>CM070500.1:29473311-30016652 GCA_036346375.1 Guadua angustifolia | reverse complement strand
ATTCGCAAATGGTCGCTTACTTGGGAAGGGCCGATAAGATAAATCGGCTTGTTGGAGGAAACGATATGTGCTTGAAACACTTGATGGGATGGTGCTACCCAAGGCAATAAACAGGAAGTACTTAAAAAAGTACCACCCCAGTATTTGGGTTGGAACATAAGAGTAGAGATTAGTGAAAAGCATATAATCGGTTAAAATAGCCGATTGCAAATACATCACAAAGCAAAAAGAGGCGAGAAAATACGAAATCAAAAGCACACAATCGGTTAAAACAGCCGATTACCAATTCATTACAAGTTGTTTCCCGCAAGTGTCACAACATCACAAATAGTTAAATTACAGACCCGAGCCGGGAAGCCTAGCACCTAAAGCCGACAGTGCACCAGCAGCCTTGGCAAGCGCAGCCTGGATGTCGTCAACAGTTTTTTCATCGACTTGAGCATTGCCAGGCACAGGGACTATCTTGGCGTTTTGCTTCCTGACGCTGGCCACGGCTTGGCCGATATTCTGCTTCTTATTAGCAAGGGCAGCGGTTTTGGCCGACAGCTGGGCTTGTTCATCTATCATCTGCTTCTGAAGGGTGGCCAGTTTGTCCTCAAGCTCCTTTTTAGCCGATTCCAGCTGGAGGAGCTGAGCTTTGGTAGACTTGACGGCGACGGCCTCCTTGTCAAAGTCCTGCTTCAAAGACTTCGCCTCAGCCACCAGCCGATCCAACAGCTGACGATCGGCTCGCTGCGCCTCCCGCTGGGCAATACGAGCACGAGCAGCTTCAACTTCCTCCCTTTTCTCATCCAGATGACAGACTCCCAGGAGTGCGTCCATTATTGCTGGAGGGAGATCGGCTTGCACCGCGGCCATGGCATCCCGTAGTGGTTGAGCATTTGCAAGGATCTGTGCTTCAGTCGGCGACACGCGCAACAATGCCGATTCGTTTTTCTGCATGGTTGGCTCGAGCGAAGCAGCGTAGCGATGCCTTCGAGGAGATGTCGATGATATTGCGCAGAGAGTCAACATAGTCATCTGTAGCAAACACCTCTGGGTCGTCTAGCTCGTCTAAAGAGAAACCAAGCAAGTCCATAGGATCGGCCGGCTCTTCTTGTGCCAACTCGGTGATGGTCGGCGGCAGGACAGCAGAAGGTGCAATGGGAGCCGATTGAGAAGGCAGGACCGCTTGGAGCGCAGGAGCAGCAGGAATCGGTTGAGGCGGCAGATCGGCTGGAGAAGAAGTTGCAGGAGTAGCGAGCGATAGTGAGTAATATCGCCACCACAAGAGCAATTTGGTCAAGGATCGATCGAATTTAAAAAGAAAAGTTAGCATAGCAAAACCACTTAAACTTGTAAATCAAGCCGATAAACAATGCTTACCCCACCGACGTCGGTCGCTACATGGGAAGAGCTCTCAGCACTCTTCTCCTTAGGCTTGTTTTTCCTCTTGGTGACCACCTTTGTTTTGGGTCTCTCTGAAAATAAGCCGACAAAAGTTAGGAAGGGGCACATGAAGGGTGCATCAGACAAAGCAGGAAAACTCACTAGCTGCGCGTTCCTTGGTGATTTCTTCCAGCGATGGGCTTTTTACCCCAAGGGTACCTGAGGTATAGCCAGTCAAGCCGACCGACTGTTGCGGCCTCTTTTTCTTCAGTCCACTCTCCGACGGGGCGGCGGCAGCCTTGTCACTTGCAGCCTGCAGAAATTACGAACGGAGGGTTAGCCAAGAATCAAAAATCAGGGCTGAAGGTAAGGCGCGCGAAAAGCCGATACCTCTACATCTACCGATGAGTCAGTATAACCCGAACTATCTTCGCCGATCTTCCTTCTGTTGCGCTATCGAAACTACCGTCGGCTCATGATAATCTGGCAGGAATGTTTGAATAATAGCCGACGGTTCGCGGTCCAGATAAAGGGCTTCGGCCATAGAAGCCCACCAAGCGGAAAATTGGCTAGACCGACGACTGTTCAAAATGAAGCGCGGCAAGTCTGTTACTTGGAACTCGTCGGCAAGCTCTAAGATCACATTAGCCGATAGCTGATTTGCCACTTTGGCTCTGGGCTGAAGACAATCGAGGAGGGGGAGAGAAGGAATCAACTGACCAAAGCCAAGCTGACGTGCGTAGATAGAGGGATGATAAAACTCATAAGAAGGAGGGAAAGTTCTGTTCCTAGAATTCAAGCCGACATGGAGGATGCAGGGAGAAATGAAGATTCGATAAAACATCAGAGACAGCTCTGGCATTTCCGAACTGTCGGCTTCTAGGTGAAGGAAAGATGGCCATTGAAAATCGGCCTCATCACTATAAGCAAAGAAATCCTGCTGTGTAAAAACTGTACTATCAAGGCTCAAGAAGAAAGAAAGGTATTTATGTAGGCCGACAGGGGTTATCCTGATATCACCACTTGAGCACATTATGAGTTTCTCGCCAAAAGATCGGCTTGGCCTGAACTGAGGAGTAGCATCTTCTGGATAGTCTTCGCGAGGGAAGGCCGAACCTTCGTCAGGGTCCGAAATAAGCTGTCGGCTGAAAGTATTATACAGCCAGAGTTGGATGAACCAGAGCGGACCGCCAACGTTGCCAACTACAAACTGCGCAAAGCCGGAGAAGAGTCGGCTTCTGATCATGTACATCATATAGAAGACTGCGCCAAGGAACATCTTCCCCAGAGCCAGCCGACGGCCCTCCACCAACCGCTCCGCTACAAGCTGATATATTTGAGTCGCTCCGAGCGATGCACCGCAGAAGAGGAATCGTTCAAGCCAAAGGTTCAAGAAGGCCGCGTGCTCTTCGTCCGATACAAGCCCGTTCACCTTATTGTTATGTTGGATGTACTTCGACCATCCTTCGCCCTTCTTCTAGATCAGCTTGTATCGCGGCTTCCCATCGTAGTCGATATTTGTCTCTATCCGTGAAGGCAGCATAACATGCCACATCTAGGAGCTTGGGCGATAGGACCGAGCGAAGAGGAAGGCGTTAAAGCTATCGGACCAGAAATAACAAGCTGTGGCCACCAAAGGCTCGTTGGCTTCCGGACAAGCTAAACTCAGAGGAAGACACTCGGCTATGCCCATGCGCTCCCATTCAGTCCTCTTCTGGGCCGACACACGTATATACCAATTTCTCCAGCCCTTTAACGCTGTCGGCCAAGCTCTAAAGCTCTTCTTCCATGAGTCGACATTATAACCTTGGGCCGATAACGGAAGCCTAGGAATATCATGGTTGATGACGGTGTCGGCATCTAAACTTCCTACCGGCCCTAAAAAGTATTGGTCATCACTATTTAGAATAGGGATCAGTACCTTGGAAGGATCCATTGAGCCGATTGAGGGAGGGTGGAAGGAATGTGACCGCAAGAATGAGGAAGCCGATTGGAGGAAGACGATCACAGGAAGCCGATTGCAGAGGGTCCGAAAGCTGGAAAGCGTGAAAATGACCGTGGGGGTCCCGCATTTTTATAGCTTGGTGAAAAGGTGAACAGTGGGGCGGTTTACGGCGACACGAGGCGATTCTATAGCATTAAGGCCTGCGGCGACGATTAACGCAATAGCATTCGCAGATCTGAGATCGCCATCGAGTCGTCCTTCAGCCGATTATAATAGACAGATTTTTGGAAGACAATGAAATTGTCTCCCAAAAATGGGGGGCATATGTTTGCACCAGAATTTGGCAACTGAGAAGGAATCGGCTAGATTCAAACAGTTGAGGAAATCTTGGCCGACGTGGACTCTTGCGACGTGTCAGAGTTGGACTCGGATTAACAGTTTTGGAAAGAGGCCAGGCAATCGAGGAGACCAGGTCAAATACGCCTGGATACATGGAAACAGAAGGCCAACAAGGAAACCGTAGCCGACATGAACTCCTCTCCGTAATGGTGAAGGACTCGGACCGATCGGGTATAAAAGAGAAGCCAAGCCAAGGTTGAAAGGCATCCACATCAGATCATACACTTTTATCGTTATTCTTGTTTTCTTTAGTCTAGCCTAGTTTTGTAATACGCCTCGTAGCGATTTCACCAATAAAGTTGCGATCGCCGATTATTGGTTGTTATCGACTTCTTTCGAGTTCGATTTGCTCTGCTCTTGTTGCGATCGCTTTTCGAGTTTATCTACCTTTTACCCTTCCAACTAGCCTTCATCGCTAGTTACTACCTCACTAAATCGGCCTATTAGCCGATCGGCTAAGCCGATCACCCGCGTGGAATCGGTTTTGCTTTGAAATTACATTCTACCTTGTCGATTGGCAGGTCAAGTCGACTGGCACGCCTCGAACCAGGTGTTCGTCCTGTGTGTTGGGGTCAGAAACCCTACTTCACGTTTTTGGCGACAACACGCCCCTCATAAATTCAAGAAGAGACAACACTCCAGTGCCAATCGATATGCAAATATTCGGTACTATGAGTGTGATGAGATGGGGCACATTGTCTCTCATTGTCCCAAGAACAAGGACAACAAGACCAAGTCGCCCAAGAAGAACGCGCTTCAAGGGAAGAAAAAGCTCTTCAAGAAGAGGAGTATTCGTATTCCGACACATCCGATGATGACACTCTTTCCAAGAAGAGGGGTCTTGCCGGTGTCGCCATTAAGGAGGCTTCTTCGCCATTTGTCATTCCTTTTTGTATCATAGTAAAAGGAGATCATAAGGTAAAACCTAATGATGATGATGAGCCAATATATGATGAACTATTTTATATGCTTGAATCATGCAGCGAATAAATCTTTTACCCCATTGTTAAAGTTGAAAGATAGTCAAAATTTCATATGGGGCCGATCAACGAAAACATTTGATGACATAAAGCAATAACCCGCCGGTTTTAGTTCGCCAAGGGATCCGTTTGGTTATATGTAATGAAAGTGAGACCATTGGGCGATTTTGCGCGAAAAGTTTGGAAAAAAGTGGTGTTCTATCTAAGCCGATGACTCTTGGCGAAGTCTGCCCCGATGGAAAAATTATGCTTATCATTATATTTTGCTTGCACCAAGTTAAGACATTATGTTTTAGCGTCAACGGTAGTGGTATGTAAAGCCGATATTGTCAAATATATATTATCGCGCCAATCCTTGGGGCGACTTGGTAAATGGGCTTATGCCTTGTCGGTTGACCTCTGTATGAATCGAAAAATTGTCAAAGGGGGGAATCCGATTTCATCACGAGTTACCTCGTGGCCTAGTCAATGTGGCTCCTTGGCTACTTTATTTTGATGGATCGATGCGGGAAGGTAGTGGAATTATCGTCGATATCTCCGAAGCGTGAGTTTGAATTAAACTTATCGGCAATAGCGATGCTCTAATAATCAAGCAGAATATGAAGCATTGCTTCATGGACTCGATTGATAGCGTATCGGCGGGTGATGTACAAGCTTCGGCGATTCCTTGTTGGTAGTCCAGCATCGGGCGGTTCGATGCAATGATGAGGTATTGTCAGTTATTTGAAAAAGTTGCCTTGGCGTCATCAAAACATTCCCGTTCACTATCGGCCATGTGCCCGAGAAAAATGAAAGGGCCAACATCTTGGCCCAAATGCGTCAGACTATAGGGACCCTCGGCATAATAAATCAATTAGTAGATAAAGCGATTTTATGTTCGATCTTGCCGATTGGAGACAAATAAAAACATACTTAGCCGATCCTTCCCGAAACAGGATCGGACAAGCATTAAGTATGTTATCTTGAAAACTATATTATCGGACATTGGAGGGTTTGCTTTTAAGATGTTTGGGCGGAGGAGGCTAAGGTAGCTATGGGTGAAGTTCATGAGGAATTTGTGGTTCCCTCGATTGGCACAAGATGAAATGGATGTTGGTTGGGTATTTTTAACAATGTTGGAAACTGTTTCAAGTATTACGAGAGGATGCCAAGATTGTCAAAATTTGGGAATGTGCGGTCGCCCGGCGTCGACATTACACCCAATCATCAAGCCATGGCCGTTGGAGGATGGGGTATAGACATAATCGGCCAAATATTCGGCGTCAAGTAAGGGTCATAAATTTGTCCTTTGCTCGGACTATTTCTCAAAATGGGTAAAGCCGTTCCGCTCAAGAAGGTCACCAGGACTATCGGTTTTGTTAGAAACATATCATCCATCGATTCGGCATTCAGACCTTACCAATCAAGGGGCAGTTTTTATGTCAAATGATTTTCAAGACTTTCGAGAGGATTGGGCATTAGGATGTTGAATTCATCACCATACGCACAAGCTAATGGGCAAGCGAATCATCTAACAAAGCGCTTATCAAGCTAATCAAAAGAAAGATCGACGAAAAGCCTAGAAAGCGGCATACCCGTTATCGGAATCTCTATGGGGTTCGTATCATTTCATGGATCGACCAAGTTATCACCCTATCAATTGGTGTATGGTCAAAAGGTTTTACCTATAGAGATCAACATAGAATCAATGAGTGGGCGACAAAATAACCTTTTAAGAGAGTACAAAGATTTAATGATGTACAATCTAGGCGATTTGGCGGAACTAAGGTTGATTACGTTAAATCGGCTTGAAAAGAACAAGGCAAGAGTGGCAAGAGCCTACAATAAGAAAGTTGTACCAAAATCATTATTGAACGATTTGGTTTGAAAACTATATTACTTCGGGTTTAGAGATAGGATTAAACAAATTGCCTACTTGGGAAGGTCCGTATAAAATAAATCGGTTTGGTCGGAGGAAGCAGCGTATGTGGAGACACTTGAGGGTAGTGCTACCAAAGGCAATAAGCGGGAAGTACTTAAAATACTACCCGTTTGGTCGAACATAGAGGGAAGATTGCGTCAAGCTTGAAATTAAAAACATAATCGGTTAAACAACGTTGCAATGCGATATAAAAGCAAGTTGAGAATGAAACATAATCGGTTAAACCCATTAATAAACATTACAAAATTTGTTTTTCCGCGGTTGCAACATCACAAAAAGCCAAATTAGAGAGGCGAAGCCTGCGCCCAAAGCCCAGTGCCGGGGCCTTGCTGTCGGATATTCAACAATCTTTTTCGGCTTGAGCATTTAAGAACGGGACTATCTTAGCGTTTGCCTTGACCGGCTATACTTGGGCGTCTGCTTCCTCTTTCGAAAGAGGTGGTCTTGGCGGCAATTTGGGTTTGTTCGGCAAATTGCTTGAAGATCGGCCAAGATCTTCAAGTTTTTCTTAGCGATTCTTGCAAAAGGGCCTTGAGGTTGAAGCGGTGTCTTTGTCAAATTCGTTTGACCCGGTTTATCTAAGTGGCGATCGGCTAAGTGCGCCTCCCTACGAGCAATGCGTGCAGCGACCTCGACCTCCTCCCTCTTCTCGTCCAAGTGGCAAACTCCTAAAAGTCGTCCATAATGCGGGAGGAAGGTCGGCACCGGACCATCCATAAAGGTTGAGTGTTAGCAAGTTTGTGCTTTTTGGTTGACCTCGTTAAAAAATTGATTTTTGCATGCTTGGCTCGGGAGCAGCCGGCCGTGCCTTTGAAGATCGTCTATGATTTTGGGGTCGGCGTAATCATCTGGCGATCACCTCTAGGTCATCCGTTCATCTAAGGTGAAGCCAGCGGTCCATAGGATCGGCGAGATCTTCTTGGCCGCTTGGCGATGGTCGGTGGTGGTGGCAAACGCGGAGGTGCAAGGGGCGGAACGGACCTTTGGGCCTTGAGGAAGCGCGAGGAATGGGGGCGGCGGTCGGGGAGAAGATCTGCAGGGTTCGATGGCGATATCGCCCCACCGCAATGTGGTGGAAGTCGGAAAAGTTTAAAAAGAAGAATCGGCATAGCAAAACCACTTAAGCTTGTAAACCAATCAAATGAACAATGCTTACCCGCGTTGACCAGAAAAGCTCGGCACTTTTCTCCTTGGGTTTGTTTTTTCTCTTGGTGATCACCTTTGTTTTAAGCCTCTCGAAATCAAGGCAAAGGTTAGGAAGGGGCGGTAAGGGAGTGCATCAGACGAAGGAGAAAACTTACTAGTTGGCGCTCCTTGGTGATCTCTTCGGGATGGGCTTTTTACCCCAAGGGTCGATGTATAGGATCAAGCCGTATTTTTGGCCTCCTCTTCTTGACCCACTCTCCAAGCCAGGCGGCGTACTTCCTTGAATTGCGAACAAAGGGTTAGGACAAACAAAAAGGGCGTAAGCAAAGAGCGGAAAAGATCCTCTACATCTCGGCAGTCGTTATAACCCGAACTATCTTCGCCGAAAACCCATCCTTTTCTATCGCGCTATAAACTACCGTCGGCTCATGATAATCCGGTAGGAGTGTTTGAATAAACGCGGTTCGCGGTCGGTAAAGGGCATCACCACAAGTGCCCCCAATCGGAAAATTGACTAGACCGGGTTTTCAAGATGAAGTCTGTTCTTTACTTGAAACTCGAAATAAGCTCTAAGATCACATTAGCCGATAGCTCGTTTGTCACTTTGGCTGGGGAAAGGTGAAAAGGAGAAGAATCCTTGACCAAAGCCAAGGGGGCGTAAATGGTGGGGTGATAGAACTCATAGGAAGGAGGAAAGGTTGGTTCTGGAGTTTAAGCCGACATGAAGAATGCAAGGAAAGATAAAGATTGGTGAACATCAAAACGCTCGGCATTTGAGAACTATCGGCTTCTAAGTGAAGAAAGGAGGGCCATTGAAAATTTCATCCGAAAAAAAAATCTTCTTTGAGAAAAAATAGAACTATCTAGACTCAAGAAGAAGGATAGGTATTTGTCGGGCCGGGAGGTTATCGATATCACCACTTGAGCACATTATTAGCTTCTGCCAAAGGATGGTTGGTGGGGGTAGCATCTTCGGTAGTCTTGGGAGGGGTCGAACCTTCATCGAGGTCAAAAAATTGGCTAAAAGTGTTATCTGACGAGTTGGATGAACGGGCGGGGCCAACATTGCCAACCATAAACTGCAAAACCGGAAAAGTCGACGATCATGTACATCATGTTGAAAATGGCCGAACATCTTCCCCGGCCGGTGGGGCCCTCCGAAACCTCCCTTCGGTGATATATTTGAGTCGCTCGGCGATGCCGAAGAATCGTTCAAGCCAAAGGTTTAAAAAACCGCATGCTCTTCGTCCGACATAAGCCCGTTCACCTTATTGTTGTCTTTGGATATATTGACCATCCTTCGCCCTTCTTGGATCCTTGTATCGCGGCTTCCCATTTTAGGATTTTGTCTCCTTGGCGGCGACAAACCCACATCTAGGGCGTTGGGCGATGGCCGGGCGGAAAGGGGCGTTAAAACTATCGGACCGAAATAACAAGCGGCCACCAAAGGCTCGTTGGCCCGGGCAAGCTAGACTAAGGAATACACCGGCTATGCCCATGGCTCCCATTCAGCCCTCTTGGCCGACCGCGTATGTACCAATTCCTCCACCCTTTTTTGTCGAAGCTCTAAAGCTCTTCTTCCATGAGTCGACATTATAGCCTTGGGGGGCGAAGTCTAGGGATGTCTTGGTTAATACGGTGTCCATCTAATGTCCCCGGTCCTAAATAGTATTGGGACCTATTTGGAATAGGGATCATTACCCGATGGATCCATCTAGCCGATTGAGGAAGGTGGAAGGAAATGACCCAAGGAAGTAAAAAACGAGAGAAGCCGATCGACCGGCGACGGATCGAGGAAGCGTGAAAATGGTGGGGTCCATATTTATACGGTAAAAGGTGAAAAAGCGGAACGGTTATCAAAGCGACAGGGATTCTGATGCATTGAAGCAATCTTGGATGCGGCGATTCGCGGCGATTCGGGAAGTTACTAAAACTCCGGGGCCATCATGCCAAAGACTTTTGCCATCCCAAGCGAAACAAAATTTTTGGGAAACAATGAAATTGTCTCCCAAAATAGAAACATATGTTTGCAAAATTTTGTGGACAAAAATCGGCTAGATTCAAGGTTGAAAATTGGCGGGTGGACTCTTGCGGCGTGTCGAGTTGGACTCGTTGGCGATTTTGGAAAGAGGCTAGTGTCGCGGAGACCAGGTCAAATCGCTGGATATATGGAAGCGAAGGCCAACAAAAGGAGCCGACACGAACTCCTCTCCGTAATGGTGAAGGACTCGGACCGCCGGGTATAAAAAAAAGCCAAGGCTAGGTTGAAGATCATCAACAACGATCATACCTTTTATCGTTACTTTTGTTCTTTAGTCTTTCTTTTAGTCTTGTACGTTCCTCTGTAAGTCGATTTATCAATAAAGTTGCCGCCGATTATTGGTTGTCATCGATTTCCTTGATTCGATTTCTTTCTTCTTGTTAATCGCCTTTTAGTTTATCGCCTCTTATCTTGCATAAATCGGCCTTCTAGCCGATAGGTGCCGCCGATCATCCGTGAGGAATCGGCTTTGATTCACATTCTACCGGATTGGCGGGGTCAAGTCTTGCGCCTCGAACGGTGTTCGTCGCGTGTTTGGGGCCTCTTCCGTTTTTGGCACAACCCCCAACGGCAGAAAAGGAAAATCTCAGAGCCCATATACCTCGGATAAAGCCGGTCTACCGCCGGTCAGATTCGGCGGCGGACGGTTACGCGGCCATGGCCCGTTCGGCCATGCCACCGACCGAAACCTCTGGATGGGCCCTCGGCGACCGTTACGCCGCAACGCCCGGCAAGCCCGTGTCAGGAGCTGCTAAGGCGTAAAGTAGTTCAGAGTTTTGCTGATAATTGCGTTGCAGAAGAGAGAGTCGGCAAGGAGGAAGGAAGACGAGCGACTACAAGTTTACTGAAAGGAAGGCTGAGATTTATTCTTAAAACCTTAAGGGTCAACGGCACGTGTTAGAAGTAGTAATTACTGAGCACAGTAAATCTATTGTCGTTTTACGATTTGTCGTTTATTTCGGTTTGTTCCATTTCGCTTCTGTTCCGGTCCTGACACCCCGCCACGTTGCCTGTCACCATAGCAACCTGCGCCCCACGTACGCATCGCAACGAGCCCCGAAAGGATAGCCTTTTATTCGGTAGCGGGCACCGCTAGTGGTTGGTGGATCACCGCCGATCGATCGATCCGTCAAAATGTCCGCCTCGCCGTCCCGCCGTCGGCGCAGGCGCCCCCTGCGCCGGCCGAAGCCGAGCCGGCAGCACTGGCAGCAATGCCATCGCCGTCACCCCGGCCGCGTTGCAGACGCGCGCGGTCAGGTCCGGTTCTATACCACGCGGGTCTCGTCGCGTGTCGTTAGCTCCTCAACAAAATGCTGCATAGTTCGTATCGTCGGGGATTTTGTTGTGTTGTACCTGCGTCGGTTTTCATTGGTGTGGTTTTCTTTCTGGCGATGTGCAGGGGATGCTTGTCTCTGCCGCTGAGGCCGTCGGGTGTGTGCCAACCGTGGTGGCGCCGCCGAGACGCTGCCGTGTGCTGCGCTTCGGCGCACGTCAGCGCCAGACGATGCAGTGGATCTCCACAGGGCCACCGGTGAGTACTGTAAAAGCAATCAGCTTCTTTCTTTTTTTTTGGAAGAAAGGGGCTAGCGATTCGTTAAGAGGATAAAAGATATGAAGTTGAAAGGAAAATAGGAGCTGAGCGAAGAGACTGAAACGAAACAGACCGAGAGAGAGAGAGGAAAGCCCGTTACATGACCCGGGATCGGGCCTAGGAACACCTAGAAAAAGCAATCAGCTTCTTTTATGTGCATCTGTGCATGCTTACATTTTTTTTATTATTACTCATGTGTCTGCTTGATGAGTTGATGGTAGGAGTGTGCAGCAGCCAGTAGGGACTAACATGATCGTGGTGTGATATGTTTATATTGGCTAATGCGATAATACAGGTTTTGAAAAATTTGTACATTGCCACACACCTTGTATCCATCCTTAGGTTGCCCTGGAACTTGCTGATAAGTTTTTTTTTTCCTACAAGATCGAGTTATTGGAGTTGCTGATGTTGTAGACTCAGATTATGCAACTCATAATGATGATGAGCAATCAGATACAATGTGCAGATGCATTTCACATGAAAATAATGTTAATTTGGTTTTCGGTTATAAGCATGGTGCAAACTGCAAAATAAGTATTATGCGCCTTACTTTCAGTCTGATGCTACTGATCAAATGCTTTGGACTATGAAGACATAATACTTAAATGTGACTTCACAATAATCTGTACAGTTTTAATTCTAAGACTAGATGTGTCATATTTTTCCTCTGCAGACTACTGATGCTTGCCAGAGGCACGGCCGTACACAAATCTTTCCTTGTCCCTTTCTTTGCTCTACGAGCACCTGCTAGCGTCATCTCATGGATCAAGTAAGGTGCCACCATTTGGCAGAATATAATAAGCATTTCACTTTTACATTCCTCTTATCTGTTGATACCTGCTTAATTTGGGACATCAACTTTCATTGTTAGGGGTGATTATGGTCAGTGGACCGCCTTTCTTGCACTTCTTGTGCGTTTGCTATACTTCATTCCAGGTAGGGTAACAGTAGTGCTGATGCAAAGCTTACTTAACATTTCCTTCTCTTGCTATAGTGATCTTTTAGTTAGAAAAACATTTTGATTTGCCGTTTTCTTGATGATACTTCCATTGGCTTTCCTCAGCTTCAGTTAGCCAAAATTCAGATATTTGACTTGGTTGTAGTACCTGCATCTTACTATTGCAGGTGAATTAACTTCCTTTATCAACAATGCTGTTCGTTAACATCACTCCTTACCAGTTAATGAACTTGAGGTAAGGACGATGCTACCTACTTTGGAAGTAAGGTGTGTGTAGTGATAAGTCATGACTTGTTAGAAAAACTTCTCATGTGTGCAATTATGGCTTTCATATGCTTGCCTTTCTGTATTATGCCGTGTATTTCACTTCACTAAATATCAGTCTGGCGTCTGGCCACCACAGTTCCGTACGATATAGCGTATGTCATGGATAAACTGTGGCTTTTGCATGCCAGTTCGACTGTTTCTTCACTAAGAAACAGGTCCATGAGACGTTATTCAATTTCACTTAGCTTGTGTTATGTTTTTGGGCAGGGGGACTCAAGATGGTGCAATACTGTGCTTGGCAATTGCAGCTTATCTCACGTTTCAACATTTCACCCGGGTAGGAGGCATGAGTCAGGCCTTTGATCATGGAGCGATAGTTGCAACCTTGTCCATCATCTGCATCACACTTGTCGCCCTATTACAGTTGTTCTGATCCCGGTCAGGTTGTGAAGCCTTGCTCCTCGTTGCAACCTGATAAACTGCAGAAAAATAAAGAGAAGTTACAGAACATTGCATTGCAAACCATTAGCTTGCAGTCCTTTTCCTTTAGTGAATAATTTAGTTTTATGAACATCTTGTTCAATGGCATGAGTTGCTAAAGTTTTTTAGGCAAGGTATGGTATAGCTTTTCATTTATCCATATGTTGCCTTGTCTGTTGAGGGCGGAAAATTACTGTTAGAGTGTGTTCTTCAGTGTTATGGGCCTTGGTGGCGGCCCATCCTTTGTACTATTAATACTCTAAATACCATGCAATACACAATCAATTTTCCTAACCTCCGCTCCTCTTAATCGCTTCCTCGGGGCCCCTTAGCGGTCTATCGTCGGCGGCTCCGCTCCCGCCTGTTGGACCCCCTCCACAGGTTGCGCTAGCGGGCACCACCCACTGCGGCAAATGACCATCCCATGGTCACCGCCTCCCACCAGATCAAGTGCGGATCACCTCAACCTACATGTCTCGGCCTTCCTCCTCCTCCCGTCGTCCGTCAGCTCTCGATCCCAATTGGCGGGCCCCGAAGAGTTCGAGGCCCCTCGCGCCAACAACACGTGGGATCTTGTCCCCGGACTTTAGCAAGCGTGGTGGGCAAGTGGATCTTCAAGTACAAGCTCAATGCCGATGGCACTCTTGATCGGTATAAGGCCCTTTGGGTTCTCGGCTTCACGCTATCGTGGACTTTGGTGAGACTTTCGTCCGTGGTTAAGCCCCACTATTGACAGTTCTTTCTCGGCAATCTCCGCGGTTGGTCCATCCACCGGCTTGATGTGAACAACGCTTTTCTTCATGGATTGCTCGATGAGACTATCCCTTTCGCCCTCGGTTCGGATCCCGTTGCCAGATCACGTCTCTCCTTTGTCCGTATGGCCTCAGCGGGCTCCTCCGCTTGGTACAACACAATTGCCTCCTCTCTCGCTCCCTTGGATTTGTCGATGCCAAGCGATATGTCCTGTTCATTCTGAAGAAAGGGCAACATATCTCGCTTCGTCGGCGATATCGTGTTGATTGCGTCTTGGATGCTCTCTGAGCCGGTTCTCCTTGGAGCATGAGTTCTCCTCAAGGATCTTGGGCCCTGCATCATTTCCTTGGTGTCTCGGTGTTCCCCGATCGGTGGCTTTCTCCTCTCCAGGGCTTCATCGTCTTCATTGGATCGCGGGCATATTTGCAAGCCCTCCCTCCGGTGACCAGAGCTCCAAGCTATCGCATCGGGTCTCGGTTCTTGTCGACTCTCTATCCAGCTTAGCGGGCGCGATCGACACTCCGCGTCCGGACATCACCTTCTTTTTGGGAGTTTTTGTTCATGCATGACCCTCGGGAACCACCGGCGCTCTCGCGCATCTCACTTCGGCACCTTGGAGCTCGGTCTTCTCCTTCGCGCTCCCATCAAAGCCTCACGGTCTACAAGCCCCGGCGGTGCCCGGACGGAAAGTCCACCTCGGTCTGGCGTCTTCCCGGCGACAACTTGGTTTCTGGTCATCAACGCCCTACGGTCTCCGCTCAAGCACGGACCCGGGGCCAATGGGTGGCAAGCCTAACCGCCCGGTCTCAGGCTTCCGATCCATTAACAACCACCCTTCTCTGCGACAACGTCGTAGGTCTACCTCTCCCCAACCCGATGCAACATCAACGTACCAAGCACGCCGAGATTGATCTTCACTTCATTCGTGGCGCGTTTTCTCGGACACGTCCGCGTGATGCATATCCCGCTTCGTCTCGATTGGCGACATCTTCACCAAAGGCCTCCCAACAGTCTTCCTCGAGTTGGGGGCGATCTCACGTCTGCGTTCCCAGATTCGACTGGGGAGTGAATGTGTGCTTTGTGCTTTATTGCTTTGTGCTTTATTTTTCAATCTCTTTGTTCACCTTTGGGGAGTGTTTGTTCGATCTCAACGCCATGCGCTTGAGGGGGGGGTTAGAGTGTGTTACCAGTGTTATGGGCCTTGGTGGCGGCCCATCCCTTGTACTATTAATACTCTTTGTCCATGCAATACACAATCAATTTTCCCTAACTTCTTTCCAGATCCTTCCTCCGGTTTGAAAAACCTGAAATTTTTCTTAGATATTTGAAATAGAACATGATACCAATACCAAGGCAAACCCCGGGCGCACCCCCAAAAGTTTTTGTGCTGCAAAATCGGATTCAGTGTCGTAGTGGTGATATCAATATCAAAGTCATCTCGGATGGATTTATGCTACAAATATCGGGAAAAAAATAATATTCGACATCAAGCGGTAACCGGTTTTTTATTCTCTTTCGTTAATTTGGCTTTGTTGAACCAAATCGAAAAAAAAAAAAAAGACACTGCCTCCGGTTTGGGCAGATAAAATGGTTTTCCCCTTCAGCAAAAGTATTGCATTGCACTGAAGATTATTAGTTAAGAGCATCTCACTGAAGCTTATTATGTTTATGAGCTGTAAGTAGCTTTGCTTAAGGCTTTCACTCAGATTTCTGAGGCTTCTGGTTGCTCTCCTGCCACAGCCGACCACTGCAGATGTACCTCTCAACTCTTGTTTTCTGAAAAGGATGTGCTGAATTGTGCAAGTGTATATTCTTGCAGGCGGCACACCATATAGATTTGACCATGAATGCTAAACTGCGACAAAAATGTCTCCTCCAAGGACCGAGGCACAGGACTAGTCAAAGTCTTTTTCTTTCTTGTCTTGATGTGTTCTTTAGCCCAAAAATCCCATCAAATGTGCCATTATCTTTGCTATGTGTTGTTACCCCCAAAATAAACCAGAGCAAAAACACACTGCAATGAGATGCGGTGGTGAACAAAAAATTACCTACAAGCAACTAGATAGTTCTATTTAAATAACGGAATAATTCTCCAATCAAACATCAGATAATTTTTTTCGTACAAACAATCAAACACACAGCTTTTTGAGAGGATGGGCCTCATACGGAACACATGTAAATTCTACGGAGGACAGTTTGTTTCACGGCCTGACCAGATGGGCAGATCCGCACGCAGCGAGTACCAACCAAATCGCCAGCACCAACCTCCTCTCCCCTCTCTCTCCGCGCTCCACCCGCTCCGTCCCGTGATCCCTGGGCCGCCCTGTGGCATCTCAGGCTCTCAGCGCCGTTCGTCCCTCTCCCCTGCCCCGCTCCACCCACCTCGCGCCCCGCCCCTCCCTCTCCAAGCTCCGCCTTCCCTCCCGGTATCTGGCAGGGCCTCGTCCCACCATCGGTTCCGGTGGCAATCGGGTCATGCGTTGTTTTTTTTTGTGGGGTGAGTCGACCTGCTTTTCTGTGGTTAGATGTAAGCCTCCTTTCGGCGTTAAACAATCAAGCGGTTTAGGATGATCCCTTGGCCCAGGGGCTGGAGTTCTTGTTGGAGCGCGGGTTTCGGCTCCAGGATTGTGGACTAAAGTGTGTTTTGAGGATTGTTGGTTGTATTGCAAGATTTTTCGGGCTATACGTATGCAATATTACATGATTTTAACGTCATTTTAGGATGAACTAAACCGGGAAACCTGTAATTTAGGATTTGGGTTTATCGCGACCTTTGGTCCCAGATTTGACGGGGCCTCCTTTGGCCGCATTTCGCGTAAGTGGAGCTGGGACTTTTTAGGCATGGTGCAATCAAATCAGAATGGTTCTGTAATTTGTGCTATTGGAATTGTTTTGGGTGGATCCAGAATCTCTTTTTTTGTTGTTTGTTGGTTTCTGGAAGAATGGTCCAAAATTCCATTTTGAAATTAAAATAAGTCCAAACTTTGTTGTTTCAGTAACCATTCAATTGTTTCCTTGCTTGATAATGGAAGCAACCGTGAACAAAATAAGGACCAAGGATTTTTTAGTTTACTTATTGGGAAATCTCTTATAAATTTGTTATATGCAATTGAAACCTAAAAAGGAAAAAAATGTATGGTTCTAATGAAAATATAGCTCAATAAAATAAAACTTTTTTCTCTTCTTTTTTGTTCTATATTATTGAACATCTTTTTAAAAAAATTTTGTTTATATTGTGGCATAATTTCTGGACAAATTCTCGCAGTTATTAAATGTGGATGGGGTCTTGAGAATGAACTGCAATAACTAAGCGTTATTAAAGGGAGCTGGGACTTGAGAATGGATGCTCAACAAGAGTTTTTCCTTTTCCTATTTCACAATTTTTTTCTTTAGTTTGGTGTTTATTTTTATGAATTTCTATTGGGGCTATTTGCTTGTTTGGAAATTTGGGAGTATTTGGGAGCAGAATTTTGGTTATGGAAAATCCAAGAAAAATTTTAAGTCATTTATTTTAAATAACAACCTTGCCATTTAAATCTTTTTTCTATGGTCTGATTGAATTAACAATCTTGTTGAACAAACAGAAGCTACTTGATTTTTGGGTAGGAAATACTTATCGGAAATCCCTTTCAAAAAAATTCATTTATATCTCCCTGTGGCGTTAATGAAAAAAAGGTTTTAGGTTCTTAGAAAAATAACACCTTCATTGAAAATCAAAATTTTTTTTTTCTTTTTTTGGTTTATTACAGGTTGTAATTTAAAAAATTTTGTTTCCAATGATGTGAACCAAAATCATGAAATCAAATCTTTCTGGCAGAAGTTACATGCGGAATGCCGTCATGATGCAACTGGCAAAGTGGGGTTGGCGCTTTCATAAAACAAAGCTCAAGCCTGAATAAGGATATGCCCTCACCACAAAGGAGGTACTTTCCTTTTATCACCATTTTTTTCTTTAGTGTTATTAATTATATACATTTGTTCCTAAAATTGTGTGGATCCTATTAAATTCTCAGTATCCTTATATATTTCGGGGCAGCAATCAAGGAAATTGGAGGAATTTGCCCAAGAAGACACCAATATTAAGGTAGTTCCCTTCTTATAATAAATTGCTTTTTTTGTCCTAAATTAATTCTTTATATGAAACTAAAGCTGGTGAATTGATTGATTTATAATAGCTGATATAGTTTAAAAATATCTGATCGGGGCCTAAAAGGCACTTTGATTCTGCTGATTGGGCAAAAGGAAACTTGAATCTCTTGAAAATTCAAGAATTAAAGAAAGAAATGTTTAACTACTTTTTGTTTGTTTGGCTTTGCGGGTGGAAACCCCAAAAGCCTAAAGGTTCTTGAAGCCTTGCCAAAATTGTCCAAATTCCGTATCGGTCACAAATTTTGTTTTCTTCATATTTTGGTTTTAGTTAAAATGTATGGTTGGAAAGGACCATAATGTTGTAAACCCAAAGTCATTCACTTTTGTTAATTTTCAAATGTGCAAGGGGTAATGTCTCCGAACCCCAGTCTTCACTTTTCAAGCAACTTTCTAGAAAGGGGCGCCTCATCCAATTCCCAAATTCCCCAATTTTTCAACCTGCCATACGTCACCTCACGAAGAAGCAATTGCTTCATGTTTGCCAACCACTTCCCAGTGCCAACCTTTCCCCTAACAAATGCACTGCCCGTCGATCCCTTACCGCGCTTGGCTCCACGCCTCTTCACTTTGGTCTTCCTTGACATTTTCGTTGTTGTGACGAGCATTGTTTTTGCCAAGTGTGTGAGTTTGCCTGCTGAGGGAGAGAACGGTGCCCGGCGAACCGGAATAAAAAAGATGACCGTCCCCATAAAAATCGCCCCTTCCTCTGGAACGTTCCTTGGAATTAAAGCCCGTGTTGACCGTGAAGAGCTCTCTTTTAGTTGCAGGAGGCTGGTATTCAGGCTACAACTTCAGCGCACCGTCAAAGCGGCTAAGGCAACTTTATGATGGCGAGTTTTTCTGGGTGGGCAACAAAGAAACTTCAGATTTCCCCGAATGGAAATTTATAGGAATTGAAAAAAATTTTGAACGAGCAGTTTTGACTTGTCAACCCCAGCCGAGGGGATTCTGAGCAAAAGTTTCATACACTTCTCTCGGGCCCCATTCAGTTTCAAACGGGTTCGCCCCGTTTGCAAGGAACTTTTGTTTCCATCAAAAAAATTAACATTTTAGTGAAATTTCTCCAAACATACGTTTGAAAGGAGTAATGTGTTTTCGTTAAACCCATTCCATACTTGTTTTGTTTTGATTTTTCAAACTTTGTGACAGTTAATTTACCCGGAACCTCCCGTTGATCCCAGATTTCTAGAAACCTGGGGGGCCTACCTCCCCAAGTCCCAGGCCAATTTCCCCTCCTAAAAAACCTAAGCCATAGGTACCGTAGACCGCGCCAAGAGGGCCAAGTGCGTCTCCTCCCCGAGGTGGGCCCGCCGGAGCCCTCGCCAGCCCCTTCCCCGCAGAAAGGTTGGAATGCCGACTGGATGAATCCCCTAACCCCCCCGCTTTGGCCTGCGAGCCGTCTTGACTTTCGGGGTGTTTGGGAGAGTTCCTTTTTGAGGAAGGCACCAGCCATCGTGGTTCCCCCAATTTGGGAGGGAGGCGGCCTCCTACCAAAAGTCCCGGCACCGCCACTACCACCGATACCCTCCACCATACCACCAAACTACCGGCCCCTTAAAGGTGTGGACATAGCCCTTGGAGATAAGGGCAGCCCCTTCCTTTCAGTCACTGTCCAGGAGGTTGGTCATTTGGGACCGGCCTAAATTGTCAGCCCCAAGGGGGCACCCCTGGCGCCAACCTAACTTCTTTGTCACCACCCAAACCCCCTTGACCTCCCAAATGCAAGGCCAAGTTTCCCAGAAATCCTTGACCTTGTTCGCCCCAGTGTCAGTCCTCCATTTCATAACATTACAACAATCACTTTGCAAACCTCCCGCTTGATTGTCACCTAAGAAAGCCCAACAAGGGTTTGGAAACAGGAATAATAACATTTTGTGTGGGATATGTAACCGAACTTTAAGGGTGCTGTTGCAACGGGAGAAGGTGAAGTGGATAGGGGAGTTGTGTTGCAAGGGTCAACAAAATGTAACAAGTTGTGCTGGAGTTGGATACCCAGAGGCCCAGGATTGTATGTTGTAGAATGTGGAGTTGGGTAACGTGTCTGTTTCCCCCGAGTCACTCAATATTCCTAAGTGTGAATGTTCAAACCAAAGTTTTGCCACAGTAAACAAACCAAACATGCGGGGTGTTGTAAGCGATTGTTGATGTCTCATGAAGCTTGGAAACAAGTACTCCCGGAAGGATCCACAACCTGGGTGTTCTAGAAGGCCTAGCATGCTTGCTGAGGATGCAATTAAAGCTGCTGTGAAAGATTACGAAGCAAAGAAGACTAAGCTGGGACAAAAGGGTGAAGACGGTCCTGCAGAGGAGGCTGCTGAAGCCTGAGTATGAAGTTTCCGCACGAAGAGTACTGCCACCCACCCGTCTGCTCGTAATGGAGACAGATGCTTCCGTCCTAGAGGATGGGAAGCAGTGTGTAATGCTCGCAAACTCTGCTAATGCAGCATGTATCGTATGGACGGAGACGGAGCGTTTTTAAATAAATGTGCTGTCATCCTAGGAAAAGTTTGTGCGTGCATAAGATCTGTCTGGAAATGTTATGATACTTACGGAATCACGGTCGCCCGCTGCATAATGGCGTTTGGTTCTTTTGGTTACGTACCTTAAATATAATTACTGTTCAGAGTCGTTTTTGTGCGGCTGCTCTGTTTTGCTTCTGCTTGGCGTTGCTCCTGCATGGCAAAATGCGCATTCGTAGTTCTGAACAGCCGTGGGCGGATAACACGAGTGCTGATTCTACTCCACCTTTGTACAAGGTGAACCATACAAATTGATGGAATAGATGAGCTCGGTGACGATAGAGCTCTGTACTAACTAAGCCCTTCTGTGTGACAAACCTTCTGCTCGAAGCAAGTTCCTTGGGATAGTCCCAGTAGGCAGGGGCGGAGCTGGGCCTCGGGCCACTGGGGCCCGGGCCCGAGGCCCAGCTGAAATAGCGTAGCAGCACTGAGTACTAACCTTAGCCGCCGTCAATCCCCAATCTCCTCGCCGTGTGTGCCTGGCCGGCTGGACCTACTCGGCTGCTTGGCTACGCCTAGGCGGCTGGCCTTGAGCACAGGACGCCGGCCCCCCGCCGCTCCTTCCGCCGCCACCCGCCAGACTGCAGCCTCCCAACTCCGGCCACGCCGCCACAGGCCACACCGCGTCGCCGCCCCTGCCCAGCCCTCTGGCTCAGCTGTGACTGCTGACTCCTGAGTCCTGACTGGTAATTGATTAGTATTTAGTAGTCAGTAGTTGATTAGTAACATTAGTTGATCCAATGATCTTGATGCCATGATGTGTATTGCTTGATGCCCTGATCAGTACTCAATTGATCAGTATTCACTAGTTGATTATATTGCTTGATCTAATGATTTTGACTCTTGAGGGGATTGCTTGATCTAATGATCTTGATGTGTAGCTGCCTCTGTATTGCTTGATCAAGATTGAGAGTTGATTAGTTGATCTAATGATCTTGATGCCTTGATTGAATCATAGAAATAGAATGATGGTTGATAATTCAGTTGAATGATTATTAATTGTATTGCTCCGTTATTACGTGCTATTTGTTAGTTATTGCTGTATGAAAAAACTGAAAAGGGTTGCTATTTGTTAGTTGTTATTGTATGAAAAACTGAAAAGGATAATGGTTACTTGCTATTTGTCGTGATTAATTGATTGAACTCAATTTGATGTAATAGAAATGGATGATGAAGAGGTTGAATTTACATGTGCAGTTTCCTTTTTTACAGGTTCAGTTTTTTATTCTATTGTTGATGAAAATATGATAGTCTCGGATGCACCAAACATTCCTTAATTATGTATTAAGTTTTCTACCTCTCCACTACGTTTATTATTTTGACATATTTTATCTATTTTATTGAAATGTTAAGCATGGAATTCAAATTTATTTTTAATTGTGTATTTGTGTAGTGTTTTTATTGTACGTCGGTGTGGGTATGTTTTGGTGTTAGATATTGCTGCTTAGTATTCGGCCCGAGGCATCAAGGAATTCTGGCTCCGCCACTAGGAAGAAAGAAGATATATTTTTTCCCCTGATGCTTCAAATATATAGGGCATTTCTCTTCGATCATTTGTGCTAGTAAGTTGGTTTCAGTAACTCAAGGCCGGGGGCTGTATAGTACTCTTCGGCTCTTCGCTCAAAAAAAAAATTTGCGTCACTCTGTTCTAGTGTTCGGTTACGAGACCGCTAGACCGACATGTCAAGAAGGCCGGGTCAGTATGGGCCGAACACATTGGGCCGAGTGTGGCTATTGTTTGAGACCCATCTAGCCAGACTAAGCTCAAATCTCTAGCCCGGCTATTTTACGGGGCTGTTTGGTTTGAGACCAAATTTACCAAATCAAACCTTACCAAAAATTGGCAATGCCAAAATTTGGCCATCAAATTGGTAGCCAACATTTGGTCAACAATTGACAAGAAAATGAACTAGAGTTGCCAAATTTGGCCAATGGAGAAGAGAATCTAGCCAAAATTTGGTTGCAAATCAAATGCTTGCCAAATTTGATCAACACTATCAAAATTTTGTAAGATAAATATTGGCAACAATTAAAAGCAAACCAAACAGCCCCACATCTTTTTGCCTTCCCTTCGTTTTCACCCTTTCGCTGACGCACGTCTAATCACTCAATTAGAAATGCAATCGTGTCGTGTGGTATGATCTCTTGACATTGCCACTGTGTACGCTTACTCCCTACAAATCTTGCTAGGAGTCCGTCATCTTTTGCTGCTTCTTTTCATGACCAGAACTTACAAAAGCAATCGATTTTGATTTCTGAGACCTTATCTCGCAGACCGTATTTTGCTTGTGTTTGGTCCACTTGCGTCGCAAAACTCCTCTGCGAAGCAACCAAGAAAAAAAAAAAAGGGAAAAAAGGAAACACGCGCATGCTCTGTGAAACAGGCCAGTCAACGTACATCGACAGGTAGCAACCTCAACGGCCATGCCTTGTTCCGCATATTATTTACATCCCATTTCCCTGTCCTTCACATCATACACATTTCTAGCGACTTCCAAGTAACCATCACGTAGATCACGCGTGCATGGCAGCAAAATTGATCAGACAGCACGGGTGAATAAGTTTCTACAAAAAAAAAATGTAATCCCAATAACCGAGGGCTCGTTTGGATTGGAGGATTGGTACAGCAAATTGTTCAAGAATCTGTCCTGTTTGGTGCAAAATCCATGCGTGCAAGACAAATGCTCATTCCTAACAGGTCGCCAACCGTTGCATACATCTCAAACCAGCGTGGCACCTCAATTTTCTAGCTAATGAATATAGTTCAAACTCCCCTTAAGTTGAGTGCGTTATTATACGGAATTTTTCCTCTACGACTCTGTGGGGCTTGATGCCGTGACTAGACTTATAAATTGGGATATGCTGTATCGGCACGGCCTAAGCCTATTGTGTTTCGGACCGCTTCAGGACGGCCCAGCACGGCACGGCCGCATCATCGGGCCGAGTCGGGCTGGCCCGAAATGGGTTTTTCCTGGCCCGGCCCGGCACTAAAGTCCGTCGGGCCATCACCGGGCCGTGCCAGCCCAAGCACGGCCCAGACCTACTCCAGATCGATTGAAGCAGTCGCACTTGCCCCTCTCCCTCTCTGTCCCATCACTATTTGGTCATAAGCTGATTAGCCAACTACTTTTAGCCAGTAATTAATCACTATCTAGTGTGGCGTCAGCTGTGACTAGTAATTAGTAGCGGGAGTGTATGTTCGGGGATATCCAATTAGTTGGGCCGTCGTCGGGCCGTGCTTGGTGGCCCACCGTGCTGCAATTCAAGGTCCAACCTACCACAGCATTTGGGCCATGATGGCCCGGCCCATAATGGTTTGGGCCATGTCGTGCTTTGGACCGTCAATTTCGTGCCGTGCTCGGGTTAACCCGTTTGAACCCAGTCCAATTTACAGGTCTAGACGTGACCCTGCGTTAGCAGCATTCAACTAGAAAGACCAACCATGCATGAGGTTGCGCTACAAGGACTACAAATGGCCGGCCGGGCCAGCAGGACAGGGGAGCCCCAGAAACCACAGCAGTCCCACAGACTCGCAGCTAGGAGGGAGAAAAGCAACGATGGTAGTAGCCAGGAAAAAGCATGTACCGAACACTTCTGCCACTAATCTAGAAAGGAGAAAGCAATCGCTGCTAATGGAGAAGGACGGGTCGTGTTGCAGCCAATGCAGAGGGGGGCTGACTATTCCAAGAAGGAAACGGTACCAGGTCGCTGACAAGCATCCTGGAGGAGCTTGTCAATGGCTCCGCGGCTGTTCCTTCCTACGCGTATAGCATTTCCGGACAAGATCAGAGAGGGAAAGCGGCATCCAAAAGTGCCAACCAAACTGAGGGGCCAGCCATCTCTCAAAGTGCCCACGCAACAAAGGGGGGCGATCAAGCAATGGCTGTTCATGTCCCCTTCGTAAGAGAATATTTTTTTTTTTAAAGTTTTGCAAGTGGTTTGGTGGTCCTGGGAGTGGAGGGGTCTTCTCTGCATTTCTCCACGCTTGTTTCACTTCACTTGCCAAGCAGCTTTGCATGCTGTCCATACAGGCAGGCGGCTCTGGATAGTCTTGCCGACGTGGATCGATCCCATGGTACATATATACTTACTATATATGCTGCTCAACTCTGTCGCCGTCGCCATTGCCGTGCCTGTCCGTGTGATTAATTAGGGTTTGGGCGCTGTGTTCCAAATGAATAGCTGAGGTTGATCTTTGGTCTTAATTAACAGAGATGTGTGTAAGTGTTAACCGGTCACTCTACTTGAATCGCTCTCCATTTTCTGGGTTAGAGTGTCAGAACATCTCCGAATTATTTTATTATTTTATAGGAGTATCCAACTGAACCAATTAGCCTAGGAAAATACCAGTTGCACACTTCACTCAGGGTGATAAGAGTTACCATGCTGATCAGTCTCTGCACCCAATCAATCAGTAACCACGGACACTTTATGATCTGTACAATTTTCGATAGAAGCATAAGAACTCCTCCTTTCCGAGAGAAAGGAGGCTAGGCACTCCTGCAATTACAACCATCAGCGATTCCTTTTGTTGCTTTAAATGTGGTGACAAAGACTCCACCAATTCATTAATTTAAAGGGAGGGAAAGTGACGTTGCCTTCTTCCCTTTGGATCTTTCAGAAATGGCGTCCGTCTTATGGACCCTTTGATATGTGCCCCATCCTCATGTTAAGGATGCTAATATGTCGAAATCTAGCACATATCTAATTCAAAACTAATATTTTTTTATAGATCTGTATCCAATGTGATCTAAAAAAATGATGTTAAGTCTGGTCAAAGTCTAAATAAAAGTCTAGGTCTTGATTTGGGTCATTATCTAGACAAATTGTTCAATTTTTGTTTCCACCATGAGTGTGAACCATAAATCATGAAATCAAACTCTTCTCTGGCAGCTTAAGTTCCCTATGTCTGGAATGCCGTCTGATGATGCAACTGGTCAAGTGAGGCTTGAAGGCGATGTTTCTGATGAAAAGGCAGAAGAAACTCAAGACCTGAATGAAGGGAGTGGGATGCCCTCGCCACAAGAGGAGGTGCTTTCCTTTTCTATCACCATTTTTTTCGTTTAGTGTGTATGTAATTATATGACATTTGTTCCATAAAATTGTGTGGCTACCTATTAAATTGCTCAGTGATACCTATATGAATATTTGCAGGAGGCAGCAATCAAGAAGAAATATGGAGGAATATTGCCCAAGAAGACACCGCTTATATCTAAGGTCAGTTCCATTGTCGTATAATATCATTGCTTTTTCTCTGTCAAACTAAATTATATAATCTTTATATGAAAGTAAAGCTGGTGTATACTTCGGTTGTATTTATAACTAGACTGATATAGTCTTAAACGGAAATATCTGATCAGGACCATGAAAAGGCTTACTTTGATTCTGCTGATTGGGCTTTAGGAAAGGTAATACTTGAATCTCTTTAAATATTCAAGAACTGTCAAAGAAGAAATGCAATTCTAGCTATCTTTTCTGTTTGTTTGGCTTGCTGCAGCACGGTGGAAACCCCAACAAGCCTAAAGGTCCTCTTGAAGCACTTCGACCAAAACTTCAGGTACCAACATTACCGCTCATCAGATACACAAATTTTGTTTGTACTGTCAGTATTTGGTTTTAGTTACAGGATGTATGGTTGGAAGATTTGTGATCCTTATAATGTAAAATAAGTGAACACCCAAAGATCATTCACTTTTAGCATATCAATCTTTGCAAAGTAGATGCAGGAGGTAGGCATGCTGCATCCAATGAACACCCAGATCATTCACTTTTAGCATAGCAATCTTTGCAAAGTAGATGGAGGAGGTAGGCGTGCTGCATCCAATTCCAATATGCTCTCCCATATTTTTGCTTGTAAGCCTGACAGCATATCTTGTCACTCTTAACACAGTAATTGAGAAGTCAACTTGCATTGCTATGTTATGCCAAGTCCTTTTCTTCACTTCAGTGTTTTCCAATCTACTTTCAGCCTACTCAACAACATGCACGTGCCCGTCGATCTCCTTATGCATCTGCAGACAATGATGGTACTCCTTATCTGCACATCCTAATCACTCTTGAGTCAATTCCTTGTATTCATATTTCATTGTTGTCACTGAGCATTGTTTTTGCCTTCTAGAGTGTGTGAATTTGCCTGCTGAGGATTTGAGCCAGAACGGTGATCCCATTGAAGACAAGAACAACAAGGAATAAGTATAATGAGTAGATTCCTGTCTCTCATATGGAAAATCGCCATTTTGCTGTCCTCATGCCGAACTGTTGCCTTGGTAATAAGTAGCGCCGATGCCTATAGTACTCGTGAATCAGACCTCTGCAGTTTTAGTTGCATGTGAGACGTGGTATATCCAGTGTCTACAACATTCAGATGTTCATTCTTTCTGATACTTGAAACGGCTAGGAGGAACGAACATTTGATGATGGCGATGTTTGTACTGGATGTGTAAGCGAATTAGCGAACAAATGAAACTTCAGATTTCACTCCCTTCGAATGGAAATTTACTATGGTAATTGAGAATGAGAAATGTTTCGAATACGAGCAGTTTTGAGCTTGTGACAGCAACCCTACATTTTGCCGTATGGTTGGTATCATGCAGTCTTCTGCTATGCTAAAAGTTTCTATACACGAGCTTCTCTCATCATCTCACGCAGATTCAGTTTCAAATTCCGGATATACAAAGCCCCGTTTGCACAGGAACTTTTGTTTTCCTATCATATAAAAATTGAACTATTTTATGTAGAAATTTCTGCCAATACGTACGTTTGAAACGGAGCCATAATAGTGTTTTCGTTAAACCCATGGTCACATCACATGTTTTGTTTTGATTTTTCAAACTTTCGTGACATGTTAACGTTACTCCGCCGTACACCTCGTCACCTCCCAGTCTGCCACTCCCAGCACTTTCTAGAACACTCGGGCCGCCGGCTGCCACCTCCCCACGGTCCCACACGGCCACACATTCCCCAATCCTACCAAAAAACCTAAGCCACCCCTCACCGGTCACCGTCACCGCCGCCGCAGCACAACGATGGGCTTCAATGAGCGTCGTCCCCTACGATCCCGACGGCTGGGCCCGCCGGACGCCCTCGCCGCATCGCCCCCCTTCTCCCGCTACGAGAAGCTCGGTCACATCGCCGACTGGATCCGCAACGCCCTAACCCCCCGCCGCTTTGGCCTCCCGCGACGCCGTCTTCGACTTCGCGGGGCTCGCTCTCCTGCGCGGACGACGCTTCCTTCCGCCTCGTCGATGGCAAGCCGCAGCCACGCCACCCGTGGTTCGGTCCCAGGTCGTGCTGGGCAGGTCGAGGCGCGCCGCCGCGAGGCCGAGAAGGAACGTGCCCGCCGCGACCGCCACTACCACCGCTCGCACCATCATCACCACAACTACGGCGGCCCCTCCTCGTCGGAGATGCCGTCCGTGGACATCTAGCCCGTGTGGACGATGAAGGAGCAGATCCCCTTCTCCTTCTCAGTCGCTGTCCAGCCCGTGGATGTCGTCATCTGCGGACCGCGCCTACGACCTTGTCAGCCCCAAGGCGGAGCGCCGCCTCGAGCGCTTCAAGTCACGTAACTTCTTCATGGTCACCACCACGGACGACCCCGTCATCCGCCGCCTCGCCGAGAATGACAAGGCCACAGTCTTCGCCACCGCCACCATCCTTGCAGCGCTCATGTGTGCGCCCGCAGTGTCCAGTCCTGGCACATTGTCATACAGCGAGTTGACAACAATCTATTCTTTGACAAGCGCGACGGCTCCCAGCTTGCTCACCTCAACGAAACCCGCTCAGGAGCCACTTCCTGAGACCAAGGAGGACATCAACTCCACACACACTCTTGCTGTCGAGGCCACCTATAGTAACCAGAACTTCTCGCAGCAGGTGCTGCTTCTGCAACGGTGAGAAGGTCAGCTTTGATGAGCCTAATCCGTTTGCCTGAAGGGGAGGAGGCTGCTTCTGTTGCTTACCGCTACCACCGCTGGAAGCTCGATGATGAGACCAACCTGGTTGATCCTGTGAGGTTCATGATGTCAATGTTGATCCATGTGGTGACCGCCAGTTCCTTACACTCAGTGACCTTAACGAGTTTGATCCCAATATTACTGGTGTTGACTGGGGTCAGAAGCTTGAGACCCAGAGGGGAGTTGTGCTTGCAACGGAGCTCAACAACAATGCTAACAAGCTTGTACGCTGGGCCGCCCAGCAGCCCAGGCATTGCTCGCTGCTGCAGACATGATGAAGTTGGGTAGCGTGTCGTGTTTGCACCCCCCGAGATCACTACAATCATTCCATACTCAGTGTGATAAGTGTTCAAACCAAGAGATTTCGCTGCACAGATCAATTTCAACACGGCAAACATGTGGGGTGTTGTGAAGTCGATTGTTGATGTCTGCATGAAGCTTGGAGAGGGCAAGTACGTCCCCGTGAAGGGTCCACAAGCCGTAGGTGTGTCTCTATGAAGCGCCGGGTGATGCATTTGAGAATGACTACGTTGAGGAACCGCTGCCCGAGGAGGAGCAACCGAGCAAGTGCGTCCTCTTTCAGGGGATGTTGATGCTACCGCACAGGAAATGGATGCTGCTGCAGAGGCAGAGGCAGAGGCTGAGAATGGCGCTGAGGCTGTCTGACCAACACTCCTTCGTAACATGTTAGCAATGACCTATGACAAAGGCACATGTAGGATAGTTGAACTATCAATTGAGCTCGTTTGTAGGAGTTCATAATTTTCATATTAAGAATAGATTGCTACCTAGATCATATAATATTCTTCTACTCAGAAACTATGATGAGGGGAAGCAGTACTACTATTACAATAAGTCTAGGCTGACGTTGCTTCAATTCTATTCCAATTCAGAATTAGCCTAACAACTCTGATTTAAAACGATCATAACTTTCATATACAGAGTCCTTTGAAGGTGTATGAGTACTTACGACGAGACTTTTTCAACGGATCTAGCCCACCTTCATATTCATTGTCTACGCATTACAATCGTCCAAGAGAAGTGCGTCATCTGTTGGGCCAACTTAGGCCTTCTAATGATGTTCAGAACCAAACTTAGGTTGTGTGTCTCCCTCTGTTGGCACAAAACCCTAGGACGGCTTTCCTTTGGTCACCACCTCCTTATAACCCTTGTGATCGCTACTTTTAGTTCTTAGGCTTGTTTAGATTGTTTTTCATTCAGAAAACATCAATTGTGTACTGTGCCAACTAGACCAACTACTGTGACTTCAGATCTCTCCATTATTCAATAAAGCTTTATCTTTCATCATTCAATTCAGTTTGTGCTTATTACTTTCTTGCTTGATTGTCGATTGCTGGTAGGAAAGGTCAACTATGTTGAGCACGATTAGTAACAATAAAGGGTGTGGTATAGTAATTGTAGGACGGACTTAGTCGCTTCCATCAAGTGCTTCATTGTCAACGTCACATTGATCAATCGTAGTTATCATTCTCATCAGAAGATCGGGGTAAACATTTTCATCACTTCTGCTGTGTAAATGCATAAGGCTAGAGAGGCCTCTTTGTAACTTGAATATCTAAGGCTTATCTGGTTTCAGGGGCTACTTAAAAGGAGGTTTTTATATTGTGTCCTTAATTCTTATGTTTAGTCTGTGTTTGGGAGGTTTAAAGCCAACTTCAGTTTCTGAAATGCCGGTAAGCCCCCTAAACAGCTCAGTTTTTAAGTGTTTTTCGACTTAAGCCAAAAGCCATTTATAACTAATAAAAACCAAAAGCTGAAAGTTAAGTTAGACCTGTTGTTACAGCTTATTGCTAAGGGAAATTAGCTATTTATTAAATAGTCTCTTATAAAAAGGTACAGCCATTTTACAGCTCAAAAAACTAAAAAACAATTTTTCAAAAAAATTACAGCTCATCCAAACAAGATTTAGATGGCAATATTGCCCCCAAATGTCCATACTAAGACCGACAATAGAAGGCTTCAAGTGTACGCATACAAGAGTGGATTGAGAAGATATGCTTGGAACTTTGGATCGAAAGAGGTGGAGGGAGGAGAGAGCGGGAACGGGTAGTCAGGAAGAAAGAAAATATTTTCTCTACTATTTCTGATTAGGAGTTGGTGGCGATACGTCTGTTCTCCACCATCAACCCATGGTTAAACCGTGAAAAAAAACCGAACCGACCGACGGAAAAAAAACTGAAGCCGTTTTTCGCTCTGTTCTTCACGATATGCTCACCTCTCGACTTCTCCACAAATACGACAGCCGTCCCATCTGCGATTCCAGATGCCTTCCCCGGTGCGTCCCCGCTCCTCCATAATCGGGAGAAATAGATGTTTGATCTTGTAGTATAATTTTCTTTTATTGATTGACCTTTATGTTCCGTTATTAATTTTATTTTTCGTAGCAACGCAAGGATATTAAACTAGTTTTTTTCCCTCATGCTTCAAATATATAGGGTATGTCTCTTCGATCAGTTGTGCTAGTAAGTTGGGTTCTGTTACTCTAGGCTCAGTTTGTTTAGGCTTGAGCTTGGGCTTATTTGGCTTCTACACCTCTATAAGCCACAAGCCAAAATAAACAGTATTTTTTCAGCCAAACGGAGAGAAAAAGCTTCTAGCCTAATTTGCACTACGCGAGAGAAGTAAGGAAAACGATGCTTCTCAGGGTGGCTGGAGTTTGTAAAAATCCCACTTCCCTAGTACCTTTACAACTTAACTATTATTTATGAAAAATTGTCATCCTCATCCAAATTCAAAGAGTTCTTTTCATTTCAGTAGCTTTTTTCAATTCCAACCAAATAAGTTTTCAAATTTAAATAAACTCAGCCTAAGCCTGGGGCTGCACTCTTCGGCTCTTCGCTCGAAAAAATTGCATCACTCTGTTCTAGTGTTCGGTTACGAGACCGCGAGACCGACATGTTAAGAAGGCCGGGTCAGTATGGGCCGAACACATTGGGCCGAGTGTGGCTATTGTTTGAGACCCATCTAGCCAGACTAAGCTCAAATCTCTAGCCCGTCTATTTTTCATCTTTTTGCCTTTCCTTCGTTTTCACCCCTTCGTTGACGCACGTCTAATCATTCAATTAGAAACGCAGTCGTGTCGCGTGGTATGATCTCTTGACATTGCCATTGTGTGCGCTTACTCCCTACAAATCTTGCTAGGAGTCCGTCATCTTTTGCTGCTTCTTTTCATGACCAGAACTTACAAAGCAATCAACTTTGAAACCTTATCTCGCGGACCGTATCTTGCTTTTGTTTGGTCCACTTGCGTCGCAAAACTCCTCTGCGAAGCAACCAAGGAAAAAAAAAGGGAGAAAGGAAACACGCGCATGCTCTCTGAAACAGGCCAGTCAAATTGTTTGGATTGTAATCCCGATAACTGAGGGCTCGTTTGGATTGGAGGATTGGTACAACAAATTGTTCAAGAATCTGTCCTGTTTGGCGCAAAATCCATGCGTGCAAGACAAATGCTCATTCCTAATAGGTTGCCAACCGTTGCATACATCTCAAACCAGTGTGGCACCTCAATCTTCTAGCTAATGACTAAAGTTCAAACTCCCCTTAAGTTGAGTGCGTTATTATACGGATTTGTCGCTGCGACTCTGCGGGGCTTGATGCCGTGACCCTGCGTTAGCAGCACTCAAGTAGAAAGACCAAGCACTACAAGGACGGCAAATGGCCGGCCGGGCCAGCAGGACAGGGGAGCCCCAGAAACCACAGCAGTCCCACAGACTCGCAGCTGGGAAGGAGAAAAGCAACGACGCTAGCTAGGAAAAAGCATGTACCGAACGCTTCTGCCACTAAGTAATCTAGAAAGGAGAAAGCAATCGCTGCTAATGGAGATGGACGGGTCGTGTTGCAGCCAATACAAGAGGGGGGCTGACTATTCCAATAAGGAAACGGTACCAAGTTGCGACAAGCATCCTGGAATCTCAGTGGGGAGGAGCTTGTCAATGGCTCCGCGGTTGTTCCTTCCTACGCGTATAGCATTTCTGGACAAGATCAGAGATAGAGCTGGGCGTTGGGCGGGCAAGCCGGCCAGCATGGGCCGGCCATGGCGCCGGCGGCGGGAAGGCCAACGCGGCGGGACCGAGAGATGTTTCTGAGGGCCAAAAGCACGCTGTGGTCGGGTCGGTCGGGCGGCCTCGCACACACTCATTCACTCTCTCAGCGTTGACGCCACGCGCCAGGTCCTCGCGGCCTTGCCTCGTTCGTCAACCATGGAAGCTAGCGCTGAAGTGCATGCAGGGAAAAATTGCGTGCTAGTATAGGCGTTACTAGTATGGTTTGCATGGTTTGGCGGTTTGCTAATACGTATGGTGCATGGTTTGTTAATACGATATAGTGCATGCAAGCATACAAGCATGCAATTTTTAATTTATACTAAAATTGCATGGTTTGCTAAAGCTAGTTAGCTCATTTAATTTATACTAGGTTGAATTGCCTACCCCACGTGCCCACTGCCTCAAGCCACCCAGGGCTTCGTCTTGCTTAAGTCGGCCGAACCGACTGTATGTCGTCGGTACCGACGACGTCCATTTCTAGTCCTACCGACTTATATTTGGTAGTTACCGAATCCATTCGTCTTGCCTTGCTTGGCAAGACGCATCGGCCAAGACCTTGGGAGCTGTGAAAAGCCCGGCCCAACTCCCAGCTCTAATCAGAGAGGGAAAGCGGCATCCAAAAGCGCCAACCAAGCTGGGGGGCCGTCTCTCAAAGCGCCCACGCAACAAAGGGGGGCGATCAAGCAATGGCTGCTAATGTCCCCTTCGTAAGAGATTTTTTTTTTTTTAGTTTTGTAAGTGGTTTGGTGGTCCTGGGAATGGTGGGGTTTTGCTCTGCCCTTCTCAACGCTTGTTTCGCTTCACTTGCCGAGCAGCTTTGCATGCTGTCCATACAGGCAGGCAGCTCTGGATAGTCTTGCCGACTTGGATCGATCCCATGGTTCTTACTATGGTCCTGTTTGGTGGAGCTACATGAAATTTAAAAGCTACTTTTGATTTCTTTGGTACAGAAAAGCAGAATTAATGATTGTGGTTTTATTTTTATGTTGTTTGGTAAACTAGCTGTTGCAGCTGTAGCTTTTGGGGGGCCAACCTAGCGGGGAGGTAACAACATAGCGAAGTACGGCGGTATCCGAGTGAAGAGGTGACGTGGAGGCAGCAAGGTGGGCGGCGAAGGTTGAGAAGGCAGAGTGACCGAGGTAGGAGATGGTCAATGAAGGAAGCAATTTGAAAAGCTACTCCTTAGCGACTTGACTTTTGGGGATCTTCTCTGTGGCTTAGCTTAAATTGCTTTGAAGCTATCTTTGTTTAGGAGAGCTTTTGATCTAAAGCTGAAATATAGCTCCTCCAAACTCTGTCACTGTCGCCATTGCCGTGCCTGTCCGTGCGATTAATTAGGGTTTGGGTGCTGTGTTCCAAATGAATAGCTGAGGTTGATCTTTGGTGTTAATTAGTGTGTGTAAGTGTTAACCGGTCAGTCTACTTGAATCGTTCTCCATTTTCTGGGTTAGAGTGTCAGAAAATCTCCGAATTATTGTATAGGAGTATCCAACTGAACCAATTAGGGCATCCGCAATGGTGTCTAGTCAGCTATCTATAAGAAGTCCATATCAGCATCTCCTATGTGGCAAGCAATTAAATGAAGAGAGAGCGTTCTTATCTATAGCACATAGATTGTCTATTAATTAAATGAAGAAAGAGAGAGATCACTCTATTAATTAAAAATAGCTATAGACATCTATATAGATTCATCATTGCAAGGGTTTACTATAGCATGGTACATAGATGACATAGATCTTACTATAGAGAACAATTATCTTTAATCATTACAGATGCCCTTAGCCTAGGAAAATACCACTTGCACACTTCATGCACTCAGGGTGATAAAGAGTTACCATGCTGATCAGTCTCTGCACCCAATCAATCAATAACCACAGACACTTTATGCTCTGTACAATTTTCAATAGAAGCATGAGAACTTTTTCTTTCCGTGAGAAAGGAGGCTAGGCACTCCTGCAATTACAACCATCAGCGATTGCTTTTGTTGCTTTAAATGTGGTGACCAGGACTCCACCAATTCATTAATTTAAAGGGAGGGAAAGTGACGTTGCCTTCTTCCCTTTGGATCTTTCAGAAATGGCGTCCGTCTTATGGACCCTTTGATGTGTGCCCCGTCCTCATGTTAAGGATGCTAATATGTCGAAATCTAGCACATATCTAATTCAAAACTAATATTTTTTTATAGATCTGTATCCAATGTGATCTAAAAAAATGATGTTAAGTCAAAGTCTAGGTCTTGATTTGGGTCATTATCTAGACAAATTGTTTATTTGTTGAGTCGATAGTTTATAATACAATGTTCAAGTGATAAAATTAGGTCTATAATTAGATATCTCACTTACTAGAAACAAAAGTTGAAAATTAAAACTTCAAGTGTACTGTTAAAGTATGTAAAAAAAGTATTAGTGCTAAAGACAACATCTATTAGTTTACTTCATTGGTGGTGAGAAATTTAGTAGAAAAAACATAAGGTCCAAGACTAACCCAATCTAGTTTATATCTTAAATAGTTATGGATCCAAAATAAGTTCAATCCATTTACAGTTTTGACAGCTACATACGCATACATACCCAACGCCATGCATCTCATTGGAAGCTGCACGCCACTCCCAGCGACCAGAAGCAGGGGCTTCACCAAATTAAGGAATTCGATTTCAGGAATTGCGAATTAGGGTCTGTTTGTTTCAGCTAGGGATCGTGGAAAGCAGCTTTTAAAAGCTGGAAGAGCAACAAACAGCAAGCTTTTAATCTAGATTATAATAATCTGGAGGCCAGATTGTAGCAATCCCACAATCCACTCTTCTCTAGCTTTTCCCAGCTTTTTTTTTGCAAAAGACCACAATACCCATCCAACTTCAACCAAAATTACCCACCATTGCCCCTAGCTTTCCTTAGCTTTCCCCAACTTTAACCAAAATTACCCACTATTGCCCCCAGCTATAATCTGGGTTACCAAACAACCATGAGCTTTCAACCTCTAGCTTTTTAACAATCCAGCTTTTACAATCTATTTTTTAAAAGCTGCTTTTTACAATCCCCAGCTGAAACAAACAGGACCTTAAGTCATGTGGATCATCTGACGGTTTGCACGAATTGAATGGGAACTTTATTTTACCCCCCAAAAGAAAAGTTATAGCTGTAACTGATAAGCGTGCACGAATCGAATAAGAAAAGCTCTGGTTGTCAGTGTCTGTTACGGGATTCTACAATAAGAAAAAAAAATCTGTTAATTATTCACGGCCCTGCTTCCACGCTCGCTCCCGTGCTGATCTCCATGAGTCACTCGGCTGTGCTTGTCAAGTGGATAACGCCATGGGAGCCACCATCGAGCTTGCTGCCAAGGGCACCGATCACACTGCTGGATTCTGCGGTCAAACGATACTGTGAGCTGCCCAGAGTAATTGAATTATTTTTTAAATAATATTTGAAAAATAAAAAATTACAAAATTAATATGCCAAAATTAAAATTTGCAAAAATAACTCCCTGTCGCTATTTGAAATGGCGACAGAGGTCTGTCGCCATTCCAAATGGCGACAAACGCCTATCGCCAAACCTCCCTTCCTTTCTCCTGCACTTGCTCGGTGGAGATGAAGCTCTCTGTCGCCATTCCAATTGGCGACAGAGAGTCTGTCGCCATTTGAAATGGCGACAGAGAGCATCTCGCCATTTCAAGTGACGACAGGCTCTGTGTCGTCAATCAAAACGACGACAGGTGTCCAAAAGTGTTATTTTTCTTTTCAGCATATTATTTTCGTAAATTTCTATTAAAATAGTATTATTTAAAAAAAATCTAGAGTAACTTGTCGTTAGCTGATTAAGTTAAACATGATTTATCCCTGCAAAGCCATGTGTTTGGGCCGGTGGAGTCGATAGACCCGGCCACAGGTTTTTGTGTTTCTTTGCTGTTACTATTCCATCGGTGAGGTAAAATGTAGTACCATTTGATGGAAATGGTAAAGAGTGCACCACATATATGTGTCATTTGCAATTAAATCTTAGCGCCTTTCGGAACGTAGGAATTCCGCATGAATTTGATATGAAACAATTTAAATCCTTTAGAAAAATTGAAAAATAATAATAATTCCCTTGTAGCTAGAAAAGCCTCCTCAATTGTAAACGGGTTCCTATATGACTGATATTCTGCCTTCACCGTGTATTGATACCCAACATTAATTTACATGTTTATGGCATGGATCATTTCAATTCACGAAAATAAATTGCGGTATCATAGGGTGACTCGCCTCTTGTAACATCCCAATTTTTGCCTCTCATTAAATTAATATTGTCATTTGTGAACTTTTGTGAATTTTCAGATTTTTTGGAATTTATTTAGAAATTATTTGTATTTTTGAATTATGGATATGATATAAATCAACTAAATATTTGAAAATTTTAAATAAAATTTTGTTAAAAATATTTTATTTTAGTCTAAGATATATGTCAATTTTTTTAGGAAATTTTCTAGAATTTTTCTGATATTTTTACTACTTTATTTGAATTATTCTATTTTCTAGAATTTAAATAAATATAAAAGTTTTTAAAATATTTTAAATAGTTATTGGATCGAACCCATACGGGCCTAGCTTAACCCGTCACAGCCCATTTGGCCCAATCAATTGCAAACCCTAACTGCTTGGATTAGTGACCATTGAATTTAGATCTAACGGCCACAATTCGTCCGCGTGGTTGTGTGCTGTCAACCGTTGGATGGACATCACGTGGGTGGTTGCGATTGTGCCACGTCGCCCTCGCACGTCGTAGCACGCTTGGACTCCGCCGTTGCACTGTAGACGTTGTGGAATCCGTGTCAGGCACACCATCCAAGGTGCTATAAATATTCCTTGACCCTTGCCCGAGGTTATGCATGAGTTTGCGCATTGTCTCCCTCAAGTCTTGGAGCGCGAGGCACCGTGATTGATCCGAAGGAGCTCGTTGGAGTTGAAGCGCTAGCCGCCATTCGTTTTTGCAGGATTTCGTCACAATTGAGTCTTCCTCGTGAAGGAACGAGTTGGCCTAGAAGGGGGGTGAATAGGTAACTCTTCAAATTTTAATTATTCGGTTATAGTTAACTATTCTATGTGAGTGAATGACTTACAATCAGAATGTACCAAAGGTAAAATCAAATAGAGATAACAGCGAAAGCAACACAATGTAAAACAAAGAACAGAATAAGACAAATATTTATCCCGTGGTTCAGAGCACTTCTCCTACTCCACGTTGAAGCACTTCTCTCGAAGTATTGCTTCACCACAGCTAGTCGCAGTAACTATGGTTCTCACTCGGGTAGCTCTTTCACCACTCCAATGAGGTGAGCTACAAACCCTTCACAATCAAAAGTGGCCTTTCACAATCTTCTTTGGACATGTCTCACTTTTCACCTCCTCCAAGCTGTCTAGGATCACCGAGATCCAAGAGTAATAAACTTGCACAAGTTTTGTCTCTTGGTTCACTCGCAAACTACAGCACTAGACACAAGCTTGGAGCTAAAATACTTAGGAAGAATGAGGTTTTTGAGTTTCAGAGTGAAGCACAGACTCCTTGGTGTGAATGGGAGCGCTTTGAATGCTAAAATATCAAGGAGTTCATAAAGTTCTGTGGTAGATAGCTCAGCCAATACTTATATAGCCAATTCTGATGAAAATAGCCGTTGTACCTACTATAGTGACCGTTGCACATGTCAGAGTGTCAATTTTGAGCTAAAACACGTTTATAGCGGACTAAAAGTTTCACCCTAGCGATACTGATCATGTGTATCATAGATCAAATTTAGACATTTATGACGGACCAAAAAGTTTAGTCCGTCATACATGGGGAATTCAGCAAGTTTGGTCCGTCAGAGTAAAAAGAGTCTCACATGTATGGCGGACCAAATAATTTGGTCCGTCATAGATGGGATATGACTGAGATCAGTAGATATGCACCATTTTTGACATAAAAGGTGTTTAATCAGAAGATTTGAAATTTTCATGGACTAAACTTTGAATTAGCAATATTTAAACCATCATAGATGATAAATCTTTTTGAAAAGGAGTTTGATTTTGATCATGGATTCAATGAATGAATATCAGGTTTTTGTCTATCAGAAAAGATAGTCATCTTTGCATTTATGCCAGACAAAAAAGATTGGTCCGTCATAGATAGATAACTGAGAGATTTTGAATTCGACCAAGGTATGTGTATGGCAGGCCAAAAAATTTGGTCCATCATAGATGGGCAAAACTTGATAGCTGAAATTCTTCAAGAATTTTTCACTACGGACTTAGGTATATAAGAATATGAGGTTTGGTCCGTTGAAAAGAATAGAATTTGGTCAATATTTTGACTAAAGTAAATTTTGAAGTGGAACAGTGCTGACCTTGGATTGAGATAAGGATATAGACTATTTTGTGACAAAAAGAAATGACCAACTGAACTTTGGTCCATCACTAAGTTTGGACTTGTTGTATATTGGAATTTTAGTTCAAGGAGCAGAAAGACTAAATGATTTAACTCCAAGTAGTCTAGATTTGTCTTAGCCTAATAAACCAAGTTACCAACTTGTGCCAAGTCCCTCTTTATAGTACAGCCAAAGCAAAAATAATCCTAGCTATTTGACTTGAATCAACTCCCAAGTCATGAGCTAGTAATCAAATACCTTAATCTTGTTTGTCCAACTTGCTTCATCCATGATTTCAGCATATGTTCTTCATAGTGGGAGGAATTATTAACTCGGTCATCAACACCAAAACTATTTAATAAAACATGATAAAAATTGAGGGGGCCTAGATGCTATCACCCCACCACGACCAAAGGTGGGTTTAAGACCCTATGATGCGCTCACCCAGATCTATAAAAAGATTTGGACCAAATCTGTCGCCGTGCGCCGTCCCCATGGTTTTCGTTCTCGTCTCAGGTGAGTCGTGCCGCCACGTCATCACCGTCGTTCCCAGCCGCGTCTTAGCCATCGAATCCCTCATGATCAGCCAGGATTTCGCCACGCGGTCTATCGCATGTCGCCGTCGCATCACATCACGCGTGTCACTTGTGTCACTCATATGACTTCAAGGATGGTGCTAGCATTGACCAACGGTCCACCTTCCCATGCGTCAAGTCTACCGTAGACTAATACTATTCTGTGGACTAGGTCCATAGACCTATGGTCTCACATATCAGTGAAATATATTTATTTTAATTATGTTAATTAGCCTTGTTGATGTCATCATTGCTTAATTAATCCTGTTTTTTACAAAACTAATTCGGGAAAATGTTGTTTTTCTAATTTTTTGAATTTTCTTTTATTCAAATCTTTTAAGAGCCCGTTCTTCCTCATACGAGATCTAATTGAAACAATTCATTTTTGAAAAAAAAATAAATTGAGATATATTTAATGATAAATTTTATTTGATTTTTGAAGTTTATTTGCTCTCTAGTTTGTTATTTATTTGGTGTTTTTATCCATTCACGTAGTTGTTGAAGTGCTGAATCGCATGAGAGTGAAGAGTTGATCCAAAACCAAGGTCCAGAGTAAGAACAAGAGATGTTCTAAGGCAAGTTGTGCTTTGATTGTGTTGAAACTAGTTTTACAAAATTACTACATTTATTTACATTATTGCATGATATTCTATACATAAAATTATTTTCAAAATAGTTTGGGATCTATCTATTCTACCAAATTGGAATATAACTACCTTGTTATTTATATGCTATGATTATTTGTCACCCTATAGTGGTTTATCATTAGTTGGTTAATATTATAAATCAACATGGGTTGGTTAGACTGTGTATAGTCTGCTTAGCCATGCCACGTATAAATCATGTCTTTTAAAATATCAAAAGTAATCTTGACTAATGGAATATAGAACATATTTATATAATTGGTGTATCAGGTGTTGTCACACATGATGTTGAGTTGTAGTGACGGGAATATCACACAATGATATTGACTTATCGATGGCATATGGTGCATGGTAATCAAGTGAGGTGGTAAATGATTTAGATTGAGGCAGGTTGCCAAGGTGGGTCAGTAAGATGGTTGTGTTGTGAAAGTTTTGCCTTAGTCAAATAAATACTTAACATTACAAGCCTTTGAACTGGGTCAAACATACTATCACATGTTTATAATGGGGCAAACCTGACGATTAATTTACAATGTCTTAGCTTTAGTACTACTAGTGGTGGTGTGGGGTCCCGGCTATATGGTTAAACTCACATAGCGCAAGAGGAGGACCCTGAGTGTGGTAACCAGTCCCATTAGTGTTGAAATCTTAGTAGATAGTACTGGGTTAAGACAAAGTATTGTAAAGACTTTGTTATGATCGCCCAATCGCATACATTTGTATGGCGAGTCACGACACACGTGGTGAGTTGATTGTATCTTGTGAGTACTATGCATAACCTCTGTAGAGTGTAAATCTGTTCGGATAACCTTGTTCGTGATTATAAACAATGCTCAAGAATGAGACAAGGGTTAGATTTTGTAAAATAAAACTCTGGAAGGGAGGCTAGATGTCAATGAAAAGTTTGGAAGATGTAAGGACTTGATGCAATGTTTACTTGAGAAATATCTAAAAGTTACTATTCTAAAATTTGTTTTGCTGCAATTTCAATCTGTTTAATGTATTCATTTGTAAATGCTACTTTACTGCAAAACAACCATATCAACAATCCATTGGAATAAATCTTGCATATAGTTATGTTAAAATTGCATTATATTCACAACTTGTTGGGTGCTTTATATACTTACCCTTGCCAACAACAAAATCATCAGTTGAAGAGGAGTCTACACCAGTTTTATAGGAAGAATACCAGGAGAAGAAGTTGTCAGTGAGCCTTGTCGGTTGCCGGATTTTAAATATGGATAAGAGATAGAGTAAGTAGTAGGTTTTGTTATTATATCTGCTCTTGTATAGCCTACATAAGTGTAGCATGAAAGAGGGCCAATTATTAGTAGAATGTAGACCAACTACTCCCATAGGTCAACCTTGGCCAATCATCTTGGCCGACAGAGGCATATGTGGGACCATTTGGATTAATCACATCGTCAATTATTGAATGGGGGAGAGTCCCTGCATGTCGTCATGCTTGTGATGGATTGCTTGCTCGATCGTGTTATTGCGGCACTATTTGTTCATGAAATTCCAATAGGAGACCCAGTCACTAAGGCTTGTTTGTAAGATCTCTAGATTTTAGCTTCATCTCAAATCTAAAACTTGTAGACTAAAATAAAGTAAATTAAGTTTATATTTTTAGTCTATAAAATATAAACAAGATGGCTCATATAAATACTCTTAGAGTCTGTTTGGTAGAGCTTTAGATTCCAGCTTTACCTGAAATCTGAAATTTGTAGGCTAAAATAAAGTGAATATTTTTAGTCTAAAATGTAAACAAAATGATCCATCTAAACATTCTTAATGTACTCACAGTTCCAGTTTCATGAATCTGGTGAAGCTAGAATTTTTAGCTTCACCAGATTCAAGCTGAATCCCTGCTAAACAAGCCCTTAATATACCCATAGCTCCAGCTCCATAGATCTGATAGCGTTAAGAATACCCAGCTTACAGATCTAGTAGAGTTGAAACTGTACCAAACACAGACTAACTCTCCTACCGGAGTACCTTAGTACGACATAATGTTGCTGAGATGTTGATTTGTGCGAACGATAGCATTCTTGAAGAGAAAATTACACCGATTCTTTGCAAAATGAGCAATCGCTATGTTTCTTCCCTAGAAGGATGGTTCTAGCTATATTGTGAACACTTCTTAGTTACCATCGGCATTGAAATGTGACTAATTATAATATTATGATTTATGTTATATTAAATTGTACAATTGATATAAAGTTATTCCTTTTTGCATGTTTGTCTCTATGAATAACCAGAGATTGGAAAATATAAAAGCTTGCGGATGCACAATCCTTTTAATTTCAATCACTCTCACATGCCATGACCATGAGCCTTTAAAAAACAATTGTGCTGATTTTTTAATCTACAAATATCTCTTGTGACCTATTTGTGAGTGACGGACCGAAAATAGCGATTAGAGGGGTGAATGATTATACAATATTTTTTCCTCAAAAAGATTCCAACCAAAACGTCTCAAAACCTCAGAAGAGCAGAAGAAGAAAAATCTTCTGAAAATCAGCTCAAGGGTGGCACTGCCGCGCTACAGAGGCAGATAGAGCCAAAATAAATAGTAACCTCAATACTACTGGGTTACTATAGCCATAGTGCTACGCTATAGCAAAAAAAGGGATGAGCAGGAAAAATTAGCACGATTTTAAAAATGAAAATCGATGAATCTTTTGAAACCTATTCCAATCTTCAATCGCAAGGAGTGACGTCAAAGTTCTGACCTTTTTTCAGTTCAAAGAAGAGTGTAAAAGAAAAGTTCAAGAACAAAAACTTAACCCTAAGTTTACTAATGGGATTTTGATAATCAAGATGATCATAGATAGCTTCTCACATGTCATTGCAAATAAGAATACTCAAGAAAAATCTTTCAAACAAGCATGATCAAGATATACCTTAAAATCTTCCTTCTTAACCAAAAAAACGATTTCTTGGAGAAACTTGAATGATAAAAAAGAAGCTTGTCTAGATAATTGAGGAGATGATCTACAGAAAATGCATCTATCAATCATACATCCTTAGCAACACGTGATCAAGCAAAAAAGAAACCACGGGAAAAGATCAAGATCAAAGTAAGAGGAAGATCAAAGCTTAAGGCAAAACTTGAAAATATAGATGATTTGCATTCAGATCATGAGAAGTGTTTATATAGCCTCTAACACTTGAGGACAAAGCTCCTAAGGAACACACACCAAACAAGAACACAAAAATCTTTTGAAAAACCTAAAACTCCTAATAACTAAGTCTAAGGTTACAAATAGGCACTACTACAAAACATATTTTCTGTAACATATTTCTGTAACACATTGAACAATGTGTTACAAAAAGATATTGCAGTAACATATAATTTGTGTTACAAAGGCATGTTGTAACACATACTTATCGAGATGTGAAAAATGTTACAGGGAACTACAACAGCAACACATAATTTATGTTACAGAGGAATATTGTAACACATGCTTGTAAGGTGTGAATACTAATACTGTAGTAATACATATAGAGACAGATTGTAACACATGACTTAATTACAATAAATTAAAAAATATATAAACCAGCAACGTCGTAACCAAATTTATTTGACACTATATATGCGTCACATCTTAAAAAAAATGTAACTATATCTTTATCTCGAATAGAATGACATATGTCCGGAGCTTGCGTCCGTCTCCTCGATCGATTGATCCCTGCGTCGTCTCCTCTCCTTGCAGCTACACCCCCCATCAGTCCCAGTCTGAGCACCATCCCCAAATCTCTCGGCCGATCGAGCGACTTCGCCCCCAGCCTGAGCGCCTCCCCGGCTCCCCCGCCATGGTCTCCGTCCGCGCGCGCGCCTCACCCAGCCTGCCGGCCGGGGGCTCACTTGTCCCAGATCTTCTCACTTGCTCCCGTGCCCCGATCGACTGGGAAGACTCCTGTGCGGCAGCTCCACCTCCTCATGACCTCCACGGCTCCACTCCTCCAGATCCACATCCGTCGGGGTCGGGCGTTGGCTTCGGTGCGCCACTCAGCCTCGAGATCCGTCGTCGCTGCTCCAGATCAGCCAGCGGCGCTACACGTCTGCCCCTTGTGGGCTGAGCTGCGGAGGCCGGAGGGGGGAAAATGGCCGGAGCCGCGCTACCGCGGAGGCGCGGAGAGCCAGGCCGAGTGGCCGACGGGCGGAGCGCTGGAGCAGTGGTATATGGAACATCAATAGTCTGAGAGGCAAGTCTGTCAAATATTATACTCTTGCAACAGGTTTTGCATGTGCAAAGTTATTTGTTCCTAGTATGGAAATTACTTCATGGGAAGTGATAGACTATAATGCTGATTCTTCTGATGTTTATTTTGTGTGAACTTGAACTAACTGGAACTTTTCACTACATTCATTAAACATTTCATGTTAAAGTACTAGTGTCTTGAATGGTATCCATCTGTTTCGTATCACATCACAACATGTTTATTCTCTACGATGATCCATGAGTTAGTGTTAGCGCTTTTCCTAACTACATAATTGATGGTGGTAAATTCTTTTAGGTTGTGTCCATTACGGGGTTTCGCTGAACGCAGCCGGAAAATCTTCTTGCCAACATTCAACTCCTTTACAAGGTTTGTTACACGATGCTTATTGCTATTAGACTTGTATTCCTAAAATACAAGAATTGATTCATACCAACAAAGATCTTCCAATTTCTTTTTGGATAATAATGGTTCTTCCTTATTATTGTTGTCCTTCTGCATCTATGGTGGCTATGTTGCTCAAGCTTTTCCAACTCATGCTATTGTTTGCATTTTGAATGCGGAGATATGATTCAGAAACTCTAGGGCATCTGAATGCTAAAATAGTTGGGTAGTTAATTTTTGCATATACAATCCTTGAAAAGGCATGTTTGCTCGATGAAAAATTATGGTTACATGTAGCATTTACGATAAGAAGAAACCATTTGTGAAAGATGAACTCCAAAAGTTTGGTTCTTTGAATGGCCTCAGAGGTGATAAAAAGGCGGAAGAAAGATGATAGGAAGGTGAGATAAATGATCTTTGGCTCGGTTTCTCCACAATCAGAAGCGCTTGGAAGAATTATTTTGTCCATGGGACGACTAGCCGATGTTATCTTTGAGATATACGTTCTTACACCATTCTTCCAATATGAATAATCGAGGCTTACTTTAAAATTCCTATTGCTGCAATATTGAAATATTGAAAATGTGTTAAAGTTGCAGGAGTTTGGGTGAATATTGATGAGCACATTTAGACGAAATTAGAGTCGTGGAACTGGATAGTGCTATTTGTTTTTTTGAAGTACTTTTGTTGCTTTCATAAGCTGTTGAATACTCATTCCGGAAGAATAATGAATCAAAAATTCAGACGTTAGCTATATCTAGGAATAGAAATATAGTCTCACGTAGCATGATCCAAACGATGGAAAACTTGAGAGATTAAGCTTTGTTGTTCCAGTTAAAATCAAAGAGAATTAAGCTTTTCGTTCTTGTTCAAATCAAAGATCCTATATTAATTGAATAGAAGATCCTAAATCGCCTAATGTAACATAATTTCAGCACACCATTGGGTTGGAATTGTCCTAATGGTGAGGAACTATGGCGATTGGTGTCGCATAGTTTTATCTCATAGTTGTATTCATTAGTATTCATTTGCCACGCCAAAACATATGAGAATATGGGGAAGGAAAAACATTATACGTAGCCATAAGTTTGCTCGTAATATACATATGACTTGTAACTTAGTTGGCAAATGAACCCAACATTTACTGAACATTGTAGAGGTAATTGGAATCACAAAATTGGAACACATATTAGCCATTTATAGGAATTTAAACTAATATTTTTCATTGATAGAGCACACAAAAGACCAGAAACACTTGCACAAGTGCTACATATCAATAGGTATTGCTTCGATAGCATTTTCTCAAACAAGTTGCGCTTTCAGATGTTTTATCTCCTTGTTTTTGAAGTATCTCGAGCTAGCTTTTATCCTCCTTACAGTTAATTATATTCCATATCTGAAAAAAGAGAGTTAAAGGTAAAGAATAAGATTGTTTTATATAGTTGATAAAATCATCCAGGAGAAGGTATAAGATCAAATTGAACACTATAGGGGCAATGTTATTAACCAAAAATAATTCAAGAATAAGGTTTGAGATGGCATAAATGAAATTTTCTTTTATTTTTGCAGTGAAAAATCCACATACCTTGAAGTAACCAAATTAGTCATGGAAGTATTTCCTCCACTAAGCTTCATTGTTGAAAGCATTATTATCAAGATCCACCGTTGTTCCTCAACATCCTGCTCGACCCAAAGTGTTTATTATTCTTTGCATTGGTGAACATCTCCCCAAGGTGTGAAACATGGAATGGCTCGATTTCTATGTCGTTTGTCCATTCCTCATCGCCCGTGTCATATATATCCTTAGGTTTCATCTTCATTACAATAGACCAACCTGGGTTAGTTGGATCTTCCACATAAAACACTTGGTCAGCTTGGTTAGGAAAAATAAATGGCTCATGCTCAATTTTTGATCCCGAGTGTATCAAATGAGAGAAGTTGACAAGTGTGTAGCCATATTTGTCTGCTTTTAATTCCTTTTCCGAAATAACATCAATCCATTCACATTTAAAAAGACAAACTGAAAATTTTCCGAGTAGTTCAGCTCAATAATATCGATCACTCTCCCATAGTAAGTCACATCACCTAAAACCGGACTTGCATCGCTTGCTCTAGCATAACTAGATGTTTTTGTTGTTAGCACTACTCCATCGCTTTTGTGTCACTCTATCCAAACGTTTAGGCCTAAAACGAAAGCCTCGGGTGTTGAAAGCACGATATCTTTTCTTTGCTTCAACGGTCCACGAGCTAGCCATCTAATATCTTCTTTAACACTTTGGATGCCATTTTCCTTCTCCAAATGCATTATCTGTATAGTGAGAATTAATTTAGTTGGTGACTTGAGTAGTACATGTGAAGGATGCAAAATATGGAACTTACATGAGCTCTAAACCATTCATGGAACTTCTCGTTTTGCTTACGCTCAATGATTTTTGGGTTGACACGGCGTCGGGGATATGTTCTAGTGATCTCATCAGCATGCACTCTACAAAGTAATTTATAATAAATTATCATGTCAATAAAAGGATAACTAAAATTGTCTTTGAGCTTGAGATATTACCTTAGGTAACGCATTAACATCTCGAACAATTAAACAAAGACATATCTATGTGCTTGTACTTTAGCCAAACCCTTATAACATAATTACTGGGCTTGCCAAGTGGTTTTCCAATATGAGGAAAAAGAGTTTGTACTTGTTCAACATCGGGATATCCAATCGACTCATCGTTATCATCGTCATTCCTTGAAGGCCGATTATGCTTGGTCTCAAAACCTTCAAGATATCTTGAACAAAATGTCATGCACTCATCTCGCCAAGTATGCTTCAATGATAGATCCTCAGATGAGCTTTATTACGCACATATGACTTCAACACACACAGTACCTAAAAAATCAAAAGGAAAAAATTGTTAAACAGTCTACAAGTGCAATAGATGGGAAAATGCAACTCTATCTTTTTAAGATAAACATACCTTTCCACAAAGTACATTGACCGGTAAGACACAGGACCACCTATTTTTGCCTCGGTTGCTAAATGAATAACCAAATGCACCATAACAAAAAAAATCCAAAGGAAATATCATCTCCATATGACATAATGTGATTCTAATTCGCTGCTCCAACTTCTCAAGCTCATCTACGTAGAGTACTTTTGCACTCAATTCTCTAAAATATCCACATAGATCAAATAAGACAGATGTAACATTATCCGGAAGTACACCTCATAAAGCAACAGCAAAAGTTGTTGCATTAGAATATGGCGATCATGACTTTTAAGGCCTGAAATTCTCCCTTGAGCAACATTTACACATCTCAAATGTTTCGAATAGCCATCTGGAACCTTGATATCATGAAGAACTTTCTGTAATTGTTGCTTCTCTCTTTTAGACATGGTATAGGAAGCAGGAGGCAAGTAATACTTATTATTTGCTCTTTTCTGCGGATGCAACTCTGATCTGATATTCATTTCTTGCAGGTCTTGTCGTGCTTGTAAATTGTCCTTTGACTTGCCCTCTAATCCTAATAGTGTCCCATATATATTATCACAAACATTCTTCTCAATATGCATAACATCAAGATTGTGACAGAGTAAATTGAAGTCCCAATAAGGCAAAGAAAAGAGGCCACTAACACACTTCCAGGTTTTTGACTTTTCAAAATTATCAATTGCTTTTATCTTTTGTAGAATTGAATTCTCGAATAAGCAATAGGCTCGATCTATGTTCTTCGGCCCATCAAAAGAATTATCATCATATCGAAACTCATGATTTGGAGGTAGAAATCGACGATGTCCCATGAAACAATACTTGTGTCCATGTGTCAACCGCTTAGAGCATGTTTCTTCCCGACATTTCACACAAGCATACTCACCATTTACACTATATCCTCGCAAAGATCCCAATCCTGGGTAGTCACTCACGAGAGACAATACAACAAAGACGAAGTTGAAACATCTCATCTCGAGATGCATCATATGTAGGTGTTCCAACCTCAAATAACTCAATTAGTTCTTCATAAACAGGCTCCATAAATACATGAAAATACTTTCCGGGTAAGATGGACCAGAATTATTAGAGTTAGCATGAGAGAAGAAGCTTTCATGCATAACCACGGAGGAAGATTGTAGGAACTAAGACGACAGCCAACAACTATAAGTCGAACTCATCATTCCAAATGGATTGAACCCATCACTAGCAAGTCCGAATCTAATGTTCCGAGAATCTGATGCAAAGTCTGGATACCTTGAATCAATGGCCTTCCATGCCTCTGAATCAGCTGGATGACGTAATGCCCCATCCTTTGTACATCCCTCATCATGCCATCTTGATGTTGTAGCTAATTCTTTGTGCATAAAGAACCTCTTAAGCCTTGGTTTAATTGGAAAATACCGTAACACCTTCATTGGTGTTGCCTTCTTTCTTTCCTTCTTGGTTAAAGTTGTTTTATCTTGTTTGTTTTTCCACCTTGAAGTTCCACATTTTGAACAGAAGTCATCATGTGCCTTGTCTTTCCGATAAAGCTGACAATTATTTGGACAAACATGAATTTTCTCATAATTAAGCCCAAGCTTTCCAATTATCTTCCTAGCCTCTGCAAATGTACTTGGTATGTTCTTACCATTTGGAATTGCTTGTTGCAAAATTGCTAGCAAATCATTTAAAGATTTATTACTCCACTTGTTAATGGATTTGATGTGAAACAAAAGTACAAGAAATGAAAGTTTGGATAGCTCACACCCGCCCATAAAGGTTCATCAAGATCCCTAACTAAATCATAGAAAGCTTGGGTTTGAGAATCTGGTCCAACCTTGGAAGAATTTTGCACATCGGGTTCATTCATTGGAGGTCCATTGTCTAGGTTGCCAATAGCATCCTGTACTAGTCGGGCGATATTAGTGTTTATTATCCGAGATTGTGACTGTGACTCTTTGTTTGTGGAGATATATGCTTAGTTTCACCATGACAGCCCCAAATAGTATATCCAAGTAGCATTCCATCACACACTAAATGATCATATACTTCATCCCGTGGCAATAACCACTTATTGACACATTTGCGACATGGGCATCTGATCTTGGCTTTAGGACTTTTTCCCTTGTATGCAAATTCAAGAAACCCCTTTATCCCATCCTCGTGGTCATCCCTTCGTTTAGGAGAAAGCAGTATCTGTTTAATAGCTTTCAAATCCATCGATTATCTGTGTTAGAATAACAAATAAAGATATTGCTTGTATTGAAATACCAAACATTTTAAATAGTAATGAAAATTGTAAGTGTGTGATTCCATCAAACTGATGTGTCATAAAACTTTATGCAAGAGGAAAAAAACATCAACTACTTACTAACAAGAAACAATTGACAAATAATCCTCAGTAAGAGATCATTTTATAATATTTTCTAGTTGCAAGATGACTGAATAGGATGTTCTTGGCCATAGTTAGCATCTAAAGCATCAAATATTACATACTGATTCAACAGAAAATGGTTTGAAAGTGATGTTAAAGTTGGCAAATGCAAAATTGAACAAAGTGGACTATGACCGGTATGAGCTTACTAATTGTAACCTGCCATGCTATAATAGTAGTACATAAATTAAAGTTACGGCTTCTTGTTTGGTTGTTCTCGCAGACCACTTGGTCGTGGTATCGCGAATGCGATTGGATTGGCCCTCTGCCGAGAAGCACTGGCTGCCCGCTTCAACAAGCCTAACAAAGTGAGATCGTCGACCACTACACGTAATAATTTTGTTGACTTGAATAGCTTTGAGTGCTATTCATTCAAGTGAGTATTTTAGTTCAGATTACTTTTCTTCTTTGTGAAATGAGATTGGTGTGCTCTGTGATGATTTTGGGTAGTTGAATGAGTATGATAATTAATCCGTGAGTTAGGCCTTGAATCGCTAGACTTGCATGCTAAGATTTGCATTATCGCTTCAACATCATGTCGATATCTTGTGATTACTTGTCGGTTAGTAGATATTTCATTACTGTTTTAAGTTCAATGAGATCGGTTTATCGCTAGTTGGGGTTCGGACTAATTCGATTAGTACTCGATTTGTCGCTCATTCAAATTGCTTATTCAAGACATTAATCGATGCTTAGTTCAGTCAATACATTGATCCTATCTTGATCTGAATGGTGTCTATTGATTCGGTTAGTATTCGGTGTATTGGTCTGTTGGTTCGATGAGCTTACAATTTGAGTCTTGATCTAAGCTTTAATATCCGGAATGAATGCTAGCAGTTTGTAGGTGATTTGAATTTAATCTAAGCATAGAACAACCGATCGGTGAGCAATTATCATTGTGCATGTTTAGGAAGGTAAGGGTTTAAGGCCTAACTTGCTAATTAGTTATCTAGCCGATTTGTGATTGGATTGAAGATCTAATCTTTAATTTTCACCCAAAAATCTGATAGCACAAATTATAAACCAAATTGGTTTTGTAGACATGATTCGTAGAGCAATTGACATTAGTATCATGTTGTTATTCATCTCTATGATCATGTTTCAACAAGCCTGACAGTGAGATCGTCGACCACTACACGTAATAATTTTGTTGTGAATGCTCGTGTTTCACTTTAGTGCATTAGGCTCCAAAGAGGTCGAAGCAACCAGCAGAGAACCTTTCATGGCCTTATGAGCCATTCTTTGTGCCCGAGGATGTTAAGAGGTTTGTTTATCATTTGTATTGGTCCTCTCAGATGAGGTGATGAAATTGCATAACACTTACCTTTTTATTTATTTGCATGGACTATTGCAGCCATTGGAGCGCCATGTTCCCCAAGGTGCCTTTTTATTGAGGTGATTGGAATGCTAAGTTTGCGAGTAGGAGAAGAAGTACCCAGAAGATGCGGCCTCCTTGAAGAGTATCGTCTCAGGGGAGAAGACCAACCTGCAAATTGAGGCACATAACGATCTGGAGAGGAAGCACGGTGCGTCGTGAGGAATCTGCCAGGAGATCGTGGCACTGCAGGTTGAGGGTGGTGGTGGGAGTTGGGGGAGGAAGGAAACCTAGGGTACAAGCAATTTGCATATGTGCACAGATAGATGGACAGAGGCCGGCCGAAGATATATGGATCTGTAACCAAAAATATAATGTAGTTATAATTGGAGGGAAAAGTTTTACTAGGGCGGCAACTATTTTGGACGGTGTATTTTTATTTTAGTACATTTTTATTTGCATGTGTACTGAAATCTAACGCACCTAAAATTTAGTACATTTTTATTGGCATGTGTACTGAAATCTAATGCACCGAAGTATCTCTTGATGGGATGGACAGTTGTACATGTACGAGTAGAGGTGCATACGGAGCGGATACGGATGGATATTAACCAGATATATCTTAATAAAATTACGGATATATTTGAATCCAAATAAAATTACGGATAGATTCGATTTTTCATAAATTCGATCTGTGGTTAGGAAAATTATTTACTCTTATTAATGTAGCATATTTTGAAAAAAAACTACTCGATAGAACCTTTTTTTATATAAAAACAGACTGGTTACGCAAATTATTAACTCTCTTATGCGTGGAGTTAGATATGGACAGTGTCGAATTCGCAATGTTCAAGAAATTGGGCCTAGGCGGCGTCTAGGCGCTACGTGGTCACTGGCCACCGCGATTTAGTAGTCCTCGATGGGCCGTTAGGCGGTAAACCCGCCTAGGCAGTCGTAGGCGGGTCTCAGGCGGCCGGGCGGGATTAGGCGCGGCGGTATACGGCGGTCGAGGCAGCGATTAGGGGTGTGCTAGGCGGCCGACTTCATGATGGACTCGGGGTGAGAGGGCAGAACCCTAGCCGCCGCCAGTTCGTCGTCGCCTGGCCGTCGCCGCTGGTCGCCGCATAAGTAACCCCTTGTCCCTCCCCTGCTCTGCCCCCTTCGCCGCCTCTCTATATCCCAAGCAATCATGTTATTTATCTAATTGTGTGCTTAACTGCTTAGTTATTTGGTTCTTTACATCCTACATATCTACTATAATATATTTTATCCGGCCGCCTAGGACTGACCGCCTAGATCCGATTAATCCCCGATTAATCTGTCTAGGCGCTAAATCTCGATCGCTTCGACTAGCGCCTAGCGCCTTCTTGAACATTGCGGATTCGAATAGAAATAGGGAATTTCTCGGTCACGAATACAGAGCAAATACAGAATGTTTCGAATACAGTTAGTCTCGATCATGAATATTTAGTCGGTTAATGTGATTTTTAATTGTTAAGAGAGTTTAATTAAGTTCCAAATGAGGTTACATGTGTATTTATAGGCTTTGGGCCTTTACCAAAGACTAAATAACCCTTTATAGAAAGAACTAAGGTCCATGTGCCAGATAGTGCCGCACGATGAAAGCGAAAGAGAATATGCTGACTTCCATTATTTTTCCTATGCGCCACGGACTGAATTCATGTGGCGAAATTCTGTTGCATGTTACCAATGCAAATGAAAGTTCTTTGTGAAATTGTTAGCTTAATTCGACGGCAAATACAAGCTAGAATATCCAGATAATGCCGCACGACGAAACCAAAAGAGATTGTGCTAACTTCCTCTATTTATCCTATGCGCCACAAACTGAATTCCAGCGGCAAAATTCTGTGGCATGTTAGCAGCGCAAATGAGAGTTCTCCATGAAATTTTTAGCTCAATTCGATAGCAAATGCTAGCTTGAATTGCCAGATAGTGACGCACGTTGAAAACGAATCAGTATATGTTGACTTTCATTATTTTTCCTATGCGCCACAGACTGAATTGTAGCAGCGAAATTCTGTGCCATGTTAGTAGTGCAAATAAGAGTCCTCCATGAAATTGTTAGCTTATTTCGATAGTAAATGCATGCTTGAATTGCCAGCTAGTGCCGCACGATGAAAGCGAAATAGAATATGCTGACTTTCATTATTTTTCCTATGCACTACAGAATGAATTCCAGCGGCGAAATTATGTGGCATGTTAACAGCGCAAATGAGGGTTCTCCATGAAATTTTTAGCTCAATTCGATAGCAAATGCTAGCTTGAATTGCCAGATAGTGCCGCACGTTGAAAACAAAACAGTATATGCTAACTTCCATTATTTTTCCTATGAGCCACAGACTGAATTGTAGCGGCGAAATTCTGTTCCATGTTAGTAGTGCAAATAAGAGTCCTCCATGAAATTGTTAGCTCAATTCGATAGCAAATGCACGCTTGAATTGCCAGATAGTGCCGCATGATGAAAGCAAAATAGAATATGCTGACTTTCAATATTTTTCCTATGCACCACAGAATGAATTCTAGCGGCGAAATTCTGTGGCATGTTAGTAGCGCAAATGAGAGTTCTCCATGAAATTTTTAGCTCAATTCGATAGCAAATGCACGCTTGAATTGCCAGATAGTGCCGCATGATGAAAGCAAAATAGAATATGCTGACTTTCAATATTTTTCCTATGCACCACAGAATGAATTCTAGCGGCGAAATTCTGTGGCATGTTAGCAGCGCAAATGAGAGTTCTCCATGAAATTTTTAGCTCAATTCGATAGTAGATGCTAGCTTGAATTGCCAGATAGTGCCGCACGTTGAAAACGAATCAGTATATGCTGACTTTCATTATTTTTCCAATGTGCCATATAATGAATTCGAGCGGCAAATTTATGTGGCACGTTAACAGTGTAACTAGAAGTTCTTCGTGAAATTTTTAGCTTATTTCGATAGTAAATGCACGCTTGAATTGCCAGCTAGTGCCGCACGATGAAAGCGAAATAGAATATGCTGACTTTCATTATTTTTCCTATGCACTACAGAATGAATTCCAGCGGCGAAATTCTGTGGCATGTTAGCAGCGCAAATGAGAGTTCTCCATGAAATTTTTAGCTCAATTCGATAGCAAATGCTAGCTTGAATTGCCAGATAGTGCCGCACGTTGAAAACAAAACAGTACATGCTAACTTCCATTATTTTTCCTATGCGCCACAGACTGAATTGTAGCGGCGAAATTTTGTGCCATGTTAGTAGTGCAAATAAGAGTCCTCCATGAAATTGTTAGCTCAATTCGGTAGCAAATGCATGCTTGAATTGCCAGATAGTGCCGCACGATGAAAGCGAAATAGAATATGCTGACTTTCAATATTTTCCCTATGCACCACAGAATGAATTCCAGCGGCGAAATTCTGTGGCATGTTAGCAGCGCAAATGAGAGTTCTCCATGAAATTTTTAGCTCAATTCGATAGCAAATGCTAATTTAAATTGCTAGATAGTGCCGCACGTTAAAAACAAAACAGTATATGCTGGCTTCCATTATTTTTTCTATACGCTATAGACAGAATTCTAGCAGTGAAATTCTATGACATGTTAACGGTGCAACCTAGCGCTCCACGAATATAAATTCACTCGTTATTTCCCGCACAAATCACCCTCCAAAATATTTTCTAGCATCGTTAGTTCCCGCACAAATCACCCTCCAAGATATTTTCTAGCTGTTTTAATCCTGGAGACCACGTCCCCACAACCAAACCGGCCATTCTCATCGTCACAATATTACGCAGGCATCTTTCACGGCATGGCAAGAATCTTCAACTCCACAACTAGCCACCAGCTCCTACGCATGCATCTCCTGTAAGTTTTGCCGCATACTCGAGGTGTCTCGCCGCCGCACACCGTCAATCGCCGGAGTCGACGCCTCCTGCCGCATTCCATTGCAGGCTCGAGGTGTCTCACCGGCAGGCGTCCTGCTGCATTCCCCTGCACATCTGAGGTGTCTCACCGGCGCACACCGTCGATCACCGGACTCGACGCCTCCTGCCGCCCGTGGGATAAGTATGTACAGATTAATTCCCTTCTCACTCAGATATTATCAATTATTTTGAGGATTTGGGGATCTAGGGTTCTTGGAGAGTACACATGGAAATGGGGATTTTTTTGGGTTTTATCTAAACGGGGAAGCACTTTATATATTGAATCTGGATATCTTGGTTGCCATTCATTTAGCATTAGATCCCAAAGGAATTATTTACAAGACAACAACATCAGCACAAGGTTTATTTCTGTCAGGATCTCAAGTCAATCCGACTCAAAAACCTGACCAATGAAACCAGAAACTTGCAGGAACAATCAGCAAAAACAAGCCGATTCGGAAGAACAGCGATCAAACTATATAGATACGATAGCCTAAACTAAATGAGACTAGAATTTGGCAGCCATACTGTCAGGACTAGAGTTACCGCTCCAGACAACACAAAGAAAAATCCAACTACTTTGATGAAATCCCACCGATCAAAACCCCACTCCAGGAAATCGATCGCCAGATACAAGAAAACTAGAGGAACCCTAAACTAGAGGAATACTGGTTAGGTGAAGGATTCGTTGCTTCTTTCCATTCACTCCAAGCATTTATACTTCTTACAAAAGTATCAAAGCAGAGATATGCTCAGTACAACTCAAAAACGGCAAAAGTTCAGAAACAGACAAACAAAAGACTTTAGCTTTGTCGTAAACTACTGTAGGCCTTCATTAAACGGTGGAGATTAGCAGCAAGTCTTTTGAGTTTGTGTTTCCCAGCCGTTGGATTACACAGATATCAAGTATTAGTAAACATGCTGCATGCAAGCCTTTTCTTCTCTTCTAGCCTATTTGCTTTTCGTTCTTTCTCTGTTATTGCAAGAGGTACTACGTACTAAGTTTTAGAAATCAGAAGAGAATACATCAAATAATCAGATGTGGATATTTCCCTTGCCTGAGCATCTAATTTTTGACCATAAGCTATTTGAATGTACCACTTGTATCTAAAAATGTGTTACTAGGGTCTATGGAAACACATGCTACTATGTTGCTTTAGCAAAAATATGGTGTTACTAGGGTCTATGGCAACACGAGCTACTATGTTGCTCTTGCTAAAAAAGTTGTTACTGTAGTCTATAGCAACACATTTGATGCATGTTGCTGTAGCATGGTTGCAACATCTTTTTTTATATACAAGAACACTTGTTACATGTTACAATAGACCCTTCTATAGCAACATAGGCTATAGTAACACTAAACAAATATGTTGCAATAGGACTCAGTAACACTTTTTTTGAGCCACAGTAGCACATATGCGTGTTACTATAGGCCTATCCTGACGTAGTGAGGGATGAAGATGGATTGAATAGTTTCTAACTAATCTAGATAATTTTTGGATATGGATTATGTCGAATCGGATATTTGTCCAATAATATAGGATCGGATATAGATACGAATTTTTTTTATCAGATACGGATTCGGTAGCTCACTATCAATCGAATACGGATATGGATTTGGATAATCCAGATATTGATGGACCAAATATTCTTTTGGCCCTAAAAGATCTATTAATTTTAAAAACATTTTCTAATTTAATTAATCAACAAATCAAGTTTCAATTATTAAAATTGGCAAACTAGCTTCAAAAATTATAAATTTTTTTTGGAAAGGTCCTGGTACAATCTATCATTTAAAAATTATTTTAAAGATTTTATCAGATTTTATATTTTCTCAAAAATTCAAACACTCTTATCCTTAATGGGAAAATATTTAAATAAGTAGCTAAAAATGCATAAAAAATCATAAATACATAATTTATTATTTTAAACATAGTTCAATAAAGAATACAAATCTTAGGCCATTACATGTTCTTTATAAATATTGGGAACAAACAAACTAGTTTCACTTTTTTGTTCACTTTGTGTGTACAATCTAAGGGGTTATCATGTTCCCATAAATATCCATGATTGTATCCGTTTCGATCCATATTTCCTATGTATCTTTATTCGATATTATTCGTATTCGTATCTGGACTATCTGTATCTGTATCCAAAAATATGAAAACAAATATAGTAGAGCTATTATCCGTCCGTATCAGATCTGTTTTCATCCCTAGTCATAAGTCACTCCTCCCACTACATCTCCGTATATAGTAGAGGCAATCCTAACTCTAAACCTAGACACTACAAGTGGATACCATCCACATTTACAGAGGCTAACCTGAAACTCAACACTCTTTACAAGTTTTTCACTCACACAAGCACACTTCTCAAAGCGATCATTACATTGACGTCAAATCCTCTCCATGAGCTAGAATTTACGTCCAACTCTATTTTGGCATGACCTAAACCACTTAGACCACCGTAGCAGTTTTCCAAACAGCCTCGATCATCGATATTGGACAAATTACTAATTTGCCCTAATGGCCGGTCTTCCTTCTCAAAGCATTGCCATGCTTCGTGCTTTTCATGTAGCTCCAATGGCTTACTGCCAAGCCTCTCATGCGTTCGGACTCCCCCGAACCGTCCTCGCTTGTAAACAGACCCAAGTCACTTATCTGCCGTGTGTTCTTTTTTGCTTCACAATGGCGGCACCGGTTTCCTTAACCATTCTGGACCTCAACACCTCTCTGAGCCTAGTCCTGTTCCCTACCGTCGCCCGCCATATTCATCACCAATACTTCATGCTCCAGCTCCTTGTATTCCCGACTTGCAACCACTTCCCAGTCTCAATCATCTTTCGGCGTCCATTGACTATTCTAGACCTCAGCTCTCCTAGCCTAATCCCGATCTCACCTTCACCTCACTATGACCTAGCCCCGGAGTCTTGTAACCAATATAGACAAGCAAATCATCATATAGCACTAGTCATAATATTTGCATTAATCATCACATAATGCAAACCATTAAGCACAAATTCGCAATGAAGTCGGCACTACCGTCACCCAGAGCTGATAGTACCGCACCCCTAGTACTATCGCTCCTGGTTGGCCGTAGTACAGCTCTTGTTGTGCAACCCCGAGAGACCTATCTCTGAAAAATAACTACCGCTACTGGAGGCAGGTAGTACCGCACCCCCCAGTACTACCCCTCTCAGATGGCTGATAGTCGCCCGTGTCTAACCCTAGAGAAACACATCTCTGTCAAAAGACTATCGCTCCCAATGCTGGTAGCTCCGTAGGGCTGGCACTACTGCCATCCTAGGCCGATAGTGCCACCTGGCTAGCACTGCCACTCCTACAAGACCGCTAGTGTCATTATTGACCTAACAGCCCTAAATTGCTTCAAATTTAAAATAGAATTCAAAACAAACTCAAATTCGAGTATAACATACTCAAACACAGTTAATAACTTATCACCAATAATAATAGACACCTATGTGATCTTTCAGTGAGGAAACTAGCTGCCTTTTTATTTTTTTCTGCCGTTCAATCTGGCACTAGCAAAGGTCACATCAGCACAATATATATGTCAAATCAAGTGCACAAAAAAACCAACGGCATTCATTCATCCAGGTTAGCGGTCATTTAGCGATCGATCTTAAATTTTTAGCCAATAACCGCTACCAATTGAATCCAGCGATCGACGGAGGAGAACCGGCCAAGCTAGCTAGCCACCCACCCTTCTCCTACCCCTGCACTGTACCACGACACGACAACACGCTGTCCTGTCGACTCGAACAAAAAACGAGCAGACAGATTCGCATCGAAATGGAACCCGAAGCGATCGATGGATCAGCGCATGGCTCGTCGGCCGTACCCCTGCCGCTATCGTCTTCTGCGATTAGAGCTGTGTTTGGTAGTCATTTAATTTGTTTGATTCGTGAATCTAGTGAAGTTGAAAATTTTAGTTTCATTAAATTCGTGAAGCTGAAGCTATGAGTATATTAAGAGTGTTAAGATAGATCATCTTGTTTACATTTTAAACTAAAAATATAAACTTCATTCACTTTATTTTAGCCTACAAATTTCAGATTTAAAAAAAAAACTGAAATCTAGAGTTCTACCAAACAGATACTCAAATTTGCTGTATCTAGCTAGCTGCACTAAACGGCTCTCTCATCGGTTTCACGGCTGCCAGCACGCGGAGATCGCCCACCGTACCGGCGCGTACGTCGCATCACATCACCTGGGGATCAACGGTGAGTGCAAACATAACGTTAAGAAGTGCAGACGGGACAAGTTCGACCTTATTCTAGCCCGGCCGTACGTTCCATATGAACCAACGGTGTAGGCGAGCAGATGGGGACATCACTTTCTGAATAACAGAGACAAGCTCAGGGATGATCAGTTGGTCTGGTTTCCGGCTACACCTTGGGATCCTGGGAGCTGGGTTCAGAAAACTGGCCGTGATGACCAACCGACTACGGTTAGTGCTGAAAATATCGGAATAGGAGGCAATAAGTGGAGATCCATTTGTAGGAAATAGTGTAGATTCCGTAGGTCATGTGAAAAAATCGTGTATTTTAAATGGGATCAGATAAACATAGGAGGTGACCACCAAGTCATTGCACCCGAAAGTAAAAAATTCTTAGTAATTTCCTTAAACTGCCATAGATTCAATTGATCAACAATTATTTGTTTTTAATCACTGTTGAATCTAGTTTGTCGCTAAGTAGATATTTTACCATCAATTTTTAAAAATTACCGTCGGCAAATACAATAGATGAGGGTTTCTTTTTTATATATAATAAAAGATTATATCTTTCAGCCTTTGCATCATAAGATGCATGTACACAACCAAATATTTATTACAAAGTTTTAGTAAAAAAGCTGTCAAAAGAACTTCCTATCGTAAAAGTTTCAACAAGCCATAACAAACAAAAACATAAAGACAAAAACACAAATTCTAGTACAACTATTGATAAAATGGAAAACTTATCGGTCATTTGCATAGTAAGCACCGAGAGTTTTTCCAGAATGTTGGCCATTTGTTTCTACCCACAGGCCAACGGATAAGTTGCATATCTTGTAGGTCTTAATTAGAGTGAAAACACATCTAGGTGAAGCGCGGAGGTGCTGCCCAAATTTCAAAATTTTGGTCATTTTACTCATAACCAAGGTAACTAAGGTTAGTAACATCATTCCTCACATCATTTGGTGTTAAATGGAGCCTCTTTTTGCTTGAATTATAAAAAATTTGATCTTTTCCCATGATTGATGAAAGATTAATATGAATGTAGAGATCTAGCTTGATCTTTTCAAATAGGATACAAAAACTTGTTGTGTAAGCTTAGAATTTGCTTGGATTATAATGTAGCTCGCCTTTAATGTGTGGATCTAGCTTAAATTTAGGTTTTAGTTCCATCGATCGATGAAGAATGAGGTTTGGTTGCACGTAGTCGTGGGGAGAATGGTGCATGGAAATCATGGAGTTTGGGATCTTCAAATGGCAATGGTTATGTGGAAAAGAAGAAATTTAAATTCATTTGCTAATTAAAATAATATCGTAAATATGAATGGCTTTATAGAAAATATAAAATAAGTTCAATATTTGAGAAAAGTTTTCAAAAATACTTTGGAATATTTTAAACTTAGAAAATTACTTCTAGTATAATTTTGGTTTTAATTTCCATCGACAAATTATTTTTGAAAACATCATTAATTAAGTGCTAGAGATTTAGAAAAAATAAAAATAAATGATTGAATAATAATTTAGAAATTTTAGGGTGTTACAATTTCAACAGAATTTGCAAACAAAGTCTGTCGTGAATTTTGTTCTAATTTTGAATCCGACTCGATCGACCAATTCTTTTTGTAGGTTGCAAAAACTTGTTGTGTGGGTTTATATTTTGCTTGGATTATTATTTAGCTCGGATTGAAGGTGTGGATCTAGCTAATATTTAGGTTTTGGTTCAACAATTCATTATCCGAAAATGAGGTAATGATTATCTTGATGTAACATAATGTAGATGGACCGGCGATGGATGTACATGGATCGGCGCTCCCGGAGTTCTTGTGGTTTGCAAGATTTTCTTCGTCTTGCCGATGCACACACGACGTCGAGCTACATATGCTGTCCATGCATAGGCGCAAGAATGAGAAGGAGTGGCCAAAATCCAGCCACCTTCACTTTCATTTGCTCACAAGAGGTTTCATGTCAAACTATACTGCTGGACCAAGCACGGTGAAGAAGAGATTATCTGAGAAGGCGGTGAAGAAGAAGAGGCGGACAACAATATCCCGGACATTTGGTCAACATGGTTCTTTCGAAGATACATTGGGGAGTGTGGTGATGATGACCTAGACCAGATCTTTGCGTGATGGAGAGGAGAATACATCGATGAAAGACATTACGAAAAGTTCCGGCGCTTATGGGAGGACCACGGAACACTGTTGTACCCAAACCGTCGACAGGCCATAAAAAGTTGCGTATCACACTAGAATCGATGCAATGGAAGGCGACCAATGGATTGTCCGATAAGGGATTGACGAGTTGTTATGCCTCATAAAGAAGTTACTTCAGAGGGGAACACATCGCCGAAACTACGTCACGATGCCAAACAAGTTATCCGCCCTTTGGGGTTGGAGGTCTGAAGATACATGCATGCCGTAATGATTGTATCCTTTATCGCAATGAGTATGAGGATTCGGAAGCTTGTCCGTGTGCAAAACTTGCGGTATAAGACCAGCGTGATGACCCGGTGAGGTAGAGGGGCGCAAGAAGAAGAGACCTCCGCTAAGGTGGTGTGGTATTTCCTGTAATCCCCGGTTGAAGCGTTTATTTGCGAACAAAGCGCATGCCCAGATGATCTTGGCACAAGGAAGACCGTAAGGACGACGGAAGGCTAAGGCACGTTGTCGATGGCTCCCGGTGGAGGAAAGTCGATAGAACATACCCGGACTTTCTTTGAGGATGCAAGGAACATAAGGTTTGGGTTGAGTACGGATGGGATGAACCTGTTCGGCGATATGAGCAAGCGATCCTGAGACTTGGTTCGTAACTCTATGTATCTACAACCTTCCTCCTTGGCTGTGTATGAAGCGGAAGTACATTATGATGCCATTGCTTATCCAAGGCCGAAGCAACACGGAAACGACATTGATGTGTACCTCAAACCGTTGGTTGAAGATCATTAACACTGTGGAACGATGGTGTACGTGTATGGGATGAGTACAAAGAGAGCACTTCACTTTACGTGCATTGCTATTCGTAACCATCAACGATCGGCCTGCACTTGGTAATCTATCGGGCCTATCTATCAAAGGATATAAAGCACGCATTCATCGCTAGAGGATACGGACAGCAAGTACCTAAAAACTCTCGAAAGGTTGTGTACATGGGCCACCGTGAGGTTCCTCCATATGAAGGACCGTTACGAAGGAAGGGTGAGAATTTTGATGGGACGAGAAGAAAGCGTAGAAGCCCATGCATCGCGATGGGGACGCTTGTATTTTCTTTGGTAAAGGATCCGAAAGTAGTATTTGGAAAAGGTCACGGTAGCAAACCCGTCCCGGTGAACAAGGTCACACGAAGGCCATTTGGAAGAAGAAGTCAATATTTTGGGACTTACCTTCTTGGAAAGACTTAGAGGTCCGCCACTCATTGGACTTCATGCATATCACGAAGAATGTCTGCATGAACTCGCTAGGTTTCTAGATATGTACAGTAAGTCAAAAGATACACTTCAAGCACGAAAGGACCTACTGCCTATTGGGACTCGTGAACGACCTACATCCGGAAAAAGAGAGAAAGGACAACATTACCTCCACCCCATGAGCTACACTTTGAGCAAGGAAGAGAAAAAACATGATTAAGTTCTTAAGCAAGTGTGAAGGTCCCTTGTGGATACTCCTCGAACATAAGGAGACTCATAAACATGAAAGAGAATAAAATCGCACACATAAAATCCCATGATTGTCATGTGTTGATGACACTGATTGCTTCCGATGGCGGTGCGAGGTATTCGCAGATTGGGTACGAGGACAATCATAAAGTCGTGTTCGTTCTTCAACGCGGTGTCGCAGAAGGTCATCGAGCGAATAAGTTATCTAGTCTGCATGATGACATGGTCAACAGATCCGTTAGCCTTGAGATGATCTTCCCTCCATCCTTCTTTGATATTATGGTCCATCTCATGGTCCACATTGTTAAAGAGATAGAAATTCTCGGACTGTGTTCCTCCACAACATGTTCCTTTCGAGAGGTACATGGGTATCCTAAAGAAGTATGTTCAGAACGGTCTCGCCTGTAAGAAATGCATTGCATTGCAGGTGTCAAGACAGAGGAGGTGATCGAGTTTTGTGTTAGTTACATGGATGATCTGAATCCGATTGGCGTCCCTGTATCACGCCATGAGGGGAGGCTACGGGGAAAAGGGACTTTAGGGAGAAAAGAATCCTATAGCGATGATCTACTTGCATTTAAACAAGCACATTTCACGGTATTGAAACAAGCAACTGTAGTGGCTCCGTATATCTATGATCACGAGATGAGTCTACGCGCCCAATACCCAGAGAAGTCAGATAAGTGGATCGCAGTAGAGCAAATGGATCATTTCGGCAGTTGGTTACAAAAGCAATTGTTGGGCAAGCAGACAGACGATGAACAATTGAAACTCTTGGCTCGAGGACCGCCCACAACAATCATATCATTTCAAGGGTATGAGATAAATGGGTACACATTTTACACGACAACCCGGGATAACAAGAGCACCAACCAAAAGCAAATGGCGTCCGTATAGATGCCTTGGACAAAATGGAAAGATGGACACCTACTATGGTTTCATAGAGGAGATCTGGGAGGGAGTACGGGCCATTAAAAGTCCTCTCTTTGGTGCCAATGGGTCAAACTAACGTACCGTGGATATCGATAAGCGGTATGACAACTGTTGACCTCAAGCAAGTGGCCTATAGGGACGAACCATTCGTGCTTTCGCTAATGATGTGACATGTATTCTATGTGATGGACATGGACAAGAAACCAAAAAGGTATGAGAAGACTAGCGAGAGCGATCAGCCAAGGCGCCACGTGGTTCTTCCGGTAAAAGAAGGATTGTCGGAGTTGAGGCGTCACGACGAAGAAGAGTATAATCGATTCGACGAGTAGCCTCCTTTCACGGTGGGCGAGACATTAGTGTCTTGAATGATACAGAGGAATCTCCTCGACGCCGCGATCATAATGAAGGATCACTTGTAAAAGCAAAGTATGTTAGCAAATAAGGATTGCTTTTGGTGTAATAGACTACTAACATACTAGTTTCTCATTCCTCTAGTGGTTTTCCTGTATTTTCTGTTCAAATTGTACTAATATTTCACTAACAATATTGTTTAAAGTCCCTCTGTACTAATATAACAAGGTGACAGTTTGCAATGGAATTATAAGAGTGCAAATATTACTTTATTTCTTACAATTTTCTATAATGTTAATTTATATTACATGGTTGGAAAAAATATTGTAAAGAATAACTTTAAACAGTACATATTTAAAAATTATTTAATGAAACAAGATTTAAACAAGAGATTCAAAAAAGAAATCTAAAAAAGGCTAATTGAATCTAAAATAGTAAAAGCATTTTTAAAAATTATTTAATGAAATAATAGTTAAACAAAGACATTTAAAAAAGAAATCTTACAAAAAGGCTAAATGAATCTAAAGTGGTAAAAGCATTTTTAAAATTATTTAATGAAACAATAGTTAAACAAGAGATTCAAAAAAGAAATCTTAAAAAAAGACTAAATGAATCTAAAGTGGTAAAAGCATTTTTAAAAATTATTTCATGAAACAAAGAGTTAAACAACAAATAAAAGAAAAAAGAAATAAAAGAAGAGCTAGGGGGCACGAGCGGGGCTCGAACCCGAGACCTCACGGTCGATCGGGAGAGCCCTCGAACTCAAGCGCCACGCGCTAGCCAAGGGGGAGGAAGATTTCTTGTCGATTTGTATGGGCGCTAAATTATTTTGAGTGTTTGACATCAGTCCGGCTGGTGTTTTCAACCGGATCGATAGTGCCTAGGGCTCTCCCATGGCCGAGAGTGACCCATCAAGACGGTTGGAGTATCCAACCGGATCGATGAGATATCGATCCGGTTGGATAAACCAACCGGGACTGATTCAAAAAAAGAAATCTTAAAATAAAGACTAAATGAATCTAAAGTGGTAAAAGCATTTTTAAAAATTATTTCATGAAACAAGTAGTAAATAAAAGAAAAAAAAAAAAAGAAGAGCTAGGGGCACGAGCGGGGCTCGAACCCGAGACCTCACGGCCGATCGGGAGAGCCTCGAACTCAAGCGCCACGCCAGCCAAGGGAGGAAGATTTCTTGTCGATTAGTATGGGCGCTAAATTGTTTTGAGCATTTAACATCAGTCCGGTTGGTGTTTTCAACAGGACCGATAGTGCCTAGGGCTCCCTCGCCGAGGTGACCCATCACCCCGGTTGGTGTATTCAACTGGATCGATGTCTCACATCGCACGGTTGGTGTATCCAACCGGACCGATGGTGCGCTTATAAACCCATCCCGCCTCCTCATCCCCAATTTTTCTACTCCGCCATTGTTCCCCAATCTCCTCCTCCTCGCTCGTTTGCAAAGACCTCCGACGACCGGACGCCTCCAGCGACCCCACACTGCGTCCTCCTGTCCTCAAGCGACCCCACCGCCGTCCTCGCCTCCAAGCCTTGCTCTCCTTGTTCCTCTCGGCCTTCGCCAACCCTAGGGTTTGTGCCTCCTCATTGGTGCCCGAGTGATTGGTTTTGGTTGCGTTCTTTGCGTTTGAGATGTCGGTGGTTGGGGACCTTGCAAGAGTGGGATTATTGTTCGATGAAGATTAACAGTATTGAGACCATTTGTGACAACAACAATTTTCGAAACTTGACATTTAGTTGTTAGATCAATTGTGTCTAGTGATTCGATATATATATTTGTCTTATGAATCTTTCTTGTTCATGCATAATAATCATTGCAGTGAGTTCGGAAGTAAGTTCTAGTAAGTTGTATGCTCCTTTTGCATTCTGGATAGGCTCACCCTGTGTTTGCTTTATATTTCCTGTCAGCTAGAATCATTTCCTTGTGTCAGCAGTATTGTTTGCATATATATATATTAGGCAAATCTTCAAATACTTATTCATGAGCTTGTATACTGTGACATTAGACCATGTCTCTGTTCAGTGCTTAAATGACATTGTGAGATTTCTATGTATGCGTGAGATTTCTATGTATATGTGAAGTTTGAAATATATATGTATCATGTGAAATGAATATGTATCATGTGAATTATTCTAATTTCTGGTGAATTTTGAAATTTCTATTTTTATTGATCAGGTTCTATGTATATGTGAGATTTCTATGTATGTGTGAGATTTCTATGTATATGTGAAGTTTGAAATGTATATGTACCATGTCAAATGAATATGTATCATGTGAATTATTCCAAGTTGTCAAGTCTTTGGAAAAGTTGTTTCATTTTCACTAAAGTAATGTTGTCACAAATTGGTCAATGATCTTTGTCCCTCTTGGCGAGGACGGTCTTTAAGGCAACCCGTTATCGAGAACAATACAAAATTGACAACTTGAGCACTATGCTAGTTGTGATGTCCCTTTACTTGTCATTATTAGGCAAATCTTCAAATACTTATGTATGTGTGAGATTTATATGTATATGTGAAGTTTGAAATATATATGTATATGTGAGATTTCTATGTATGTGTGAGATTTCTATGTATATGTGAAGTTTGAAATGTATATGTATCATGTCAAATGAATATGTATCATGTGAATTATTCTAATTTTCGTGAATTTTGAAATTTCTATTTTTATTGATCAGGTTCTATGTATATGTGAGATTTCTATGTATGTGTGAGATTTCTATGTATATGTGAAGTTTGAAATGTATATGTACCATGTCAAATGAATATGTATCATGTGAATTATTCTAAGTTGTCAAGTCTTTGGAAAAGTTGTTTCATTTTCACTAAAGTAATGTTGTCACAAATTGGTCAATGATCTTTGTCCCTCTCGACGAGGACGGTCTTTAAGGCAACCCGTTATCCGAGAACAATACAAAATTGACAACTTGAGCACTATGCTAGTTGTGATGTCCCTTTACTTGTCATTATTAGGCAAATCTTCAAATACTTATGTATGTGTGAGATTTATATGTATATGTGAAGTTTGAAATATATATGTATATGTGAGATTTCTATGTATGTGTGAGATTTCTATGTATATGTGAAGTTTGAAATGTATATGTATCATGTCAAATGAATATGTATCATGTGAATTATTCTAATTTCGGTGAATTTTGAAATTTCTATTTCTATTGATCGGATTTCTATGTATATGTGAGATTTCTATGTATGTGTGAGATTTCTATGTATATGTGAAGTTTGAAATGTATATGTATCATGTCAAATGAATATGTATCATGTGAATTATTCTAAGTTGATTCATTATATCTGAGAATTACAAAAGAGAAATTTCGACAAGTTTAAAGATCTTAAACTTGTCCGAATTTTCTCTTTTGTAACTCTCGTATATAATGAATTTGATCTAATTGTACAAAATAATATGAAAAAATTCATATATTCTTAAGAATATATTTGCTTAATAAAAATAATGAATCATTCTTATTCCACACTAAAATGATTTAAAAAAATAAGCCCTGCAAGTTCAAGAAGCATGGGTGTCACGAGAGCGTCAGAAATACAGAGGCGAAGCCATGAGGAGACATGCTTGCTTGAAATGGACTTGGGACTTAGTTCTTCTCATCTTCTTAGGCGTACCATTGTCCATAGGCTTCCTCCGCTCTCTTCTTCATTGATCATAGATCTGAAGAAGCGTGTCCTGAAGAAGACAAGAAGAACCAACTTTCATGGCTTCTCTGTAATCTGATGAAACCCATTTCTTGAACTTGTAGGGCTTATTTTTTAAATCATTTTATGAATAAGAATGATTCATTATTTTTATTCAAAGAAATATATTCTTAAGAATATATGAATTTTTTCATATTATGTTTTCATTTCGAGATGTATATGTATCATATGAATTTTTTCTAATGTATAAGTATCATTTTAAAGTTACATGTGCACATGTTTGTAGCATGAGGTCACAACATCGATCACTTGATTTCCTCTCAACTCTAGCAAAATTACCATCATATAGTATTTGGCCGATTTACATTAGGAACATCTTCGGCGTCACCGCCCATCCTCTCTACCGTCTCTTCCCCACCGTCTTCCACGCCGTTTTAGAGTAGTACCATCAGCTTTACATGAAATGTGATCTATTTTCGTTAATTTTCAGTGCTTCTTCTAGCCTAAGAAACGACGATGGACGACGAAGAATTTATGAGAAGTTTGATTGCGGGATGTGATGATCATGAGACGGCGGAGCTTGCACCCGCCACCGAGGCCAATGATGTTGTAGAGCACGATGAGGCTGCAGAGCACGATGAGGCCGGCGAGGTAACAATCAGTCACGTTCATGATTGTCGGTGCCACTACCATGCTAAGCCAACATCCTGACCCGTTCATGATTGTACCATGCTTTCAGATCGGTCAACCAGCAGCAATCACGCCACGAGGTCCAAGCAAGAAGAAGAAGGCAAGACATGTTATCACCGAAGTCGCCGAGGACGGCCGACCTCTTGCACCCTCGGGGGCGCTTGGGCCGTTCAATTCAGCATGCGGCGTCCACGTTAGGGACCACGTGGCAATTAGCATAGCAAAATGGGATCAGGTCCCTCAAGATACGAAGAACATGCTTTGGAACGATGTGAAGGAGACATTCACCTTCCCCCAAGGGACCGAAGAGAAGGTGAAGAGTTACACTCTCAAGAAGATGGCGGTCGCATTCCAGACTTATAAAAAGAAGCTGAACACGGAGTATATCAAGAAGAATCGAACGCCCGACTTCAACAAGCACCCAAAGTTGCAAGATCACTGGGATGCGTTTATGAACTACAAGACTTCGGACGAAGGTCAAAGTTTGAGTGAGAAGAATAAGTTGAATGCACAGAAGAAGAATTATCACCACCGACTCGGCCCTGGTGGTTACCGCCATGCAATACCAAAATGGGAGAAGAGGAACAGGACACGCTAGCGAAGGGTATCGCACTAGCAATGGATTGGCCCGACAGAGCAAAGCATTGGTTCTATGCTCACTGCGGCGCCCTTGATGATAACGGCAATGTTGTGTTTGGGGAGGTGCTAAGAGATGTGGCGAAGGCTTATGCATCCATCGAGGAGACTTCCCGGGGTAGCTTTGTGCCAAACAGGAGAACGATGAGCTAACAAGGGCCTTGCAAAATCCAGAGCACCTGGACGTACACGAGGCGTCGGCGTTGTCCCGTGGAAGGTTGGTTTCGGCCAGACGCCGAGACCTATAGGAGTCGAGGCGAGGAGCAAGGCTCGGCAGACACAGCAACTTAGTGCGCTTGAAGAACGCTGAATCAAACAAATGAGAGAATGCAAGAAGAGATCCGAAGAGAGGTGCAGCTAGCCTTGAGCCAACAGCGAGACGGCCAAGAACCTCCAAGTAATCCAGACATCATTAGCCCCTCCGGCAGCGAAGCAACCATGCGCTTCCGGTGAAATTTGGCGAAGCGGACTTGGACAAGTATCCGTGAGAGCGACATCAGTGGCGGACACCTTGTGAGCTGCATATCCAAGCGCGTAACCTTACCTTCAAGGCGGCCGATGGTATGGCTCACCCATTAGAGCCGGGGCAACTTATCCATGGCCAACAGATACCGTTAGGATACTCCAAGGTCTCGGTGGAGGAGGTGCGCCTGTGTACGAGGACCTTGACCTCGAAATTCTCGGAGGTGACGGGACTACGAAGCTAGGAGAGGCAAGACACAATTTCATCTGTGGGCGTAAGCGGTACATAATTTTTCGAGATAACATGGACTTGTCCTCTCATGAAGAAGCCCGAGAAGAAACCCGTCTCCTCCCAAGAACACATCGACTCCTACACCACCTCCTCAGCATATAAGCCCGACAAGAAGCCCATCTCCTACACCATCTCCCGCACATATAAGCCCGAAGAAGCCTGTCTCCTCCCAAGAAGGCGCCGACTCCTACACCACCTCCCGCACATAAGCGCCACAAGAACCCGTCTCCTCCCAAGAAGGCGCCGACCAAGGAATGAAGCCAGCTCGGCCAAGAGCTCCCAAGAAGACGGGTCCTCCACCCAATCCAAGAAGTGGTGAACTTCCAAGCGGCCAGTATGATATGAACGATGAGGAGATCAAGAAGGTGGTAAAAGGAGAGGTAACTAAATTTCTTAAACCCAAGTCACCAGAGAAAAAGGTTCAACCTGGCACAGAAGAATTTTATAAAGGCTTAATGACTATTAAAAATTTGAAGGATAAAAAGGAAATGCCTCGCAAATCAAACTACGAGCGCACATTGAGTAAGGAATGCCCCAAGAAGAAGATGTCAGCTGAGGGAAGAGTAAGGAGATGCAAAAATTCTTCGAAGAAACTGGCCTTACTGCAAATCAAATATTAGGCACGGAAAAGATTGAGGTTGCCCAAGTAAAATGGTTATTTAAAATGGGTGGGTCATTGGTCAGGCATGAGGAGCTGCCCCAGCTAACGACAAAGATGCGGCAATTTCATGAATGGTACTTGGACGCAACCAAGCATGGTCTAGAGATGTTCGCTGTCAAGTTTAAGCAACAAGATTTTTTTCGCGGTGAAGGTCAATTTGTTGTCGACTGGGACTACATGTATGATCTATACCAAACAGACGCCCTCAGCGTGAGCTTGATGGGTTGCTGGACTCTGTAAGTGTCTTAATTATTTACAAAAAACTATCGTGCACTTCCTTGTACTATACTAACTTGCAAGCCTAACTAATTTCTTATGTAGCATGGAGATACAAAGATGCCGAAGGGATCGTATTTTCGACATAGGCTTCATGGACCCAGTAGTTATCAACGAGACAACCGTTAGAGACCACCCAAGCGAAACAGAGACTAACGTATTCAATGCGCTAATGGGTCAAAGATATAAGTCAAAGATATATCTAGCCTACTCATTTGAGTACGTGTTTTCGCATTCACCTCATTCTACTCCTTTTTCATAACACGATGTTAGAACTAATTAGTTATCTATGTTGACACATCTATGTATAGTTTTCATGGATTCTTCTTATGATCGAGCTAGATCGTAGCTCGATCACAATTATGGACTCGCAAAGGAGACCGGTTGAAAAGTATCAAAACTTTATCGACATGCTCGACCGGTATTAATTCTTGTTCCTTTTATTATCGTACTAGCTCTATTTCCTTCAATTTGAAACAAATTCTAATCATGTACAATTCAGTAATCACATGTGTAGTGCATTCACACGGTTCCGTGCTAAAAACGTGAAGCGCATTCAAGGAGAAATTTGACATTACAATTGCCTCTCGTGTACGATATCATAATGCTAGCTTTTAGTTAGTTAACTTAATTTCCTTGCATCCATTTCACGCTTTCAACTTTTTCCACCGCAGATCTTGACTCGGTAGCGGGTAACAATTTATGCGGCTACTATGTATCGAAGTTTATGCACACCCAAACCGGAGCCTTAATCGTGCTAAAAGGCAACAAGGGGGTGAGTAAATATAATTACTAGCTTTAATGATGTATAGGTACTCCTTATATCTTGTACAAGTTCAAGTATTGATTAGTTAATGACTTAACGATAGGTGCCTCAACATTTGGCGGAACAAGGTTCGGAACTCTCGCCGGCACGAGTGAGAGCAATCCAAGAACAACTCGTCGGCTTTATTTACGATGAGGTCGTAAATCCAAAAGGCGAGTTTCACGAACCAATGTTTAACAGGTTGTGCCCTTCAATAAGGACTAGTGAACCTGTGGGGTTCGACATCTACGGCTAGCAAGAGCAATGCGCGTAAAAGATCCCGATGAACTGAAGGAAAAAAATACTCAAGTTGTAATTAAAGTTGTGTACATATATATTGATACATTAGACGATGAGCAGAAGAACAAATATGTGTACATATTTTAATACATTAGATGTAATTAAATTTGTTAATGAATGTTCAGTGATTTAATTATCAGGCAAAGTGCATGATTGATTATCTATGCTTTTAATTAGTTGTGATTTAACACACACATATATAATAGCTCTTGGAGAAATAGACCTATATATATACAAAACATCGATGCGGTTGGAGAAACCAACCGTATCGATGAAACCTCATCGATCTTGGTTGGAGACACCAACCGCATGATGTGGTCCTCGGGGTTCCCAGCTGCCACGTGTGACTTCGAACCGATCGATACTCTATCAAGACGGGTGAAAGGAACCGGATCGATGCCTTTGAGCATCGATCCGGATAGCTATATCGGTTCAAAAACCGGTACTAAAGGCTCTTTGAACCGGTACTAAATGCCCTTTCCGTAGTAGTGAGCAGTCGCGCATTTTCACTTGTTCGCTATTGCATGGAAGCCAAGGAAATATGCATGTGTAATTTCTTCTGACCCATTTTAACTATGGATAGCTCATTAACTAGCTACCATGTGTTAAGATCTGGTCAATCGCGTGTAAGGTTAGGAATCGGATAAAATGATATCTTAACAGTGGAAAGGAAAGACGTGTGTGAATATGCTAACACACCTATCACCCGCCAAATATATAATATTGTTTGCTTAAACAAAGAGAGAGGATCCAAATGACACCGACAAGACGAAAATAAAGCAGATCTTACATAATCGTTTATTCCAAAAATTGCGATGACTGAAGATTAAACTCCTTTGGATTGAGTTAATTTGACGTTGCAACAAATTATGTAATTGATCAAAAGCTGGTCATAGGTGGAGTCTGATTAATTTATGGTCAATGAAACCCCACCAACCTATATATATGGAGAAGTCTGCACGCAACAATTGTGTCAATATGTACTACATGCTGCTGCACATTAGAGAACTACACTTTTTTATATAGACACTATTCGTGGGGATTGAGGTTTAAACATCTCTTTTAGATGCAATCTGCTAAAGTACATGGCTGGTAGAGTACAGAGTACGGGCACTACACGATCTTCTAGTGTGGGAGTTTTCCAAGCTCCTTAGTTTTCATATACTGCAATCGGATCCAAAGAAATGCAAAATATTTTTCTTGCACGGAATATTTTTCTTGTGATGAAACACATAATAACTTTAACTTTATTAATTGTCTCTAAAACCGACGAGCTATGATGTAATCATAAATGGCAATCTCTTCATTACATTTGGTAAGGCATCCATGAGTTTTGAAAGTCAAACTTTGTAAATTATTATCAACAATAGTATATAGGTTTAGTAATTAAAAACATGGATTAATATAATTGCGTATTAATTACATTCATAAAATTGTAAATTTATAGTTACTGTAAAAAAATAATGATCAAAGTTTAATTTGATGGCATGCATATCGTGTCGGATCGAACCACGCCTTATATTGTGCAAGTAAAAAAATAACGTCGAAGTTTAATTTGATGGCATGCATATCGTGTCGGATTGAACCACGCCTTACATGAAATCAAAGCACACACATGGGGAAATGTAGCTATCAAAGAGGGACAATAATTGTTTAAACTAATCAGTTTCTTCATAATTTAACAGTATTGAATTCTTAGTTATCCGTACCTAGACTGACAGAGATAGTTGATAAGGGCTTTGATCCATATATCACTATGAGTTTTCCACATCACAACCATAACCAAACTGGGACAAGGAATAGCATTCGTGGGTGATTTTGTGTGTGGGCACGCGCGTGCATGTGCATGAATAATATGAGTGGAAGTTAAGATGAATGGTGTTTATTTACAATAGGTTAAGATTCTGTTTGGAACGCAGGAATTTTTCGGAGTTTCTACTGGAATTGAATTGGTTCCTGTAAAATTTCTATAAAATTCTTACGTTCCAAACAAAGCCTAAGGTTACGTAATAGTCTAGTGAAACATATAGGTCACTGATATCGCAAGGAAATGAAAACCATGTACATAATTGCTAAGATGTCAAATCCAATTTGTCAACACTTAGTGAACGCAACACCTAATACTCAAAGACAGTGGTGAAACTAGAAAACTTTTGATAAGAGTCTGTGCACACTTCACACATACAACTATATAGTCTTATACAATGATTTTGTAACATTATAAATCTAACATATATATTTAAAATATGCTAAAAGTACAATTTCCTAATATCTTAAAATCCCAAACCACTAAAATCAGAGCCAATTCAATTCAAATAACAAATTTACCCTATTGAAGAGATGATCTTGTAGGTTTTCAAATTTTTGGGGTGAACGATCTCTACTGAATAAAGTGCTGGATCCATCAAATATTACTAGTTCGCCACGTATTGATCCAACATGACCTCGCTACTTTGGATCGGATCGACGCTGGAGAAAGCTTCAGTTCAAAGCTTTTTGCTTTAGGCCAAATATCAGCTGATAGCTAGGATTAATGGATTAGATATATTCCTTAATTATATGCCACTAATAATTTGCAAGATCCCTTATATATATGCAAAAATCCGATGGCAAATAAGGAAATTATTGTCAGGTCTGTGATGATCCGTTCGGCTGAAAAGGATATCACGGGCGACAGTCAATATAAATTACAGGAGAAGAAAGGGAAACGAATACTAGATGCATCATTAACAGCAGGTGTCATACACGATTGCTTTAGATCATGCCGGGGAGGCTCTCAACCCTATCACGTTATATAATTCTGGAGAGAAGCAATCCAGATCTACCAGCAGATAATTGTGATATCTTATGGCGAATGCTAGCAGCCGAACGTCCGATTTTTTTGTTTTCCTCGGATGCCTCTTGAAACATTTTTTGTCTACTCCTGCAACATTTGTTACCAACGCGTGTAACATTTTTTTTGAACGCTTGCAACATCCGTTTACTGTAGTATTTGTCGAAGGAAAATGTTGCACGCGTTGGTAGAAAATGTTGCACATGTAGAAAAAAAATGTTACGGAGTGTTAGGACGTCCGATGCCTAGCAAAACCGATATCTTATCGTACCATGACACCGCACAGGAAACTTTCTACGCAAATGGCGCCTTTATCTGACTTGCTAAGGGCAATAGGAAAAAGCTCGGTCTCCTTGGAGAAAATTTTAACCACTTGAGATTTCCATATCGGGGACGTGAAATACTTGAGCTCCACGCCCACGCGCACATGTCTCCATGTGACTCGCGCGTAAAGAAACGGCGAGGGGAAAGCTCTCAAAACAGCGTCAGATCTGCTTGCCAGGCTACCGGGTCGCTCGCCGTCGGACGACCGACCATACCAAAAAAATCTTCCGCGGACGTCAAATGCCAACCCAAAACGCACCCGAAAACACAAGAAAACCACCCCGCCCGCCGCGCGACGCAAACCCGCCAATCCGCGACCCAAATCGCAGGCCGATCTGCCAAGTCTACCCTTCGCGGCCAGGCAATACCAACTGGTGGATAACAGCTAACTCGGTTCGACTCGACTTGGTTCAATTAAACTCGTTAACATAACGAACTAGTTCGATTCAACTTGTTATCTTAATGAGCTCAAATTTCAGCTCGGCTCAATTCGTTAAACTCGTGAGTTGGCTCATTAAACTTGACATTGTCATCTGAGAGGAGAATTACTGTTGAGACTATACGGTATACTATATATTATCATCCTCGTCTCACACATATACAGCTATACTTGTCGATTTGGAAGACTCGTTAAACTCGTGAGTTGACTCATTTAACTCGTTATATAAATAAACTCAAATCATGACTAACTTATTAAAAAACGAGTTTAAATTAAATCGAGCCAAATTTACTGGTACTGATTCAACTCACGAGTTTTGGGTTTTACTTTTCACCCCTAGCTACCGCGCGCGCGCGGTGGGAGGCGAGGGGCAGAGCCGTCCGCCCGAGCCGCTCCGGTCCCTTGGACGCCCACATGGCGGGGGGCCACGCGACCTAACCACCCCACCGCGGCGCCGTTAAAAGCGCTGATTTCTAACGCCCGCCCGGAGCCACGGACCCAAATCACCCAATCAGGCGACCACGGAACCCGACCCAGCCAGCCAGCCCAGGTCGCTCGCGTCGCGCGAGAGAGCTCGCCGTTTCTTAACACCCGACCCAAGCCCACCACCACCGCCGCGCCATAGAAACGAAGACCAACTCACCACACCCCACCCCGCGACCTCGCCGCGAGTTGCTCAGTCGCAGCAAAGGCAGACCACATAGCGGGCGAGCGTTCCGGCTGGGTTGCGCTGATACGACCCCGGGCGAGATCTCTCGCGCCGGGCGGGCGTCGCATGCGGTGGCGCGGGGCAAATGCGGGTAGATTCGCGGGCGGAGGAGCGGTGAAACGGCCGAGGAGCGATGCAGGCGGAGCAGCAGCGTAGGAAGGTGAGAGGAGGGCTCTCGGTGCCTGAGGCCAAGTTTGGTGTTTCTTTCACGGTGGTTGGGTCTGGGTGAGGTGCGGTCTTGTGGGTTGTTGGCGTTTGGAGATCGGTTGGTCCGGCGATTGGACCTTGGGAAGGATTTGGGCTCTGGAGTGGTGAGATTTGTGAAAAGGAAGGTTTTCCGTTAAATTTTGGAATTGGATGCGTATGGGCGTAAGGATTTGTTCTTGCCACTGTTTTCTGCGACTTTGTTCTCATCTTCTTCTTTGTGGACGGTTCCGTACTTTTCTGGTAGATTTGAGCTGTGGAGTAGGTACAGTGCCGGTTCTTATGTTCCATGCGTTTGCAAAAGAGATTGTTTCCTTTTTCTGGATCAGAAGGTTCTCTGTTGGATTTGCCAGTGGATGCTTTCTTGATAATTTCTGAAATCTTCTGGTGTTTCAACCTCTTCTTTTGTGCCTCGAAAGGAAATGGTATCCTTTTGCAACTTTTACATGTCAGTCGAATACTCACTTCTCGATCTTTTCAGCCCTGCTAACGCGCCAGCAAAAAGCTGATTCAGATGCTACTTAGAGGTATCACAAACACGGTATTAGATTCGCTGAGTAGATATGCTTATCCTAAATCCAACACTGTGGTCTTACCTTCCTTTTTCTTGGAAGAAAAGGATAGCCAATCATGTTAATTGTGCCAGTGGATTAGCTCGTCAGTGTACTCTGTACTCACTCGGGAGGCATATTGCTTGAGATGGTTTTATGCCCAAGAACACTTAAAGAGCCATTAATCGGCTTTTGAGAGTTCATTTTATTTTTGCGCTTCATCTGTCCTGCTTTGCTCATTGCTGGAGACCAAGAAGGCTTGCATCAGACCGGGAGAAGTAGCTACCGTCTTTGTGTCTGATCCATAAGCTACCGGAATCCAGTTCGTGATATAATCTATGTTAGTTGAACACAGATTATGTGTCTGCTGTTTCGGTGGTCTGTTCAGTAGGAACTAGGAAGGAAGCTTCTATACAAAGCATTGCACAACTCTAGCAGTCTTATTGCTGACTGTTATATTTGGTATTCTCGTGATTTGTTTGGAAACTGGGATTAGCTTTGCGTTATTTTTATCGAAGTTGTTTCATGAAAAGCTTTATGTTGAGTTCTGAGGGTAGTTTGTATGAGCACCCTAGGTTCATCCAAAGATTGATTCAAACGCAAACGTTTTCTAGTGCTTCGCGAAGGTATATTTTTTGGCTGGCAGGACCATCTGACATTGAGTTTAATGCTTGAGGCAGAGGCTACTCAGTTAAACTGGGCCTTGTTTTTTTATTCATTGCGTGTTCTTTGTCTCTTCTGTAAAAGAGTTGTCCTCTGTATTGTGTTAGCTCAATTTGTTGAACTTTTTCTCAGGGTTCATCGGATATGGACTTCTTCAGTGAATATGGTGATGCTAACAGATTCAAAATTCAGGAAGTCATCGGCAAAGGAAGTTATGGTGTAGTTTGTTCAGCTATTGACCAACATACTGGTGACAAGGTGGCAATCAAGAAAATACACAATATCTTTGAGCACTTATCTGATGCTGCCCGGATCCTTCGTGAGATCAAATTACTCCGGCTATTACGGCATCCTGATATAGTTGAGGTCAAGCATATAATGTTACCTCCATCAAGGAGGGACTTCAGGGATATTTATGTTGTCTTTGAGCTCATGGATACAGACCTCCACCAAGTCATTAAGGCTAATAATGACTTAACCAAGGAGCATCATCAGTTCTTTCTATATCAGATGCTTCGCGCACTGAAATACATTCATACAGGTATGCTTCTTTTTAGAAATTGAGGTCCGAATTAGCATACAGTTCTTTATTGTTGTATTATAATTCTAAGTGTCTATGGATATATTTCTCTCTCTCTCTCTCTCTCTAAAATATCAGGACAAGTTCTATTCACACTTTTGTATTGGTGCTTTGTTATGCTCCATTAGTAGCATTGACGAGATTGGAGTAGTGCCTCACACATCAATTCCACTGTAGTGCTAACCCAATAACCAAGGCCTATACTTTAAAGAAAATTTGTCCTTTGCCCTTCATTAATTATGCGCTTTGTTGATTGTCTGTTCATTGTCTCCCTTGTGCTTTCTCAAGTTGCCTTGTGGTTCTGATTTGTTGGCATCCATTGATTGATCTTAAAAATGTCTCCCACTTTATTTTGGACCTTTTGTTAACATAAGTGGACACTTTACTCGCATTTACTTTCTGTATCATAATTTCCTATTTTTTTACTATCCCTTTCAAGCACTTAGCAATATCAGCTTCAAAAATCCTTTATGTCGAGTTTAAACTGCATGCTGGCCATTATCTGACTATTATTTTATCTGGTTGCAGCTAATGTTTATCATCGTGATTTGAAGCCAAAGAATATATTGGCAAATGCTAACTGTAAACTCAAAATATGTGATTTTGGTCTAGCAAGAGTGGCATTTAATGACACTCCTACAACAGTATTCTGGACGGTATGTCAATTTTGCTAGACTAGAGTCATTGCATTGTTTGCCAGATCAGATTCATAGTTAAGCATACTTTTAGCATGATTCTCATCTTCTATGTCATATTTTTTTTGCAGGATTATGTTGCTACTAGATGGTATAGGGCTCCTGAGCTATGCGGGTCTTTCTTTTCTAAGGTAATTAATCTGCACATCTCTGGTGTTGTTTCTATGAATATTGCTTGTTTTCTCCATAAACGTGACGTAGAGCACCAACATTGTTATGCACCTATCAGTAAAAGAACAAAAAAAAAATCATTATCACAGCCCTATACAAGGTTTCACTATGATGTTCCAGTGCTCTTTGGCTTTGTGCTGCACTGGAGATTTTATTTTATTTTTCCATATCATTGTGGAGTTCTGTTTCTGTATATAGTATATTGTACAAAATTGAATTCAGGGATGTTCATACTAGAGAACTACTACTGGTCCAACTGGTCTAGGCCATTAAAATGGCCATGACATCTCTTCTAGAGCCCAATATTCATGGTTACGCATACTATACATTACTGGTGCTAGTATATTGGTATATGGTAGTTGTCCCTTTGGGGCCCTTACCCCATATGCCATTCACTAATGAATCTAATGATGATCATAGTAACCAGTATCAGAGACCCTCATTGACACAAGTCCTAGCTTAGTGGCCTTCCAATTGGTTATTATCAAGCATTCACAATTTAAATTATATGGTGTTCTTACCTATCATCATAGATAATGCTTCACATTTTGTAGCGTCCTCTCAATTCCTCGAATATAATTTTCTTCATTATATTTGACAGCACAAACCTGGCCTGTGCCTATTTGGATTCATAATAGGATACATATGTTGTCGTTTTTGGCCAGTTTTACTTGTACCTTGCTGTAATCGGAAAGTATTTAATTCCAAGCTCCACAAATACATACTTAATCTGATTGGTGCTCTTTTAAACTTGGTATAGCACCAAAACTGGTGCATGTATGTTTATCCATTTCTTCCAATATTTTATTCTTTGCTCCCTTTTGGTGTATTAAATTAATAATTCTTATATGTCATCATCTTTTGAAGGATTGAATGGTCCACATATTAAATTATCCTCTTGTGTATCATGACCATTTTATGCCCAAGTACCCCCATAGCTGAATGTGATTTTGCATCAGGCCATTCATCTCCTGTGATTCCAATTTGGCTACCTACCAAAGGGCATGCATATCAAGGATCATTCATTCCAACTGTCTTGTTCAGGAGCTGCATTCTCCTACAAAACTTAACATTCTAGATGGCATGTGCTACCTTTTAGTAGGTATTGCCTTCATTAATAATCATAGATAAAGTCCAGTACTAGTATTCTTTTGTTATGTGTGGGAAGTATAGTGTCTAGTGTTTACAGTAACTCATGGTGCTTGTTCAGCAGGGACTAATGTGGAGTACTCGTGAACATTAATGTAGTTATATAACATTCTTACAACTGTCATGTTAGCTATCAATTAATATCTCATCTCCCCCCTATTTAAATTTACTTTGGATGTTGAGTAACTTGAGTTCAGTATGCTAAATTGATTATTATGTGCAGTATTCACCAGCTATTGACATATGGAGTATTGGTTGCATCTTTGCGGAAATTTTAACTGGAAAGCCTTTGTTTCCTGGCAAAAATGTGGTTCACCAATTGGATTTGATGACTGATCTCTTGGGGACGCCATCACTGGATAATGTTTCCAGGGTATGCTTTTTAATTCATGCTTATTGCTTCAAAGTAAATTGTCCATGAATGTCAAGCATTATTGATCCCTTCATAACTACAGATTCGAAATGAGAAGGCAAGGAGGTATTTGAGTAGTATGCGGAAAAAACAGTCAGTACCTTTCTCTGAGAGGTTCCCCAAAGCAGATCCTGCTGCACTCAAGCTTCTGCAGAGGCTTTTAGCATTTGACCCCAAGGATAGACCAACTGCTGAAGAGGTAGGTGTTTCTTAATGAAGTGTTGAATTTGAAATTCGTTTTTTTGTGCTTCCATGTGATTGCTGCAACCAGCCATCTTCAGGTGTTAAAATCATTCTAACAATGTTTGTTTGATCGTGAATGCTTGTAATCAGGCATTGGCTGATCCGTATTTTAAAGGCCTCGCGAAGGTAGAGAGAGAACCATCATGCCAGCCAATAACGAAAATGGAGTTTGAGTTTGAACGGAGAAAGGTGACCAAAGAGGATGTAAAGGAACTTATATTCCGGGAGATATTAGAGTACCATCCTCAGCTTCTCAAGGATTACATGAATGGAACTGAAAAAACGAACTTCATATATCCTAGGTTTTTTTCCCAGAAGACCTCTTTAATATTTCATTCCCTCCATTTTCTTTATTTGTGTCTACTCCCATCTGCTACATGCCAATGTTCAGAACTGATCAGTTCTTGGTTGTGCCTAATTGTTATTATGCAGTGCTGTTGATAATTTCCGGAGGCAATTTGCCAACTTGGAGGAAAATGGAGGGAAGCGTGGGGCAGTCGGTCCATCGGACAGGAAGCATGTTTCGCTCCCGAGGTGACAAAAACTTTCAGAGTTTTGCTTGCCATTGCAAATATTTTAGCAATGATATATGCTGTTGTGTTCTGCTTTCTGTTAAAAAAAATATTACATTAAATTAAACGAATAGCTCATATTTACATGGTTAAAAGACTGTTCTTTGACGATCTTGTGGACAGCAAAAAATGGTCAGGTGGTCAGGAATTTCACAAGTTGGATAATTTGGGGTGATAATGATTACAGAGACTGCCCCAAAATTCGCTGCTAACCTTTAATTTTCTATTTGCAGGGCGACTACAGTTCATTCTACTCCAATTCCTCCAAAAGACCATCCAAATATAACTTCCCAAGTTCCGCAAAGGATCCCAACTGGTAATAGTTTGTCCTAAATAAATATCGAGATTTTTGTTCTTCAAATGGAGCCAATCTCATATATTTTCCTCTCTGAGAATTTCCCAGGTAGACCAGGAAGGGTGGTTGGCCCGGTAATACCATTTGAGACTACAAGTACTATGGATCCATACAATCAACGAAGGGCGGTGAGGAACCCACTACTTCCTCCAGCCGCCACCAACCTATCAGCATACGCCTACCACCGAAGGCCAGGCAACTCAGACAGCGAGCTACAGCAGGAACTTGAAAAAGATCGCATGCAGTACCAGCCATCGCAGCGTTTCATGGATGCCAAGGTGGTGTCACATATGTCCCCTGACTTGAGGTCTTCCTCCTACTACATGCCAGAGGCTGTCCCAAAATCTGATGTAGCAGAAAGGGCTGCCTTACAGTCTAACATGATGCAGGGAATCGCACCGTTTAATGGCATTGCAGCAGTTGGAGGTGGCTACAATAAGGTCACTGCTGTTCAGTATGGAGTTTCTAGGATGTACTAGTGCAATGGCCACTTCCGAAATGCTCGGCTGAGCTGAAACATTAACTTGGGAGAATCGAAGTACTTCCTAAGTTTAATGATTTATGAAGTAATATCAGCTGAGGATCCAGACAGTGGATTGACGATCTCTGATCGAGGAGGAAGTTGATCTCTGGTGAAAATTAGATTATGCCGAAAGGACAGTCATCCTGTTATCCATCGATCTAGCTGTTGAAGAAAGGAATGCCATCAGTTATTTGCTGCTAAGATGAAAATGAAGTCGGCGCTGAGAAGATAAGAAGGAAATATATGTAAGCGCTGAGAAGATTAGAAGGAAATATATGTACTTTGAAAGAAAGGGAACATATGGGAATAAAAATGGTGAGCTTATGTATATACCATAACTTGATTTAATATACTACTGACGGGGACAGCCGTTTCTTCTGTTCCATATTCATGTGGGGGTTTGTAGCACTTATGCTTCAAGAGGAACTCAGTGTTGCAGAATTTTGGAGTACATTTCGGTCTGTAAAAGTAACAGCCAATCTGCACCTGCTTAGGGGAGCTACAGCTTTTCTAAAAAGTTGTTTTTTAACTGAAGCCGGTTTAAGGCCCCTAAACAGGACCTTGATACAAAGCTCCTCGGCTGTTTAACAGTTTAACATCATCGTGCAATAATGCAATATACAGTTGGAAAGGATAATAATCCCTTCCAGACAGCCCACGCATGTCTGAAGATGGCTGGTTCTCTTGACTCGAGGATGGGATCGGAAACTATAAATTGAGGGCGTTATGAAATGTAGTCGTTCATCCGCGATCAATCACAAAAATTGTCGACGCAATCACAAGAGTAAAAATAAAGAAACACATAATATAAGAGGTGAAATTCTCTCTTGCTTTATTAGATTAATTGATTACATTGGGAAACACCCGATATATATAGCAATATGAGAGAGAAGTTCAGATTCACCCACACAATTAAGAGATAGAGTCCTAAACCAAATACGGTTAGGCTCTTTATCTCATAACACTCCCCTTAGGCCTTAGGACGAATACCATGTAACGTATATGTCTCAATAAAAACTCCACTCAAAAACCCAATGAGAGAAAAGAGGTGGAGAAAAAAGTACATTGCACTCGCACTTTATGTTGTACTAGCTATGTGCCCGTGCGTTGCAACGAAAACTCAATTTACGATAAAAAGTTTATTTACAAAGAGCATTAACAATGTCAAATGTGGGTAATTAAAGAGCAGTGGCAAAGATAGGTAATTTTGACGAAGTGACGCAGGCAAAGATGGGTAATTAAAGAGCAGTGGCAAAGGTGGGTAATTTTGATAAAATGACGTGGAAAGAAACTCACTTTATATAGGAGAGATTAGTTGTCTCATTAAAAGAGAGAACTCTGAAAACTCACAGAGCAAGGTGCGGAAGCCAAAGCGGCCGAGGTGCCGAGGGCGTGAAGGCGAGGGGCATTTCGACACCGACAGAGCCTCTGCCGGAGGAGCGTGCGGTCATGGGCGGAGCCTATGTTTTCCAGCGGACGGCTGAGGGCGGGTCCGTGCCTCAGCTTCCGGCGAGGGGTGTGGCCGCCACTTCGGTATCCGGGGACACGAAGGCCGAGCGGGGTGGCGGGAGCGATGGCAGGTCACAACAACTGACATTGAGCGTGCGGCGGTGCGAGCGAGGCCGCCAAGCGCGCCTGCTAGGGCGCGGCGCGGGCACGGTAGTCGAAGCGTGGTTGCTAGAGCGTTTCTCCGTTGGGCTCGATGGCGAGGGTCTCCATCGGTGGGCGCCACTACTGGGGTGCGCGAGCGGCGAGAGTGAGGTGATTCGCCGCTGTTGGAGAGGATGAGCACCGCCGGCGAGCGCTCCGGGGGCACGCATCGGGAGCATGGTGCTTAAGGTCTTCTGGACCGATTTCTTTTATTCTGATGAACAGTAACAGATGCAATAGATGCATGAACAGCTAGTAATCATCCATTGTAATTAATCTGCAAAAAGAGGAATACGACAATCTGCAGGATCGACGGATATATAGAAACACTTACGTAGGGTTTGTTGGTGGATGATCGTGTGATACGGGATGAAATTCGATGCCGTGTAGATTGTCACAGGCAAACGATCACGATCGATGACCTTGGTAAAACTCATGTTGATAACGTATTGTGAAATGCAATCGTTCACCTACGATCAATCATAGAAATCGTCGGTGCAATCATAAGAGCAAAAACAAAAGAATACATAATATAGAGGGGTGGAATTCTCTCTCGTTTTATTAGATTGATTGATTACATTAGAGAACACCCGATAGAAAGCCCTCAAATGCATTCTAGTGTGACAGTAGGCGAGTGGAAAGTGTTTCCTTCAGTTGAATGCTCCTTCCAGCCAACGCGAGGACAACTAGTAGTTAGTGCAATATTCCAAATTTCAAATTGAAACTTTTTATGTGAAATTTTTTAGTTCAAATCTTTTCAACTTGAATTTTAAATCAGAACTTTTGGAACAAAAAGTTTTTTTGAATCAAAACTCTTCAAATCGAAAGCTTTTGAATCGAAAGTTTTATGAGTTGAAATTTTTCGAGTTGAAACTTTATTACTTGAAACTTTTTGATTTAAAACTTTTCATGTTGAAACTTTCCTCATATATGGTGCGGTACAGATACATGTTTTGGATGCAACGGTAGACAAGCTTTCGAAACTTTAACGGTCAATATTTTTAAAATATTTAAATTAAATATATAAAAATCATATGCATAGATTTGTTTCGAAAAATATTTTCATATTATTATAATTTTATTGAATTTTATAAATATATTATAATAAAAATTAGTAATAAAGATATGTTTTAGAGACTATATCAATATTGAAAACCATACGTCTCTGTGACTGTGACAGGAGGAAATCGTAAATTGCGGTAGCCTGGTTCGTACGTAGCCGCACCGCACATCGATCACCATGCTATATAATCTTTTTCCTATTTGAGAGTACACAAATTTGTTTCCGGGCCTTCTGGCACACTAGCTATGACAAACGTGTGTCAAATTGTCAATGGTTGGATGGGGTACAAAAGAACTCGGACGCTTCTAGCTTTCAGCGCCTGAATCATGTGGCCAAAATATCGTACTACGTGAAAAAATTTAACTAATTAGTTTATGTATGATGTATGTACGGATGTGTTCTTAGTTGGCAAATCAATCCTCCATACAACAATACAAGGTGGTTCGTTTACGGAAATAAGCAATTTTACCAAATGAGTACCCTTAGCCTCATTACACAAGAAACGTGTGGGTGACATGATTTAACAGACGCACTCATCCGTCCACCGTTGAACTCATGAACTGTGTCAAAACGGCAAGAACACGAAAGTACGAGACACTTGCCACCCACATAGGGCAAGGGCGCGAAGAAATTTTGAAAGAAGGTTCACTTTCATTTCGAATAGCATTCTATGTACAAAATTGTGAAGCAGAGTTGAGGATATGTACAATTCGCAAGAAAAAAAAATTCTTAAACCCTATGAAAGCAACTCGCTGTAAAGAGCAAGAAAAGTCTCAGCTAGTCCAGTTAACATGTCATGTAAGTTACTGTTCCTCTACGTGAGTAACAACTAACTATTCGTAAAACTTAATTGGAAAACCTCAGCAATTGTCCTTTTTGTTGCCAAACTTCTTGGCAATGATGGGTCGGACATCATCCGCGACAGCAAGGGTCTCCAGGAAAGGAATCAGCTGAGATAACGCCTCGTCCGAGGGGTCGTTAAACCAACTCTCTATGGGTATACCATTATTCACTTGCAACTGAAAAACCTGAACAAAACACAGAACAAGTACTCAAGACGGTGGAACCTTTCAAACAGATATGTACGTTTACGCTATTATTCACGATCGAATTTTACGAAACGCATAAATGGAACATGTGACAGAATATAACAGTGGAAGTTTTCAAGCAGAGATGTAGCCATGTAGGTAGGTTCGGGGCACTTTTTAAGACCTTTAACTACTTTAACCCAGTAGTGACAGTAATGAGGAGGATGTGCTGAATAATTTATCACAGCAATTTACCTGCGGAGTGTTGTCAATTATGGCAACCTTTGCGAGGTCAACTCCAACAACAGTCAGATCTTTTGTGTAACCACTGTCTGTAAACATGCATGACTCGCGGAAAAAACGCCTGGAGAACAATTTCTTCTCTGGATCCAGCATGTCAAGCAGCTGATCTGCATAAACACTTTGACTGGCTGTGAATATAACAATCTCAAACATCTTGGCCATCTTTTGGAGGAACGTGTGGAGATGTGGTCTCTTCCTCACATATACCATATGTTCTTTCATATCAAAGAACACTGGGAAAGTAAAATCAGCATCATCACATTTTTCCATAGTTGAATGAACAAGGGTTTCTGCACAGGAAGAAAAAACAATGTTATTCTCAAGGGCAAGCAGCAAAGTTCTCAAAAGATAATAACTCCTTTCCCGCTAGCAACGTACCATCCAAATCAAGTACAAGAGTGACCTTCCTGGTCCCTTGCTCTTTAGATACACAAACAGCGTTTGAACTCAACTCAGTAAAATCAATAAGATTAGGCAAATCCTCCTCGGCAAGATGTGGATTAAGCCACTCTAACACCTCAGAGTTACTAAAGCACATATCCCCCTCAGAGTTATTAAAGCACATATCCCCCACAGATGAGCATGCCTCATTACCAATACTGGCCTCTGCAGTGCTCTCAGTAAGTGGGAATACTCCACATCTGCCACTCATGTTTATCAATACATCAACAGGTACAAATTCATCACATAATGCATTGCAACTAGCCAGGAGATCAGTTGGGGCATCAAACAAGAAAGGGAACGCATCATCAGGATTATAAATGTCCAATAGGTTGCAACCCTGATTAGAGCCCCAGCTTCCTTCATAATTGTTAACGGCACAAAGATTATGTGCTGCAAAATTGACATCTTCATCTGCAAGGCCTGCAATGCAAAATTATAAATGAATATGTGCAAATTAAACCTTGCTTTTGAGCATAATAACTGTTTTTTTTTTACAAAGATAGATAAATAGGCATTTGAAAAAGATTGTATGAAATTAGTTTCTACATTTTGTGCCTTAACTGATCATCAGCTGGGCCTTGCTTACTGCTGGTGCTAGATAGATGCAAGCTACTAGTGTTTTAATGCATTAAACCGCACAATAGCATGCAACAGAACACTGGCCATTAAAGAAAAATTATCATTTACATGGCCCTGATTCATGCACCTAATACATGCATGCTACATATGTTACAAAATTTTCAGAGCAAAAGATGCAGTGAAGCTAAAAAATAGGCAACCAAGCAACCCAGAATCTGTCAAATGTGGCAAAAAAAATCAAACCGTTAATTAAGGTCATTAGCATGTGTCCAGTTTCTGAACAGAGGTAGTTTTGTCAAAGTTTAAAAAGTAGATAACAGTCATTATTTGTCAAATACTACTTACAATATTTGTTTTTTTGAATATGTTTAGGATCACTGACATCATATTGTGTATGCTGCTTTAATTGCAATATTAATTAATCAAACTCTCATGAAAGCGCAGATGTATAATACATATCAAATTTACGCCTGTTAACTTCTCTTTATAGATCTACATTTCTATATTCCTAGCATTGTTCTGATGCCCAATACCAACACAGATACAATTATTGGAGGGGAAAGTGTTACTCCTTACCTTTGTCAACATAATTTACTAAATTTAACTGAGATTTGCTGTCGTCATAATTACATAAGGAATCAGCCTCCATACTTGGTGAAACCGCCACTTCAGATATTAAATCCTGTAAATCAAAAGGACAATCTTAGGTTGCAAGATTTTCTTCAAAATAATTGAACAATGACGATGCTGATATTCAGCGCTGAGGTCTCAAAAGGAAATCAAACAGGAAAGAAGACACAAAAATAATAAATCAATGTACTACCCGGCCTTCAAATGCTAACTTAGATCAAAATACAAGAATACCAAACAAAGGTGATGCATTCTATCCTTTATTCCTTTACAACAAATATCAAACGCTGTTAATTATTTAAAATATTTAAGTTGAAGTGAAAGGTGAATGGGCAACAGGCAGCAGGTAATTGCATAAGTTATATCCCAATCATCAAAAGTTGCTAATTAGTAATTGCATCTTCCATTATCCCAAACAAAGGTGATGCCTTCTAACCTTTACAAGAGATATTAAAGGCTGTTAACCATTTAATTTTTAAAATCGAAGTGAAAGGTGAAATGACAACAGGCAGCAAGTAATCACATAAGTTATATCCCAATCATCAAAAGTTGCTAATTAGTAATTGCATCTTCCATTATCCCAAACAAAGGTGATGCCTTATAACCTTTACAAGAAATATTAAAGTCTGTCAACCATTTATTTCTTTAAGTTGAAGTGAAAGGTTAACTAACAACACGCTGCAGGTAATTGCATAAGTTATATCCCAATCATCAAAAGTTGCTAACTAGTACTTGCATCTTTCATTATACACCCTTTTCACTGTGTCCAATCAATTTAGAAATCAACACTAATAATTTGTTGAGGAAGAAGAAAGCAATAATGCAAATTTACAAGCAAAATGAAGAGAATTAAATCCAATTAAGGTTGTTAGACTATCATCAATTGGGATAACACCAAAAGCATCAATAATGAAAGTTAGCATTGGAAAAACATCCAACTATCCAAGCACCCAACAGGACCCTAAGTGGCATTATTATAAACAAGAGAGACTTGCTAACCAAGTGAATAATGTGATCCTTTGACAATAGATTTACAAGATGCCACTATCACAAATAAAATGGAAAGTATTTAACTCAAATATTTAAACACAAGGATAAGTGCACAACATATTAACACTGAGTTTAATATGATATCAGTTAAAGCTGCAGCACCTTAAGCAGAGCAATAGATGTTCCTCCAAGTACATCATGCAAGCCAGAAGTCTCCATGATTCTAATATCCTGACCAGCTAGTTGAGTTGTCAGATCAGGCTCTGTGGAAAAAGGAGACACTGTTAATCCATAAAAATACACATGTTCACTAACCTTAAATCACTAACAACACATGATGTAAATATATAACAAAGGCAACACTACTCATTTTTGAATTTTCATGAGATTCTCTAGGTAGCATTGTGCGACTATCAAAAATAGCTTCGGAACATACATAGTTCTCAGTTAAGGGACACATGTTTTTCAAAAATTAAGAAAAAACAAAGAAAAAACAATGCACCCAGCCAAGGGTGCATTCATGAAGCATCAAAGATAACTAAGAATAAACATTAAAGCTAATTTGAAGGAATTTTTCATGTGAAACTTGTGAAAAATTCCATGCATTCCTAGATAGCAAGACACCTAGTCCATGGCACATGCAGTCACCTCTTTTCTATTCTTAAGAGAGCATCCATGCAATCACTTACCGTCCTGAGGATTTTTATAAGATGAATTCGCCACAGCTGACTGCTCTAACTCTCCGCCTTGAAAATGCAAGATTTTCATAGATTTCATAGGCTTGATGTCAAAGTCATTCCCAAAACCATCATCATCAAATTTCCTCTTCATCCTCAGTACTGGCATCTTGATCAATGTTGTGGATTAGAGTATTAAACCTGTCTAGACATCCATTACAAAAGTTAGAAAAAACGACTTTTTAAAAAGGAACAGAAGATCAAGGCTCAACATATTAAACTATATAAGGGGGAAAAAAGCATAACAAAAACTGTAGGTCTGGAATCCACTTGAAAGTACAATCCAGATTTTTCCAACCTAATGCATGGACAACGTCAGCATCAGATTCATCAGGGAGCACAACATTGGCCCAAGCATCACTGACATGGACTACCAATGTGAAGTATAAGTAAAGATCTATTGCTATGCCACTACGTGGTATTACTGGGTATTGGATATGCAGTCTGGTTCATACTAAAGTAAAAGCAACCATACCAACTTGTCTACTCGTGAACTAATATTGTGTGCCACATCCACTTCTCCTTACTTACACTCCTACCCCATAGAAACAAAGTAACACTGATAATTATTGAGCAACAAACAGAGTAAAATATCTTACAACTTTGTGAATCACAATTTCCAGTGTAACTCAACAATGCTACAACCAAGAATCTAAACAACCAATACAAATATACTACATCGCAGTTCACTAACATCACGAATCTTCCTAGTGTCCCACACCTCTTACCCTGAACCTTGTGCAACACTGCTGGTGCCAATTCTAAACCTAGGTCAAACTCGTGAAAGAATATAACTATTACCTATACCCCAAAAGGCCCGCCTTTGAGCAAAGGCCTTGCCTTCTCACGTGTTCCACACTTCAATGACATATTTCTGCAAGTGCTCTTTTGCTTACGCAAAAACAGTATCCTTTTACCAGCAAAGCAGGGGCAACCGTAAGATGAGATTAAAATAGTATAGTTTACTTCTTCAATTGCACAAGCATTCACACAAACCTAGACGTGTTAGACATGGTTTTTTGTGCTATGAAACATCAAAGGGTAGCGAAAATGTTTCACGTAAGAAACAAGCTAGAGTAGTTGATTTGAATACATGACCATTTGTGTTGCTAGAGCAGTTGATTTGAATACATGACCATTTGTGTTGCTAGCGTACTATAACGGAAAATGTATAGCACCTAGATCGGTAGCAAAACCCTATACACAAACAGGGAAAGGCATCAAATACCCAAGTTCCATGCAAGAAATTCCGTAACAACAAGGTGAAATCTAGTAAAATCAACACGAGAACTCAAACCCTAGACAGTAAGAATAAGTAATTTTACACAAGGGTGAAATTATCGCACCACAATCCACTACCAAAGAGCAGCTTTTTAATTGGAAAAAAAAAACTGAAATTCCAGCGAAGAAACCCTGAAATTACTGACACAAAACACTCAGATCGGCACAGAAACCCAAAGACTCGCGAGTCATCCGAGAAATTTAGCTCGAAATTACAATCTTCATTTCGGGAAAAGGACACGATTCCTACAAGAAAAAAGACAAAATAGAGAGAATAAAGCAGCTCAAAGTTCAACCTGATGAAGAAAAGTAGAAACCCCCAAATTGAACGGAAGATAGAAGGAAACAAGCATCGCAACTGTAAGAGGTAAGAATCTCGCGAGCCCCGAGCACCAAAACACCCCCAAATATCTAACTGAATCGCCATCCCCAACTTAAAAAATTCACCCGGAAATTTTCAAAAAATTCCACCAAAACCCAAACCCCCGAAGGCAGGAGAAGCGAATCCCCACGGCATCCGCGTACCACAAGCACGCGAGGACCCCGCAGCACGACAAACCCGAACGAATTCTAACGAATCGAGCAGAGCTACTACTACTTGCAACCATCTCTAACCAAGCCAGACCAAATCGACGAATCAAATTCCACGAAAGGAGACTCGAAGCTTACCAGAATTGTACTACCGCAGGTTGCTGCTAGCTCTCGCACCTCCCTCCCTCCCTCCCTCTCTCTCTCTCTCTCTCGCGGAGGCGGACGAAGGAGAGGAGAAGGCGAGGAAGGAAACTGTTGTGCCGAGGCAGGGGAGAGGCAGCAGCACCCACCCAAATCACAGGAGGGGAAGGGAGAATTATGACGGGTCGGTCTCGAATTTGGTAGCGAGCAATTGCCCTCCCTCTCCACTCGCCTCCCACGTAACCACTGACCTGTGGGCCAGGTGTACGATCTGGGCCCAGATTTCATACTGACAAGCACAGCTGTGGCTCACCTATCTGGCTTCCCGAATTAATCGCCCTCGTACGTGCCGCACTTCTCTATCTGTGGCTGCAGCTTGGGGGTTTGCACTCACTGATACGTGGGGTCCGCGCGTTGGAGGTCCGGCATGTCAGTGATATAGAGAGCGGCCAACGATGTGCTGGATGGGATTACAGCGGTCTGAGGCTTGCGGCTGGGAGGAGGCTTGTCAGGGCCGACATGTCATTGGGGGGTTGCGTGTCGGGGTTGGTGTGGAAGGGTCAAACTTGGGGGCACGTGGACGTACGCGATGAAGGGGATGTGGGTGGAGAGGCGGTATCTGAACCGTTGATGTCCAGGCGAGTGAGCTCCGCGTCATCGGTCGTCTCGCTCCGCACGTCACCCGCGAGGAAACGAAGGCGGTGTGCGCTGGCTCCGTCGCAGTCGGCGCTCGCACCGCCAATTCGAATGTTTTTCGTGTCTGATTCACTGGCACTGTCGCACTGATGGCTCCATACCAAATTCCTTACCAAAACAATGTCCAGTTTTATATTAGAAACTAGAAAACACTAAGCCTCTTTTCAGCTGCGAGAGAAAATTTTATTTCTGCCACTAAAAATGTTTGGAATATCATTTTATGCCATCCTACCTCTATTCATTTCTTTTTGCCACCTTACGTAAGTGTGTATTTTATTCTTACCACTGCATCCAATTTTCTGTCAAGTCATATGGTTTGTCCGTTAAGAAATATGCGTAAACATCAGGAAAAACAAAAGAACTGAAAAAAACAGAAATTACAGAAGAATTTAGGGACCATTTCTAAACAAACATTCTAAAATTGCACAAAAGTTTCCATCAGAAAACATTTAGAAATGTACCGTAAAAGTTCAAGATGATTGAAATGACATTAAAAATTTGTTGAAAAGTTGTTATTAAATTATTCTATGTGTTTTAATATTTTTAAACGGGGCAAGCACCCCATGAAATTAGGGATGAAAAGCAGATGAAATATCCGCTCGATCCGATTCGAATCCGTTTAAAACTGCATCGATGTTATTCAGATCAGATCAGGAAAATCGATGTAATATGGGTTAGGATATGGGAAGAGCAATATCCGATCCGTATCCGAAAAATCTCATGTAATATGGGTTAGGATATGGGAAGAGCAATATCCGACCCGATATCCGATAAATATCCGACCCAATATCCGGATAAAATCAATTTTTCTTCCATTAATTTGGTTCATTATTGGATAGATAGAATAGTTGTTTGATACTGGCACTAAAAAATACTACTTTGTTATTAAGCGTGAACTTCAACAAATCTATCAACAAACAAATAGAGTGATGACATAATACTTTTACCTAAATTGATTTATTCAACTTATTTGATAAACTTCTTTTCTATTCAAATTACTGGAATTAGTTGAGTCACTAAATTGCACCTCTAACTATACAACTACCCTACATTGAAATAATTATGACTTGAAGCTAATGTTGTAAGGTTAATGCTTCATTCGTTCTTTTACGTACACAATTATATACTATACTACTATCCGATTATGATATCCGATCCCAACCGAATCCGTCAGTTATCTCGCTTTCAGATCCGAATCCCGAATAATCCGAAGATCCGCATCCGGATATCCGTGATTCGACTCCGAATCCCGAAAAAAAATATGGGTTAGGATACAGGACGAGCAATATTCGCCCGTATCCAACCCGGTTTCACCCCTACATGAAATACAAAGGAAGATGAGAGGTATTTTTTGGAACGTTAGAGGTTTAAGTCAACCTGGGAAGACTCAGTGTTTAGCAGACCTCATTAGAAATCACAATGTGGATTTTGTTGGTTTCCAGGAAACTAAGAGAGAAACTTTTAGTGTTTCTTTTTTTAATAATATTAGTGGTTCTAAGAACTTCGAATGGCAGTGGCTTCCAGCCAAATTCACTGCAGGTGGTATTTTGGTTAGGGTTAATTCTGACATTCTGGAAATTCTTTAGGTTGTGGTGAAAGATTTTTTGGTTCAAGTTTTGATAAAAAATAAGAGGGATGATTTTGTGTGGAGGCTCGTTACTGTTTATGGATCACCATATGAGGAAGGTAAACTAGAGTTCATTTCGGAACTTCATGAAATTTTTGTTGTGGATGGACATACCCCAATTCTGTTGGGAGGGGACTTTAATCTGGTTAGATATCAGACGGATAAGAATAATGGTAAGGTTGATCATAAGTGGTGTGATAAATTCAATGAATGGATTGACATGTGGGGGCTTATGGAGTTGCATTTGACAAGTACACACTTTACTTGGGCTAATAATCAGAAGGATTTAATTATGTCTGTGATTGATAGGGTTTTCTGTAGTACATCTTTTGAGGAAAGATTTCCGTTAGCAATTGTTTCTTCCCTTGCTAGAGTTGGAAGAGATCATTCGCCCATTCTGTGGGAGTCGGGTGAAAATACAAATTATGTTAATTATAGGTATAAATTTGAGAAGTGGTGGCTTCTCCATGAGGAGTTTAATGAAGTTGCTTTAAAAGCTTGGAACATTCCTCATAAAGAGAATGCTTTGGAAACTTGGCAGTGTAAGGTTAGGAACTTTAGAAAAGTTACTAAAGGTTGGAGCTTAAACATTGATTCTGAAATTAAAAGGAAGAAAGCCTCTTTAATTCTTGAGTTTGATGCTATTGACATTCTTTCTGAAACTCGTTCGCTTACTGATGATGAGGAGAGTAGATTGTCTTTTATTAAGCATGAAATAGAAAAAATCTGGGCTATGGAGGAAACTAAAGCGAGACAAAGGGCTAGGGAAAAAAATATTAAGGAAGGGGATAGGAACACTAAATATTTTCATGCTGTGGCCAATCAAAGGAGAAGGAAAATTTTCATTAATGTTCTGGATGGCCCGGATGGGTCGGTTCATGATACGGAGGAAATGTTGAGTGTAGCTTGTGGTTACTATAAGTCCTTGTTTGGTTTTGAACCTAAACCTAACATCAACATAGGTGACACTTTTTTTTGGTGTTGAGGATAAAATTTCCGGTGAGGAGAACCGGGCTCTTGAAGCTCCTTTTACTGAAGAAGAAGTCAGAAAAGAAGTTTTTGATTTTTATTCTGACGGGGCTCTTGGTCCTGATGGACTTCCTTTTCTTTTTTATCAAAAGTTTTGGAATATTATTAAGGATGACCTAATGGCGCTGTTTAGAAGCTTGGAAAATTGTGAGTTGGATTTGTTTAGACTGAACTTAGCTATGATTTCTTTGATACCTAAAGAGAACAATGCTCGTAACATTAAACAATTTAGACCTATTAGTTTATTGAATTGCAGTTACAAAATCGTCACAAAGGTTCTAACTAATAGATTGACTCCTCTTTGTAATAGAATTATCTTGCATAATCAAACCGCTTTCATCAAAAATAGATATATTCTTGAGAGTGTTGTCACTGCTCATGAAGTAATTCACAAAGTGCATCGTGATAAAGAGAAAGGTTTTGTTCTCAAACTGGATTATGAAAAGGCTTATGATAGGGTTAACTGGAGTTTTTTATTAGATGTTTTGGCTAAAAGGGGGTTTGAGGACAAATGGCAGACTTGGATTTATGCTATTTTGGATAAAGGCTCTGTGAGAGTTAAAATCAACAATGTTGAGAGCAAGTTTTTTCATACGGGTAAAGGTTTGCGGCAGGGTGATCCTCTTTCTCCAATTCTTTTTAATCTTGTCGCTGATGTTTTTGCTAGAATTTTACTTAAAGCTGCTAACAATGGTTTAGTTAAAGGGCTATGCGAAGACTTTTGTTTGGGTGGTGTTCTTAGCTTGCAATATGCTGATGATACCATTCTTTTTCTGAAGAATAGTGATATTGTTGCTTTACATCTCAAGTGGATCCTTATTTGCTTTGAACAAATGTCTGGGATGAGAATTAATTTTCACAAAAGTGAGTTGATTGCTATTGGTTGTGATGAGAGTGAGACTACAAGGTTTGCTGATATGTTTTGCTGTAAGATTGGTACCTTTCCCATTAAATATCTCGGTATCCCTCTGCATCATGATAAAATTAGGAGAGAGGATTTTCAGCCTCTTATCGATAAAATTCTGAAACAAATCGTTGGGTGGAGAGGGAAGTTGCTATCATATAGTGGTCGGCTTATTCTTATCAAATCTTGTTTATCTAGTATTTCTCTTTATTTGCTATCTTTTTTTAAATTTCCTAAATGGGCTTTAGATCTTATAAATACTCATATGGCTAATTGTCTCTGGAATGATTACGAAGGTCACAATAAAATTCATTTGGCTAATTAGCATTTAGTGTGTATGGATAAGAAGTTTGGTGGTCTTGGTATGACTAATATGTGGGATTTAAATTTGTGTCTCCTAGCCTCCTGGATCAAAAGACTTTATGCCAAGGATAGTAAGGTGTGGAAGGACTTGATTAAGTTTAAATACAATACTGAAAATCCTAATGTCTTTGTTTCTAACAATGTTCATGCTTCGACTTTTTGGAAGGGTGTTATATGGGCTATGCAAGCTACTAAATTTGGTTACAGGTGGTTTGTTGGGAATGGCACTAAAATTAGGTTTTGGGAAGATATCTGGTTCGGTAATTCGTGTTTGGCCATTCAATTCTGGGATCTATACATGATAGTTAACGAAAAGGGCTGTACGATCGCTAATATTTGGGATGGTTCTAATATTAAATGTACTTTTTAGAAGGATGTTTTCCAAAGATATGATGATTAGGTGGTTTGAGTTAGTTGAAGTGGTAAATTCTCTAAGGCTTTCTAACGATGACGATGCTTTAGTTTGGCAGTATAACAGTAATGGTGTTTATTCTGTCAAATCCCTTTATGCTATAATGAATTTTAGAGGGGTGTTTCTGGTTTATATCCCTGCTGTTTGGAGTTTGGTGGTTCCCCCTAAGATTTATTTCTTCCTTTAGCTCCTCTCGCATAACAAACTAATGACCAGGGACAACTTGTTGAAAAGGGGTATGGATAAACGGGTTAGTTGTTGCTTATGTGAGGAGCCTGAAACTGTCGTTCATATTTTCTTTGATTGTATCGTGGCTAAGAATATCTGGTGCTTGGTTAGTGAGTTTTTTAATTTGAAAATTGGTTATGATTATGAATCGGTGGCACGCTTTTGGCCCAGTAATAAGAGAAATGCTACTTTAAATAGGATAAGTGTAAAAGCAATTTGGAGAAGAATGTTTATGACGTTGAAGGACTGGAGGCCGTTGTACAGGGAGGATATGCTTCCCAGGTTGGATTAGTTTTGCCAAATGCTGGAAATCAAGTTGAAGGCTCCTTTATACCGGGTCCCGGTCTTTCGGCTCTCAGCTTGATCGAGTAAACAATGAGACTCGGATCAAGTCATTCTTGAGGTGTTGAAAGGTCGCTCAATCTTCATTAGAAGGTCCGGAAGACAAAAATAGTTGTGCTGTTTGTGTTTTGTCCGATGTTGGTTTTGGCCGGGTATAAGGTTTTGTCTAAAGATTGGTTTTGGCTGGGTATAAGGTCTGGTGCTGATGATGGTTTGTGGTATCCCTGTTTTTTGTCCCAGATTGTGTGCTGAGAAGTTTTTGGTGAAGGTCTGGATATAGTTTCGGTTAAGAGCTGTGTCATCCGGTTGATTTAGTCTGGCTGGTATTTTGCCAGTTGCTTGCGCGTTGTCTTACTACTTTCAAATAGCCTGTGTGTTAGGTGGTTTGTGAAGTGTTTGCTGGTGAGATTTTGTATGAGCTTTAACTGATATTTCTGGTTTCAGTAATGAAACTGGGGCATCTGTGTTGGATGTCCTGTTGATCTAAAATCCCATTTTCAATAATTTTTTGGATAGTTTTACGATTATTTTGCATATTTCTTAACGATCAAATCAGTTGACTTGACGAAAAAAGTAGACTGAGTGGCGAAAACAAACTATGCATTGATAAAAGAGTGGAAAAAAGGAGCAAATGTAGGATGATAGAAACAATATAGTACAAAAGAGTATTAACATGAATAGAATTTTTCTCTTTCAAATTCTGGCATGATGGGATTCACTGAGGATAGCCAGAGGTGGGTACTACGCCGGGCCATTTTGGGCTAGCACGAGGCACACCTGACCCAACCCGCCCATGACCCAAAGACAACAGATATGAGATCGGTCGTGGCTGCACGCAAGACGACTCACCGCCAACCGAAAGCACGATGGGCGGCCCGCCAAGACACCAAGTTGGGTTCTCGGGTCAACACGACCAGCAAAGGTTTCGATCGACACACCACACTCAGAGACATGACACGCCTTGGCTGTGCATGCGTGAGGTGAAGGGAGGGAGGGAGACGGCGCAGTGGGGCGATTTCGACATGCTTGGCGATGGCAGGCGGCTGCCCGGTTGAGGAGGAAGCGATTGTGAGGGCAGGGAAGGCGACACGGTCGGGAGGTTGTCGCCCTTACGGTGAGTCGAGAGGTGGAGCATGGGCTCGAGTAGCAGTGGGGGAAGTGTCTGGACGCAACGGAGGAAGTCATGCAGCACGGCGCCGACATTCCGCACTTCCGTAGCGACTCAACATAGGCGCAGTGTGCATTGATGAGTGTGTAGCGGTGGCAAATGGCGAGGGCCAGCAACTCGAAGCACTGCCAATAGTGCCGCACCGTATTCTCCTCCTCTATACTACCCACACCCCATCGCCTGAGGAGAGGGGAACAAAAATATAACCGACACCGGTGAGGCCTAGGGCACCAACGTTGACAAGCAAGGGGCCGACGGGTGGTGTGGCCTAGCTGCAAGTTAGCACGCCGAGGCTATGCGGGACGCTTAGCGGTGAGAGGAAGGGAGGAGCCGAACTAGGAGGAGGCGGCGGGGAGAAGAGATGAGGGGGAGGGGCGGCGACCGACGGCCGGGTCGATGGCAGGTGCCCATGATCGCTTAGAGGGAGGAGCTGGATTGGGAGATTGGGGAGAAGAGAGATAGAGAGGAGTGTGTGAGAACTAAGAAATAAACGAGCAAGGGGAAAAGACAGCGGGAGGAAAAGAAAAATAAAATAAAATAAAATAAAAGAGAAGGGGAGAGAGAGAAAAGGAAGAAAAAATAGAAAAATAATAGTAATAATAATAACAAAATTTTAAATTTTAATGAATAATTTTGTAACAAACAAATGAAGCTCATTAATTCAGCTTTATCGGACATTTGATTAAATTTGTCGATTGAACCTTGTTCAAAAAAAATCATCCGGTATTAAAGTACCAATTTACTACTCTCCAAACAAATCTAATAATATCAGGCTATATAGGCATTGTCCATCAGTCTGAACACCTAAGATCTCGGTAATTTAGACTGGATTTGGCTATATTTGAGACAATTCCTCGTAACAATGTCATTTGCCATGAAAATGTTTTGAAAAATCGAATTTTTAGACATTTTATGAAAATAATAGAAGTATTATTAGATTTGTATAAAAATCTGCAAAATTGATCGTATTCTAAAAAAATTATGGTACAATCTTTAGGAATCTAGGATCATATAGAAAAAAATCTAAAACAATTGAACTTCATTTGTTATGTTTAAAAATAAAAAAACATAAGAAATATAAATGATATATTAACTGTTTCAGAATTTTATAAATTCTCTCAAGTGTGATCATGATCCAAAATTTTTATAAAAGCTTAATAATTTCCTTTGAACCATTATCTAAAATTTTTAAAAATTTTAAACTTGTTTTGGTTGCTCAATTAAATCTATAGAAGCATTGCCGTAGTCTTTTATAGGACAGTACCACTTTCTGAATTTTTGAAATTCCTCATGCTTGATCATCTTCTTAAAATTTTATGGAAATATTAGTGATGCTTCAGGAACATACACAAAAAATTTGGAAATTTTCTAACATGATTTGGACCATTTTTCATTTGGTTCAAATTCGCCAATAAGGCTTTCATCAGGACAATAGCACTGTCTGAATTTTTAAAAATTACTCAAGCTTGATCTTCATCTAAAAATGTTATAGAAACATTAGTGATGCATAAGGACTATACATAAAAAGTTTCAAATTTTTCTAACGTGGTTGAAATATTTATATTTCGTGTCAAATTTATTGAGATGTCGGCAATTTCGGCCAAAATATCGGAAATCCTGGTCCAAAAATTTTGGATTTGAATTTTGCTTTATGAATTTCAAACATATTTCAACCAAAATTAAATCTTGCCAAAATTTTGAATTTGGTCCCCTTCGAGATATGATCCGAAAATAAAATTTGAAACCTTGGATGCAACGCATTTGAATGATCTCAACAACCTCAAGAAAAAAGATGTACATGCTCTAGTATTGAACAGATGGTGGCAAGGGCTCAAATGTGCCCTTGTTGCAGCAGAGGACATATATTTTTGAAAATTTTTGAGTTGAAAATGGAGTTCTTGAGGTAGATATTGATTTTGCTTGTTTGAGATATTTTTCTTAAGTGTTCTTGCTTGTTGGAAAATGTGAGTGGTCATCTAGGATCATCTAGATCATCAAATTCCCATGAGCAAGCACCAGTTGAAGATTTAGTTTTTGACTCTATTTTGGTGCAACTTTCGATAAACTTTAAAAAGGTTTGAACTTTAACGTCGATTCTTGCGATTAAATGTTGGAATAGATTCCTAACATTCTTAGAAAGATACATACAAAGTTTCATCGGTTTTTATCATCCAATCAAAAGATACATCATTTTTTGAATTTGAACTCGTGCTAATTTTATTGTTCATATGCCAGAAATCATTGTTCACCAGCAATACCGCCCTCACCATAGTGGTAATGCCAGCCTCTAGGTGAAATCCTCAGAAAATTTATTTTTCTGCTCTTCAAAGGACTTAGAAGGTTTTTGTTGGTTTCTTTGAATGAAAAATTGGTTTATGATCATTAATCCCCTTTGATTGTCATTTTTCGATCCTTCAAACTAAAAGTTACTTGCTAGGTGTTACAAACTTACAATAGTACTTCCATTGCAGCATCAGATGGCAAGATTCACGAGTATGACTCCCCAATTGTTGTGAATGTGTAAGTAATCATCACATACCCTTCATTCATACTTTAATATTTGTGCAACTTTTAAAATGAAAAGTATAGAAACACCTCTCATTCTTTAAATATATATATCTAACCATTTAGAATAAGAATGATTTTATCATGATTTTATCAGAACAACCAAATAAATAGACATTTTTTCTTAATCCATCTTGTACACATACCACCTAATATAATCAACCAAACACACTAATGATCATATGTTGGGGTGAAAACGGGCCAAATTTTTAACCACCTTTTCTCTCTATATACTATGCATTAACTACATTTTCTTTCTTGTACATAACTAATCTACCTATACTCCTATGCAATGTTTACTACTAAATAAAAGCTACGTCTCTTCTCTTTTCTCACTCTTCTACATAAGACAAAACTAACGTAGACATGCTAAGAGTAAGCTGAGTTGACCTTATTATACATGCCTAATCTACCTATACTCCCATGCAATGGTACTATAGTCTATTAAACTATATGTTATATTTGATAGTACTATTACATATTTGAATTAATATTATAAGTGAAGTTTGGTGTATATATAATTAAACTCATGTATACTTACAAATATATATTACTATATTAAACCTAAAACAGTATGTTGGTATGGATTGCTACTGAAATGTACCATTATAAGAGCTAAACTCGTATAGCTTTCAATACGGTACAGCCTCCAGTACTATACCGACATGTGCTCTAATCCCCTCCGAAGATGTGTCCATCTGTACACTCCATGCACAAATCGTGGTCGTGATCCTCGCCATCACCGGCCATGACCCCCACTCGTCCCCGACCTCTGCCAAGCACCCCTCCGCTCTGCGACCTCCTCCTCTCCTCCCTGCTCCCCTCTGACAGGGGCGGATCTACAGGGTATGCCGGGTGGGCCACGGCATACCCTGTAGATTCGGCTCAATACAGTCTATAATGCCATCATTATCTTATATAGTCAGCTTGTGAAGGTCATAACTTTAGATCTGTAGATCCGATTGAGATGATTCTTATTGTGTTAGTTTCAAAATTGAATCTAGTTTCTACAGTTAAAATTTCACATCAATCCAATGATTGGATCTTCAGAAATTACTGTTTTAGTTAACATATATCAGTCTGTTTTTGCTGAAACCGAAGCAGTTTTTTTATAATTTGTTTATGGGTGATTTGAGAATCAATAAAACTTTGTTTTAGCTTCTGCACAATCATTCAGCCCCTTCTGATTGCTATATTAGTGTATATCGATCCTACATGTGATTTAAGTTCAAGACTGCTAATTGATTTATAGAGTAGAAACAAATATAACTGCTACTTTGCTAGAGACTAAGAGAGTTGGTTGTTGATACATTGCTTTTTTTGTTTGTAGAGTTATTGAATTATGAAGATGAATGGAGATATTGCATCTCTTTTCTGCAAACATGCAACAAAGAAGGGTGTTGCTGCTTGCTGCTTCATATCTTTTCCAGAAACATTGCAAAACGAGAAGCAAAGAAGGTTGTTGCTGCTTCATCACTTTTCCGGAAACATTGCATCTCTTTTCTGGAAACGTTTATTGAGCGAGATATTTTCTTCTAAGTTGATGAAAATAATTTAATCAAGAGTTTCATGCCTATTAGAAGGCGGAGGCCAAACAAGAAGGATAAAAGGTAATATTGTATTCTTTGAACTATTGTAGGTGCGTAAGTTTCTTTTATGCATATTTCATACTTAAAATGTTTGAACTGTTTATATTGTAATTTATACTTGTATTATCATATTTCTAATTATTTTATACTTGTATACCGAATTTCTTGACAACATTTGTAGTTATTTACCGTATTGTTCATTGGATTTTACCGAATTGTATATTATAGTATTAGTTCAGCATACCCTAACTTAAAATCCTAGATCCGCCACTGCCCTCTGAGCTATTCTCCAGATCTGGCGAGGAGTAGTACTGTGGCCAGAGAGCCGAGCGGACGGCGAGGTGCCTCTAGTTACGGAAAGCTGTTGCAGTCATCCCAACAAGGGTTCACAAGGAGGACGTGTAGTGTAGGTGCGGCCAGAGAAAGAGACACCATGGCCTGGGTGCGGAAGAAGAAGCTGGAGAAGAGTGCACCAATCCCACCTTTTCTTCATCATTTTTTCCTATGTTCTTAGTTATTTCCTGTGAATTCTTTGTTAATTCTTGGAAGAATTTGACCACAAGTGGTTTAGTCGTTTTCTTTGAGCATATCTTCTTGAGAGTTCATCTTGTTATTCTCCTTATTTTCTTGGAGTTTCAGTAAGTATGAATTGTTCATTGTTTTGGAGCTTCTTGCTTGGAACGTGCAAATGCATTTGTGTCTGAACAATTTGTGGACGAAGTGTGGTTGTTGGTGCTGTGCAAGCCATGGTGTGTAGGGATTTCTTGGATGTCTTCGGCGACCCACCGGACGAGGAGAAAATTGTCATTGTGCCACTCTGGACATGTGGCTTCACCCCAATGCCATTATTAACGTGGCAATCGCCAAAATGCCACTTTCAACCGATGACAACTCGTTTCCATGCCATTTTGGAGTTTTTGGTGCATTTATCGGATAATAGCATGGGGAAATGACCTCTTTGCCCTCGGCACTGTGCATTGTGCTAGACTCGGGCTAGACTAGGGCTAGATGGCTCGACCCGACCGGACCCCATTTCACCCGCGCCAGTCTCCGCCCGAGTCGAATCCCCATCTCCTTCTCTGGCGACGGCGACGGTGACCGCGAGGAGCACTCTCTCCGGCGAGTCTCCAGTCGATTGCAAAGGTGAGCCATCTAGCCTTGTGTTGATGTTTTTACACAGTGCAGTTTTGATGCTTTTTACGGTGCATGAAACCCTAGGTTAGAAAGTTTTGGGAGTGGTAGGGGAGTTGCGGTCGGCGGGATGAGTGCCAAGTCCAAGGGCGCATCTCCTTGTAAATGGGGAGCAGATAGCAAAGTAGTTTGGTCTCCAGAGATTCCGGCCAGTCCAGAGATTCCGGCCACTCCAGAGATTCCGGCCACCACTGTAGATTGGGATAATATAAGGATCCAAGAGACACAAGATGAGGAAGGAAGAATTGAGCAGTTGAGTGAGGATCAAGTTTATACGCTCGGGATTACGGATGAGGACAATGAATGCATAATGCTAGGAATGATGAGAGGGACAAGTGGTTTTGTGGATGATAATCGAGGATGCAAGGATTAATGTTGATGATCTCAACCCGGATGAACTCTTTATTGCTTATGACAAGGATCACTCCTCAATGGATCTAGGTGTGCTATATCCCTCCATGAAAGAGTTCAAAGCTTGCTATAAGGCAAGATGCTATCAATGAAGAGTTTGATTTGGGGGTTGAAAAAGTGATCGACAAGATTTGAAGTCTTTGCGAAAGTCAAGGCGCCCTTGGAGGATTGTTGGGCATAGGAGGAGTGATCTTAAAACCATCATGGTACTAACTATTTGACCAATGTTGTGTTTGTGCTGATTTGTTTTATCCTATTGCTGGCTTTGCATTTGTACTAACTATTTGACCAATATTGTGTATGTGTTGATTTCTTTTATCCTATTGATATCATGTTGCGTGTTTCAAGACTGTAGGGGAGCACACATGCACATCTAGCAGTAGGGTAAGGGGTACAACAGCCACCAAATCATGGGTTGCAGACAAGGCTCTCCCTATTCTGAGGAGGAGTCCTAACATTGGTGCCAAGGAGCTGCAAAAAAAGCTCGAAGATGATTATAAGGTAACAATCACTTATGACACTGCTTGGAAAGGGCTACAAAAAGCTCTTAGGGAGATGTATGGTAGCTGGGAAGATAGCTTCCAATTGCCTTATAGATGGAAAGCAGAGGTCTTAAATAGGTCACCAGGAAGTGTTGTAGAAATAGACACTAGATGTGTAGATGAGAGTGTGTATTTTCGTAGGTTTTCTGTGCACTAAGGCCATGCACTAAGGGGTTTCTTAGGGGATGTAGATCTTACCTTAGCATTGATAGCACCGCCCTAAATGGGAGGTGGAATGGGCACTTGGCAACAAGCATGACTTTTGATGGACATAACTGGATATATCCAAGAGCTTATGGGTTTTTGACTCGAGACGTAAGATAATTGTCAGTTCATGACTCACAAGCACAAAGCACTAGGAGACCTCCCTCTGTTAGCCATATGTACAGATGCTTGTAAAGGGTTAGAAAATATAGTTAGCCGAGTATTTCCTAATGCAGAGAAGAGGGAGTGCTTTAGACACCTAATGCAAAACTTCATGAAGAAGTTCCATGGAAATAGTTTTGGTGAAATGTACCCTGCAAAGCAAGGGCATATAGGGTTCAAGTGTTTGACAACCATATGGGGTCTGTTCTCACAAAATGCCCTGAAGTCATGGAGTATTTGAACAGGTGGCATCCTCTGAAATGGATGAGGTGCATGTTCAATCCAGATGTCAAATGTGATTACATCAATAACAATTTAGCAGAATGCTTTAATAATTGGATTAGGGACATCAAGGATCTCCCTGTGGTTGACTTGGTGACAAGCTGAGGGAGATGATCATGATTCTCTGGGCCAAAAGGAGAAGGATTGGGGAGAAGTTAGAAGCGCGGATACTACCAGAAGGTGTTAGTGCAGATCAAGGCCAGAACTAGGGGGTTGGGACACCTGAGAGTGGTCCAAGCAGACCAAGTAGTGGCAGAGGTGTGGGATAACAGCACTGGTGACAGGCATGTGGTTAGGGAAAACTCACATGAGTGTACATGTTTGGAGTGGCAGCACACAGGCAAGCCCTGCGATCATGCTCGCCAAGATTACTACTCACAGGACATTCAACATTCTGTGATTATGTCCATGAGTACTTCGGTCTTGACAGATATAAGGCTGCTTATGCCAGCCTCATAGAACCAATGCCAGAGAAGTCACACTGGCCACAGGTGGATCTTCTATTTCAGGTGGGTGCACCACTTGCAAAGAGGTCAGCTGGAAGGCAGAGAAAACTGAGGATAAAAAGCTTTCTAGAGGGAGGCAGTAGATCTGGTGCCAAGTAGGGAGACAAGTGAAAGAAAACAATGGTGAGAGGCCCTATCAAGTGTATGAGATGCAGGGAGGTTGGCCATCGACAAGCAAGCTATAAGTGTCCACTAAACGGCACAAAGAAAAGGCAAGCTACAATTCTTGTCATATATATCATTATTACTTTTTTTTGCAACTGACAACATCTTGTGATGTAGGAAAAGAAAGCATAGGAGCAAAAGGTATGGCAGCACAAGTGATCAACCAGCCAAAGCTCCTGTTCATGACAGCCCTGGAGTGGCAACCAGGAGGTAATTGCTTCAAATTCTCTAGTCATTTCATGCCATGCTTATTTTTTTTGATGAGATTTGATACCATGCTTCCTTTTTTTAGTCGCCTAAGCACACTTCTAGGACTTAACCAAACAGCCACTGCAACAGCTAGTACCTCACAAGCAAGTCAGCAAGCAGCTAAGAAGACATCTTCCTATTTTAAGAAGACAGCAAATACAAAAAAGTTGACCCCTAAGAAGAAGACGACCTGACATGGGCTTTTCGAAAAACTTTTGTAATGACGACTTTTGTAATAAGAACCTTATGTTGTGATGCTTGTAATCAGAACCTTATGCTGTGATGGTTGTAATCAGCAGCTTTTGTTTTGTAATCAGAACCTTATGCAGCCAAACAATGCTCTGAGCTCCTTTTGTAATCAGAACCTTATACTGTGATGCTTGTAGCATCCAAACATTGCTTCATGCATATGGATGGAAAAATGGGGTGTTTGGTTCAACCAAGTTATCTGGAATGTTTGATATCTGTAATGCTGTGATGCTTCTAATGCCTTGCCAACATTACACAAATCAAACATTGTCTTGTAAGTGATATACATTACACAAATCAAACATTGTGTTGGCACTTAAACAATTGTATTGCATTACTGTCATCAACATTACACAAGTCACTGCTTGAATTGCAATACATTACAAAAAGCACTTCTTGAATTGCAATACATTATAGAAATCACTCCATTGCTCACCATTACACATTTTTCACAATCAACACTGCTACAACAAGAAGTGCTAACCCTGCAATCAGCGCATTGCTTACAACCAAAATCTGACAAATATTCATCAACTTTGAAATTCTTCTATCAATGTCAAGATCTCCATTCTCCATTCTACAAGGTGCATCTACCCTTCATGAATGCATTCATTGCATGCATCGGCCCAATGAATTAGCAATGAAGTTCTCATATTGCTCCCTCCACATGTAGAATCCACACCTACCACGCATCTACAAACACCAAACATCCCAGCTTAAAAAAGAAAACCAAGAAACCAATTACAAAAGAAAAGACTATAAGCACTTACATGTTGCTCATTTCTATGACACTTGAAGAAAACCCTTCAGATTGTTGTTTGATCGAGAGATGAGCTCCAAAATAGAATCACCGCACCTAGGGCGCTCTACTAGAGGCAAACCCGACGGCCGCAGAGGCCCTTTTGCACTGAAGCTTGCGACATCGCCGACCACTGCGCCTCGCCGACGCCGCAATTGACGGAGACTTGACGGAGATAGTGCTCCTCTGCATCGCTGTCGCCGGCTCTGGAGTGGAGGAGAAGTGGGGAGTGGCAGGGCGCCGGTGAAATGGGGTCCGGTCGGGTCGAGCCATCTAGCCCGAGTCTAGCACAGTGCACAATGCCGAGGGCAAAGAGGTCATTTCCCCATGCTATTATCTGGTAAATGCACCAAAAACTCCAAAATGGCATGGAAACGAGTTGTCAGCGGTTGAAAGTGGCATTTTGGCGATTGCCACGTTAATAATAGCATTTGGGTGAAGCCACATGTCCAGAGTGGCACAATGACAATTTTCTCCCGGACGAGACGAGCAACCTCCACTGCAGGACGCTACGCTGCCAAGTGACGAGAGCTTTTTCGTGTTTTGGACTATTTTATGTTTTGTTCGTGTGGCCGTGCCACCCCAAGCTCCACTAAACCGCATGTCAGACCGATCCAAAGATTTTGGGGGCCTGGGACGAGCTAAATCAAGTGGCTCTTTTATTGACTAACATAATTATTGTAGATAAAATATCAAATGCTTTCATATGTAATAAACTTGGTAAAGAACAAGTCACAACCAAAAGATAGTTTAAACATAATCAAACTCATGTACTATTCAACTAAATTGAGCTCTAGCCTCCAAGATGCACCTTCAAGCCTACCCGTGCCACATTGCCATCACTACCATAATGCTGCGACAAAAGCCAATCTCACCAACTCCTACAAATTTAAATGGGCAAGTTAAAGTTCCTTCTAACACTCTTAAATGCAAAGTCATCAATATCAATTTCATCCAATTTATCCTTCTCAATGCATAAAATTGCCAAACCATTTAACCTTTCTTGTGAAATTGATGACCTCAAGTAATTTTTTAATAATTTTAGCTTTGAAAAACTTCTTTCAACGCAGTTACAAATCATAAGTATGGTGAATAAGATTCGATAAGCAATTAAAACATTTGGATAGCAATCTAAATCCTTAACAAATTCAAAAATCTCCATGGCAGACTGTGAATGAGCAGATAAAGTCATTTGTAGCACTTTTGGTCCAAAAAAAATCATCTAACTCAATATCACATGAGCTATTATGGGAAAATGCTTTTGCAAATTTAGTGCAACAATTTCTTAGTTCAATATTATCCAATGACTTTAAATTTTTTTAGCTAAGTAAAAAACCAAATATACTCTTAAATTTAGTAAAATCCTTGAACCTGTTCTTCAATGAAGAAATTGCTACATCCACCATAACAAGAAAGTAATTTACCTCAAAAGACTTCTTAGCTGATAAAACCTCTTCATTATAATCACTTTCATCAAACAGCTTTTTCCTGGTAGCTCGGCGTTTTATCGGGAATGATGCTTCTACATTCATGTTAAATGCAATTTGGGGGCCCTCCTAAATGGGGGGCCCCTGGCGGTCGCACCGGCTGCCCCCCCTTTGGCTGGCCCCGCGCACAGTGCTGCAAGGCCACAAACCATTGCCTGTAATTCTGCAAAATGTCTTGTGGCTGATGCGGGCTTTTGCAGACTGACTGTGGACAGGCCCACTTAGATCCCCTTCGTTTCAGCTTAAATATAGCTTCTGCTTAAAATAAAAGTGGATTGTGCGCCGAACAGTAGGATTCTAGACAGTTTCTCTAAGAATCGAATCTGATTTGTACATAGAATCGGTCGCCACTTACCCGATTCTCATGGATTCGACTCAGATTCTGCAAGTTTCATCTCCCACGAGTCGTTGCAGGCACAAGGGCTTCCACCGTCGTTCCTAGACCCCTTCACTACCCTCATCCGCTCATCCGTCACCGACGCCGATCAACAATCAACACAGACAACCAGGATTGCCGAACGACCAAATTCTCCAGTCAGCAGATTCTTCAGATAGCTGCTTCTCAGACAGCTGACTACAATCCAGAATCTGCATAATCAGAAGCTGTCCCAAAGGTGGCCTTACATCCCGAGGTTTATTGCTTTCAACCTGATATCTGAGATTTGGCTGCTCCTCCTGAAGCATTTGGTTAACGGGAATAATTTTCTAGTGGCCTCTAGCTTGGCTGTGTTTTTTGCCACAATAGTGAGAGAAAAGCTTATCGCATTAGTACATATTAGTAGGTCGTGTATTGCAGTGAATTAACAGTTTGTGGGATTGGGTGATGTCAATTAGTTGGGATCAGCTCCGTTAATTTAGTTTCATTTGCGAATCTTTTGATGGGATCACTGTTCTGGTTTGTTTCTTTGATCTGGCGGTCAAAGAAGCATACAAAGCCTTCAGCCGGATCAAAGGAAAGAAAAAAGTAATTGATGAGACACAATGAACATGATTTAGATATTTTCTGAGTGGAAATTACAGTATTTTTTTCTTTAGCAAATGTCTTTTTAAAAATTGGAAGTTGTTGTTTTATTTGAAGGATAAACAAGGTGCTTGGTGTTTAATGAATTTGCGTTGTGCACTTGCGAATTTAAGCGTTATTATATGTTCAAGTTTTTGGGCTAAAGAAGTAACCTTAAGTTGATGCTAACATGCTTTGCTCATGATATCGATTGATTTTGGAGCAAATTTATTTTAGGCATGCTTTTTGTTTGAAATGACCATCATATAAGAGAGGATAGATAACGCCTAAATAAAGTGTGGCAATTAAGTCATCATATATTTGGGCCAAACCATGAGTGCTTTGGATCTGACCCACAGCATTGTGTCCGTGTTGTTAGTCTCCTGTTATTTTTCAAGCGTCTGCCACCATGGGCAACATTGTTTCACCTGGATCCCGACCAGTGTATAGCCCTCTAGTTACTATGTCATTCTTGGCCATCCAAGAGGACCTCCATTTCTTCTTTGACATCTGCAAGCCCATTGCGTGCGGACACCTAGTGGCTCAGCAGCGGTAAATTGGCAGCCGTGTTGGCATCCACACAAACTCATTGTTCCTTACTTATGTCATCACTGGACATCAGCCTGCCTACCAGACAGTTGAAAGAACTCAATGCTTCCAATCCTAACAGCACAACCATCATTACATGGACTTCAATTCTTTTAGCAGTTGTCAACCCTCCATTTTTTAAAATAATATTATTTTATTTGTCTGTATATTAATGTGGGTGTGTGAATTGGGATTAATATCCGAACATCAAGCTTGAACAAAACAAGGCCAAACGGTTTAACGACAATAGGTTAATGGCGTCTTAAATGCAAATTCGACTGGTTAGCTAAATGGTTTACGCAGCGTGTTGCTGATATGAGTGTTTACGCAGCGTGTTGCTGATACGAGTGTTTAATGGCCTTTCCATGGCCTGTAGGTGCCAAAAGCGACCCATTTTATCACTTTATTCTGACCCACAGCAGCTTTGGCCTTCGACCGTTCAGCAGTCTATGGGAAGTAGCATAAATAAAAAGAGATGAAATTGATTTCTTTGTGTGAACTATATGATTCTGTAACCAAAGAGACCAACAAATTGTTGCATCTAGTAAAACGATATTCTTAATATGTATCAAAACTGAGCCAACTTCCAAACATTGGAGGCTTTATGCAGTAAGAAGAACCAATATTTCATCAATTGGGGTTTAGGACAAGACATCTGAACCTTGGAGAGGGAGAGCTCAGTCTCAATGAAGGATATTATAATTTTGCAGAAACTCAGTGCTGCATGTCGATTGTAATGAGCCTCTGTAGTATTTGATTTTAAGTTTTTCATGTTTGACCTATTGGAAGGTTGTCTCCTCATTCCCATCAGCTTATGTGTAGCTCATGTTGTGCAACCGGTAGTACAGGCGTACAGCCTCTAGGTATTGTCCGTTCTCTGCTGATGGAATAATTGGCCTATATATTCTTGGAATGCAAAAGAAACTAGAGTCAACGTATTGTGACTCGAGATGATGAAATCAATTTCCAATTTTACTCAATAGGAATGATGCAGCTTGTCATCTTCTCTGAGTTGCTGCCATACATATCTGAACTCTGAAATGAATCGTCTCTTTGTCTGCGTAACCGAGTCTTGGAGGCGAAAGCTTCTAGAAAGAAGAGATCCAGTGGTGCAGAAGGTTATTCTGCTTTTAAATTCTTATGATACTTGAGCATGCTTCCATGCAGGTATATGTGCTATGGAAACTGATCTACATAGCATCATGTGCTTTAGTCTTTTCTAGCAAATGGAGGAAATTATCTTTAAAATACTATTTGGATCAATCAGCTTGTTTGTTGAATGTTAGTACTTAATGTTGGCGTTCCTCTGTAACTGAATTTTGGAACTTTTGTTGTCAGGCTGCAAAAGGTGCAGGTGTGCCTGTTATCATGGATGCCGGTGGAATGGATGCTCCTGTCCCTAGAGAACTACTCAGGCTGGTGGATATTTTTAGTCCAAATGAAACGGTGTTTGACAGGGATGCCTACAGAGACTTTTGAACAGATTAGCCAGGCTGCAGGAGCATGCCATAAAATGGTGAGATTTCTAAATTGGATTTATTTCGTTGTAGTTTGTTTCTTTGCTTTCTTCTATATTCAACTATAGTTTCTCATTTGGATTACTTATGTATTAGTCAGTACTCCTAGGTTGCTTTTGGTTAGTCATGACTCATGACTCTGGATTTTATTACCATTATTTAAGACACTTTGATCGATGATTTTGCATTATGATGTTCGTCTGATAATAACTATATCTAAAGAACGAATTGCCCTCCTTTATTTCTCCTTCGTGCCTGTCTGTGTACGTGTGTTTCCTGTACATTCAGTAGGACTAATGTCTCCTAATGTTCTAGTTGTATACAAGTTTTCAAGGATGTCAATTGTAAGTTTGCAACTCTGGATCAAAGAAATTGCTAGACAATTCTTGAACATATATGCAGTCCACATGCAAGTAGATTAGGTATATTTGCAAAGACTTTATTAATTCTTGATCTTTAATTATTGAATCAAGCTGCTAGTTAAACAATGGTATGCTAATAAAAATCACGATTCAGCAATATCCTGTAATCATTTATACATTTTGGATTACCTAGTGTGCCCTATACTGGTGACCTAAGAACTAGTTTAAGAAAGTGGCCCTAGAAATTCGAGGCTGTAATTCTGCTAATGCTAACTTTTGGCTTGTTTCTATGTGCACAACAGTTTGATAAAAGTAGACTTTATCTTTCTAGTTATATGGACAGGGCTTACGCTAGTTATTTGGTTTAGAAAGCCAAGCCCAAGAATGGAACTGGGCTAGTAGATTATATAACCCTGGTAGCACAATCAGACAAAATAAGATCACAAAGTGGCTAGTGGCCAGAAGTTCAGAATCAAGTTTGACACACGGAATCTGTGTGCTTTCTTCACTGGAGAATCAGGAGGCTATTCAGTTTGGTCTGCTATGTAAATAGGATGAATTGCTTGTTGGGTTTTCGTAGCTGCAAATGTAAGGTAAGCAATATAATTTCACAGAATATTCAAGTAAGACAAGAAATGTATAGACTTGCAGTTATGTATTATAACTGATCTAGTTTCATCTTTTCACATATGCACAAAGCGGTGCATTTACATGTCTCCATGATATTATAGGTTGATAAAATTTACCGCTTTGTTGGCATTACTTTGCTTTTCTTTTAGGGAAATTACATTACTATGCTTCAACCGTACCTGGGCCTTGCCTTCTATTCCACTTTAAGGTTTAAGCTTCCAGTATGGGGATTTGGTTCTTCAATTGAATGTTTTCCTGTTAATTACTTGCTATTATTTACCTTGATTATTGTTTCTGTACTAGAACTTGTTCAAATTAATTTTGTTCGTTGGCTCCAGAGATGAGTAATTCCCGCTTCATATATTCTGTTGACGAGGTGCATTGTTGTTTACAGAGATGGTTATCTTCTACAGAAGCTGTGAACCCCTTGAACAAAAGAAAATAAGACATTGATGTTATTTTCCATATGCAGAGTATCAAACAAGTGCTGGTAAACTTGGATCACAATGATCTGTTTTATTTCTCGAGGGAGAGGAACCAATCAGGCAGGCGATAATTCGTGCCACAGAAGTTGTTGATACCACGGGTGCTGGTGACAACTTCGCCTCAGCTTTTGCTGTAGCTTTGGTTGAGGGAAAGCCGAAAGCCTAAGAAAGAGTGCATGGGATTTGCTGGTACTAAAAGCACCTTCTCATCAACATTTGGTTTATTTGTTTATTGAAATTTTTTACTTGAGGCTTCCGTTTCTTGAATTTCAGCAGCTGCTGCTGCATCCTTCTATGTTCAAGTAAAGGGTGCCAATGTGCCATACCTAGCATGCCTGACCGAAAATCAGTAATGGATCTTCTGGAAACTGTGCAAGTTGGATAACACTAGATTTCGTTGATTGATTCATCAGCAATAACGTGAGCCGTTAACCTTTATGCTCCTTATCATTTCAATTTTTTTTGTCTATTTTGAGTCTTGTGTAAAATTGTGGTATAGGAAAAGAACGGAAAATAGCATAGCTTCTGCATTCCTCCTTAGAAACAGAACCACCGATTCAGGAGTTTGAGGTCTGCTGGTTTTGAGTTTTTCCATTTTGTGCCATAGCTTTACTATCGTTACACATTGGCTGTGTCCTTCTGACCTTTTCGACCAAATTCTTTCCTGTTGGTAGATCTCACTAAATTTTTTTAAAAAAAACTGCAACACCCTGAAAGTGTGAATTTCTGGAGCCCTGTCAGTTTCAGTATCCTTTTGTTGGGAAACATTGCTCATGCAGGATGGTTAGTCGGGTGTCATTATCTACCTCAAATCTAGCCAGCATTTATTATCTTTCACAGGGTTGCCCCCCCTTAGGCATGCACGTGGTTAGCTGGGTTGTTGGCTAACTATTAGCTGAGCTATTTGGATCTATTTCAGCTAATTTTAGCAGCTAACTGTTAGTGCTAATGGATCCAAACATGACCCAAATAATGTGATAATCTTGAAATGGAAACGCATTTTCCGGTGCCATACAGAGTAAATCACCCACCCCAGATAAAAAGGACTAATTATCAGTTTCTTACCTTACCCCCATTTCACCCGCCCTCTTGCCTCTAGGAATTGTGAATGCAGTGAACAGTTAGTTTCACATTGGCCTGGAGCTGTCAGACGGTGACAGTGTTCTTACTCTGGTACAAGTCAATACATACGTAATCTTAAGCCGGCCGATGCTAGCCATTGCTGCCGCTGAAATTAATCCATCTTTATCATTTGAATCAGCACCACCTGTCGTGGCCCGCTGCATATCACCATTTGTGCAGGCAAACTGGGGGGCTCCCTCGTCACGGCCAGGTTCGCATAACCTGACCCTTGGAAAAGTCACGCCACTGCACTGTCGCTACCGGAGAAACAGCGAAACGACTCGGCTCGACTGATTTGCTCGCTGGCCCGTCCAGAATCCCAGAATCTGACGAGCCTACCTCGTTCCAGCTCGTGGGGGATCGATCGATCGATCATAATTGTGACGCCGACAGCGGCCTTTTCATTTGCCGTTCTGTTTTCTTTTTCTTTTCTTTTCTTTTTCTTTTTCCTTCGCTTTGGTGGCTCGATCGATCGGATCGTCCTGGCAGATATGGATCGTCTCGTTCCTTTGGCTACTGTTGTGACGGAGCCATCGCACGGCTGCTCGCAATTAAGATCCTGGATGGTACTGTGAGCCTGCAACTGCTGCTGCTACTACAGGTCTAGCTAGCGGCACAATGGCATGGTGGCAACTTTAAGTCTTTCTGAAGGCTGGAGCTTGAACGAATGGATGGCATCATAGAATTCATGATCGATCGTTGAACAGGCCACGTCGCTTTCGCAGATGGCTTAGCAATCCCGCTTCCTTCGAACACCACCGATTAATTAATGGCCGCGTCTTGTCATACCCATATCTATTTATGGAACCGGTGGCCACGGCTCAGACGTGTAGCGTGGCTTATGCTTCTGTCTGTGCTGAGAATTTTATACTTTGCGGCAGCACGAAACGAAATGTGCGTATAGATAGATACATAGGTTGTGAATGGGAGGGGGACGGCGTACTTGACCGTAGATTTATACGACGTACGTACTACGATCTCCTCTCGTCTCTCTTCTTTTGGCCATCATTCTGAGCAGCATTATTTGATCAGCCTGCATGCCCGGTCAAGGTTCCATGTCAACCGAATGCGAGCCAGAAACCATTGTAGCAGCCGGCCAAAGTCTTTGGACGTATGCGTGCCGATGGCCGTAGCAGAGTGAGTTGAAACGCTGAGACTTCCCTTGCGTTCAAAGGCATGGATCGCGCGAGCTCGTTTGTTGAAGCTAAGCCTAATTAATGGTCGACGCGACAGTTTCTGCCAGTCACCGGTGTTAATCCCCAGTTTTGAGGGGTTTTTTTTTAAAGCCGAGAATTGATTAGTAGGAAAAAGTACAAGAGTACAAAGTAGAAAGGTGTGGAGACTGCATTTGAGAATCTTACGCTCATAGTCTCTCCATCGAGAAATATGCTTTTTTTTTTTTACTTTTCATAAGGATTAAGATGAGACTAAAATTGAGAATGGTATGAAAAAAAATGACTTAAATATCTCTCGTAATTATGAGAAAGGGTACCTTATGTAAGCGGTAATGAATACATATATATGGCTAAGAGAGAATAAATAGAGGTACAATAGAAAATACCTTATTAAATCTACGTATAAGCTTCATACTATTTCTCAAAAAGACTATTGGAACTAAAGATCTTATATTTCTCAACAAAGAAAATAGCTATTGCAAAATATCTTAGTCTTACCGCGGTATAAATCCAAAACTGTGCCATTGAATAGTACGCCCCTGAACTGATGACGGTTTAATTGGGCTAACTAGTCAGGAAAAGAGGGTACGTGGAGGGAAGAAGTGTGTGAAAGACCGAGAGGTTGTATTCTGCGTTAGCAAACTTTAGTAAGACAAAGAAAACCTCACAACTTAAGGGCTATTTGGTAGAGTTCTAGATTCTAGATTCATCTAAAATCTGAAACTTGTAGGCTAAAATAAAGTAAATTAAGTTTATATTTTTGGTCTAAAATGTAAATAAGATTATCTATCTAAACACTATTAATGTACTCACAGCTTCAGCTTCACGAATCTGGTGAAGCTAAAATTTTCAGCTTCACGAATCTGGTGAAACTAAATCTCTGCCAAACACACCATTAGTATGGAACCCTACAGAATTATGGAATTTACTTGGACAAACTGAGCGCAATTAACTAGCTAGTGCTCAAATGTTCGGTCCATACATGCGTCCAAAAAGAAAATTCTATCTTTTCTCCGGCCGACGAGTATTACACCGGACTATTTTTGCTGTATTTTTTTTTTGACGTACACGTATATTTGGGGATTAGACTTTGAACAGGAGTCTACGCCGGATCAGATAAAGAAACGGTAGCTCGATCGGCAAGTTGGTGCACACCCTGCGCTGTGGCTTTTAATGCTTTTGACCTTCTAGTAGTCCGGTTCTGGTAGCTATCGGGATATATTGGTCATGTTGCGTCCCTGGACTTCCAACCAAAACTTGCTGCTCATCTCCTCTTTCTAGCTATCTCCCACGCCTCACATATAACTCCATCCGACCCAAAAGTAGTGCTAATTTTTTTTTTATTCCTGATCTATTTGTTCTCCCATAGCAATGGACATCAGCTCATCAATCAGCGAGGCTGGAAAGCAGATAATACTAGTAGTAGTAGTAGTAATAATAATAATAATAATAATAATAATCCAATGGATTGGAAATCATTAAGCGAGATCGATTGTGAGCACGCTGCAAGTTAGCAGCTGGTAATTAAGAACGGTGCACATCGCATGCATGGTCTCACAGCCCCGAAGTGCTGCAATTGCACTCTCTGCCGGTACGAGAGGTGCACATGCCAAAGGAGGGCCATGAGAATCTGCTGTGGGTTGCTACACAAGATTTTGCCAAAGTTGCATCCATGATCCATGCAGACGAAGGGTCCACTTCTCTCCGTGACTATTAGTAGTGCTAGTGGTAAAACAAAGGCAGCGAGCGATCGATCGTGGCCTTGACGAGTTCTGCAGTCTCCAAAGTACAGTTGCATATATGCACTGTGCAAACATCTTTTGCCTCACTAATCAATCAATGGGATGGTCACCAGAGTAGATTTTCTCTCGATGCATGGAGAGCTAGCTTTTAATTAAAGAAAGGTGATTTCTGTCACATGTGTATTAATGTTTTCTACAAGACCAGTTTGCCAAAGGTACTGGCACTTATCCTAGGGAATTAGATACTCTAAATATCTTTGTGCTTGAGATCGTCGTACTCTCGTCATCTTCTAGAGCACAGTGCAATTAAGATATGTAGACAGCTGAAAATTTTGACTTTGTACAGGGTACAAGCCAAGTAGGAGAACATAAGCTACAGACACGACCATCCAATCTGTTCCACACGTACGGCTCAGATCAGACACCTATCGGATCACCGTATAAATAGGGTGTAACAACACATACTTCATGGCATGAACAAATAAATATTCCCAAAAATAAAACACTATAGTGTATTTTTTTAGTCATAATAATATTAATTGGTGACTAATTAAGCTAGTATTGGATAGGGGAAAAATACATTAAAAAACGATGTCCCGTTCCACACTGAAATGCCATACGTCATCATATCTGATTGACCTACTCCTTGTACACCCAAAAATATCTGTTACATTTCATGCTGCTGCACGTCTGGTATGACCGGTGCACATCCCCTTCCTTGCATGGAACCAAAATTTGGAAATTGTCAATCAGGGGAACCAACGAAATAGCAACCAATTAAGTACATTGACTGCTAGCTTTAGATCTAGCTTAGCTTTGTCCAAACTCCTAACGCCAGGTCCAAACTCCTAACGCCTCAGCCACGTTTAAATAAGGTGTGTCATAATTCTGGCAAACATGGATTGCGACATATGAATGGCCATTTATGGTCGTTCACACTCTCTAAGTTTATTGTTTGTATTTTTTGAATGGCTTTGTTCACAAATACATGCTGTATTTAATGTTTCAATATAAACTAGTCAAAGTAACGTGCTACGCTGCGTCACGCACGACAATGCAACATGTAAAATTTGGAAAATTTGATTGTATTTTCGGTTTTCGTATTTTTTTTAAAAATGGGTTGTTATATAGGACCCGCCGGCAAATCTATGGGCTACTATAAATCTTCGATGAATCTGTGTTTTTTTAAGAAAACCGTGGCTGCCTTTTTTTACGTAATTTGGTCATATTTTCGGTTTTCGTATTTTTTTGAAAAAAAATGGGTCGCTAGGACCTTCGACGAATCTGTGTTTTTTTTAGAAAACCGCGGTTAGGACCTGTCGGCGAATCTATGCGCTGCTATAAACTTTTGACGAATCTGTGTTTTTTTTAGAAAACTGCGATTGCCTTTCTTTTATGTATTTTCGGTTTTCTCATTTTTTAAAAAAAAGGCCACTAGGCCCGTCGGCCAATCCATGGACTGCTATAAGCCTTCGATGAATCTGTGTTTTTTTTTCGAGACATATTTTTATTTTTGAGTCCGCTTATCTAAAAACCGCTGACAAGAGCCAAACGTAAACTGTAGAAGTATCTAAAGTAATATATTTTTTTCAGGGTCCGTTCTGCTAAAAACCACCAGAAGGACCTAAATGTAAACTACAGAGGGACCTAAACGTAATTTTAATATTTTTCGGATCTATTTTATTAAAAAACCGCCGAAAAGACCTAAACGCAATTTCTAATTTTTCGAAGGGCCTCTCCGCAAGGCCGGTGGCATGGCACCGGTCTGGAACCGGCAATCCTCATCACTTTAATATATAGTATACATTAGTTTGATGTTCTCTTCATATCTCTAATAAATACGTGCTATAAAATAGAACAAAGAAGAGAAAATATGACCATTAAACTTATAAGAGAGGCAGTCCTAAGTCCAAGTTTTGCATCGATCATATACACAGTTACACACACAACCGTCTGTTAGGCAGGTTCACATCACCGTATCATCTTGGAACGACCTGATCAAGTGATCAGTATTTGAAAGTAATTAACAAGCAGCGAAACAACGTCCCTGACAACTCTTTGTACAAACTACAGTAACAATCTCATCCTGATCATTAGCAGGGATGGATATAGAGGGTGCCAGGTATACCCTTGCAAAATCATTGCTTATCTAGCCTCCCGTACCTTATTTTGTAAATCTAACCTAGCCGAGCAAGTATTTTGCAAATTTAGCCCACTCTCCAACCACGGAAGCCGCAGCAGACGAAACCTGTCTCTTGCCACATCTAGGGAGTGTAGAAGGCTATTAGCACCGTGGCAGAGCGACGGACCGCGGGAGAAGGCACTACCGTGCCTAGGAGCGTGGGAAGAGCTATGGCGTGCATGGCACTGAGTGGGAGGAGGCATGCCACGCCCGAGTAGCGCAGCAAGAGCCCCGCCATAGTGGGCTATGCCCTGCTCCCACGGTCGGGCTAGCTCCTAGAGTGCTGGTGACCTTCCACTCTCCTCGAGCATGGCAAGGGGCAGATATCGCCTACCGCAACTTCCGCAGTGGGAAAGGGGGTTAGATTTGTAAAAAAAAAAAGAGGTACATGGGCTAGATAAGTGATGATTTATGTTATAGCATGCACCCCTAAAAATTTGAGAAACGCTAGAAAATCACCTCTTAAATAGACCAAATATATTGATTGAATTGATTTTGATTTTAGTTGTTTGGGATTTTTAAGACCTTAGAACTATTTTTATTGTTCTTTTAGTAAATTTCAAATATATATGTTGGATTTATGATGTTATGAGATCATTATATAAGACTAGAGTTGCATGTGTAAAGTACATACCCTTATTAAAAATTTTCTAATTCTGCCACCGATGACAAGCTAATAGCCATTGTACGATCATCTTGCCACTGAGAAGAAATCAAGGCTATGCATGGTCGACTGCCATGCAGAAAGCTTAGTTCTTCGCTACTAGTGTCTAGTTAAAACCATACCAAATATTAAAACATACGTGCACATGTATAGGCTTCCATTAATGGAGCCAGGAGAAATGAAAAGAGGAGCATAAAATTATCATCATAGCTCATGGTCAGTACCGCAACAGAGTGCAATGCATGAGCTGGGGAATTAGGTACATAGATGTACAAGAACCGCTAGTACTAGGAGCTAGCTAGATCATAGAAATGATACGAGACCCAGAAAGCTCGATCTGTACCATCTCGCAGCACAGGCCAGAGAAAACAATTCAAGAACCAAAATTAAGAGGTGAATCAAGGAAAACAAGATGTTAATTAAACAGCAAGAACCAGATCGCTTATCTAGCTAATGAATCTTCGCGATCATGACGATCAAGGTTGGTTGTTGCTGCTGCTGTTGGTGTTGTGAATGAAGGACGGCAGCATGTCCTGCAAGAGCCCGAAGTCCTGCGCCATGAAGTGCTGCATCTGAAGCGACGGAGGAGATGTGGTGGTGGTGGCGACGCTGCTGATTGCGACGGACAGGCCATGGGGCGCGTGGCCCGCGGCGCCGCTCATCGGCGGCATGGCGTGGTGGGCGCGCGGCAGGAGGCCCAGCACGTCGATGCCGCCACCGGTCCGGCCCCCAAACGGCGCCCCGGCGCCCATCTGCGGCAGCGGCGGCGGCATGCCGAGGTGGCCGCCTGGGTGGTGGGCGTGGTGGTGCAGCTGCGCGGCCTGCGCGGCGAGCAGGTGCGTGCTGCCGCGGAGTGTGGCGGGGATGGGGTGCGTGTGCTTGCCCTCGTACGTGGTGATCACCACCGCCGGGTCCTGGTACGACCGCTCCACCCGCTTCTTAACCGGGCACTTCTGCGTCGTGCACCGGTAGTAGCTCCTGCACCCATGTTGCACCACCACCTCCATTATAATTCAGAACCAACAACTAACTGTACATGTACACTCTACGTACAGTGCCTACCCATGTACGTAGACGAGGTGCAACCAAATAGCATAGTTGTACGTGGCATGTATGCCTGTGTGCGCACCTGGGATATGGGCTGTTCTTGACGGCCTTCTGGCCGTACTTACGCCACCGGTAGCCGTCCTCGAGGTGGTCGACCTCGCTCTTGGTCATGAACGCGAACCGCGGCTGCCGCTGCCGCTTCTCGCCCTTGCCCTTGGCGCCCTTCGCCGCGGCCCTGCAAGATTTCGATTTCGCGTGGGGGATCAGCGTACAGTGACGGAGTTTGCACCGTTCGCGCCGTGTGGGTGCATGGGGCATGAGATTTTGTTCATACTACGACTAGGGGATGGCCGGGATCCCGTTCAAACATGGTTGTTGGCTGTATGTGCGAGTCTTGTGTGCACATGGATTTGATAGGTTCACACCGTGGCTGGCCTTTTTTCCTGGCCCCTTTTTTGCTCTGGATTTCCTGGGAGACGAGTCAATTAAGACCGTGCTATGCTATGCAAGATTGCACAAAAAGGAAGTTGTGCAAACAGATTCCTAGAGTAGAGAGAGGGAGGATGTTTGGTGGCTATAGCTTGCATCATTGTCCAGGGATCCATTTTTACTTTTATTTTTTGGGCAAGATCTCGGTTTTGGAGGCCAAGCAAGAAATCGAGAAAGCAAAGCAAAGGCATGAAGGGGTACCTAGCTAGCTGATACGCTAATCAACTTTTTAGAAACCATGAGCAGGCTTTTTTAAGTCTTGTTGTTGTGAGGCATGCCAGTGTGAAACCCTAGCTAAGTTCACACCTTTGCCGAACTATCTTAAAAAAGAATAAAGAACCAAAAAAAAAGAAGGAATAGAAGAAGCAAGAATGAATGAATGACCAACAAGCAAAGCAAGGATGCAAAATCTAGCCCACAGAAACTAGCCCCAAATCTTGATCCAAGATCACCCAAAAGCACCGGATAATCTGGTAGTGTTAATTAGCAGTAAGATCAAGAACTTGCCAAAAAGGGCCAGGATTTCAAAGAGAGAGAACAATCTCAAAGAAATTAATGAGCAATTCCTACTCACCCTTTCTTGCTCTTGTCACCCTCCTCGTCCCCCTTGCCCAATTCCTCCTTGCTCTCCTCCCCTTCCTCCTTCTTGCACCTCCCCGCTGAGTCCCCCTCCCCCGCGCCGAGGCCTCCACCTCCTCCTCCTCCTCCGCCGCCGCCCGCCTCGCTCGACGACGACGACATCGACGACGTCGTGTTCGGGGTCACCGGCGCCGTCCCGCCGCCGCTGGGCGTCAGGGCGGCGCTGCCGGCCGTGTCCACCACCAGCTCCCTCTTGACGACGTCTTCCACGACCGGCAGCTCCAACGCGCGGCACAGCAAGTCGTAGTCCATCGCCATCGGCGTGCTCGCCTGCAGGTAGTCGGCGAACCACGACGCTGGCGCCTGCTGCTGCTGCATCCACGCCGCGTCCCCCGCCGCTGGCCGCTGCGCGAACAGCGACGCGAGCTCGTCCTGGAAGTGGAACTCGCCCGACATAGGCGCTAGAGAGTGGAGACTTGCTACCGCCTCTTGGCGATGGTAGTGGTGCTTCTTAGCGCTTGCTTGCTCACTGGCTTATCAAAGGGGAAGGGAGGGGAGGGGAGAAGGATCGAGATTCGAGATGGCCAGAGAAGGAAGCAAACGTATACGGATATATGGGTGGTAGTGCTAGTTCTAGTATGGTAGTGGAGGTATAGTGAGGCAAGCCCAAGGATAGCGATAGGTGTGTGTGCGCGAGCGAGAGAGAGAGAGAGAGAGAGAGGAGCACAGCCATAACTAGGGGTAGCAAGATGATGCACAGGGAGAGACGGGGTGATGTAGAGAGAGAGAGAGATTGTTGGGTGGGAAGGTTTTTTCCTAGCTTTTGGCTTGCTTTTCCATTAATTGATTCAGCTTTTGTGAGAGAAACTACTAGTAATTGATTAGCCCAATTGCTACTCCCTTTGGTCATACATACTTACCGTTTTAAACACTGTTTCGTTAAATTTCTAGAACTTTAACTGTTAATATTTTAAAATACTTAAATTGAATACATGAGCATTATATGTACATATTTGTCTCTAAAAGTATTTTCATAATATTATAATTTTATTGGATTTTATAAATATATTATACTACAAATTAGTAATTAAAATTACGTTTTGGAGACCGTGTCATGTCTAAAATGATAATTATTTATGACAGGATAAGCATGTCCATATCTTGGCCTCTTTATCCTCTTAATCTTCTTGTTTTAATCGCAAGTTAATTTGTGCCTTAGACTTTTGGCTAAGGTAGAGTTACGAGTACTAGTAGTATACTTATGTCATCCCTAAATAGATGTTATTGTAGGTTAATGTACTTCCACCAAAGCGTATCTATAAAAAAAACTGTATTACCATTCTTTATTACATCTTTAGATGATGTTTTTTACTCTACTCTAGGCCGTAAATGTCATTGAAAATATCTGCTCTAGAGCAGGGGTACAAAAATAATAATAATAAGTCACTCAAAATGGTATAATGGTACATATTTAATAACAAATTTAAAAGCTAAAATGACACGTCCACGGAACATAGTGGTAATGGTAGTAACAGTAATGGTGGGATAGGAGCGGTCAACGGTTCACGGGCTGTGTTGAGTCAGCGGCGGGCACCGGTAGTAGCGCCGCGCAGAAGTCAAACGTTCAGACGCAGGGGTCCCGACTCCGTCACCCTTGACCGGCCTACACCGCTGGCGGGCGGGCCAGCCCTGACTGGACACGTGGACCACCGGCCCACGCAAGCGTGACGCTGCCTATTCTCCGCTCCGTCCGATCTAGAGCTGACGGCCGCTGATGGTGGCGGTGGTACGACGAAGGAACGATTGCATGGCACGCGGTGCGCCCAACGAGACATTGAGACCAAACGGAATAACATGTGCGAGCCAGCAGGGATCTGGTCAAGCTGGCATGTGGGCCCCGCAGAGTTTTCCATTCGGAGACGGTGCATCATTCTGCACGTCGGAGCATCGGGAAATGCTCTCTCTTCGTCTTCCCTTTTTTTTTCCTGTGATAGAAGCAGTGTGGCAGAAAATCTAATCGTAAAAAGGGATCACGGTGACAGGAGACCTAACACTGTTTGGTCTGCTCCTATTCTGCCAGCAAAAAAATTTAGAGCAGGGACAATCATGAAAAGTGCATGATACGCATACTGGAGTACGAGACATCCGATTTTTACCCTTCTTTCGGCTTTTCTGGAGCAGGGTGCATGCGATTCGTGGGCAGGTTTTTCTGGAGCAGAGTGCATGCGATTTGTGGACAGGAATTTCGTATAAACTTTGCAAATTTCATTCATGGAGGGGTATTGTGTCCCCACTCCACACAAAACCTGAGCACGAACAAACGAGTAGTAGTAGTAGCAAACAGGTCTGAGCAGTAGAAAGAGAGAGTTACGCTTTTCAGTCAAAGTCTCCGCCAGCTATTTAGTGTGTGAATCCAGACAAAAAGCATCGCATGTTATCCCCGATCAATACGTGCCCCTTTACATCGAGAAAGCACCAGCTGCGCGCGTAGCGGTGCACCCCCACCCCACCATGCAACGGCGACCAGACAAACGCAGCGGCCAGCTCTGCATCCCAACGGCGAGTATTTGGGCTATCTGATTGGTTGAAAGTCAGTATTGTCACGTTTAATATTAGATGTGTTACATATTTTTAGACAGGTGTTTGTTTTGTTGTTATAACTGTGATTTATTATACTTTCTTAGCCCTATATCACACGCTTCATAAACTCAGTTTTTTATTAAACTTTGCTATACTTGTGACGCTATCTGTTTGGTAGAAAGCTAACATTGCCACACCTAAGCTTAGGCATGCTACAGATTCTTAGATAAGTGTTTAGTTAGTTGCCACAATTGTGGCTTGCTATACTTTTTTAGCCCCATGTTCTACGCGTTATAGACTCAATTCTTTTGCCAAACTTTGCATACTTGTAGTGCTAAATTTTGTTGTCACAAAAAGTGTGGCTAGCTACACTTGCCTAAAGTTAGTAATGGCAAAATTGGATTCCAACCAAACTGGCTCTTAATTTTGTTGCCAAAAAAATGTGGCTAGCCACACTTGCCTAAGGTTAGTAATGGCAAAGTTGGCTTCCAACCAAATAGGACTTTTTTTTTTCATATTTAGCCTCATGCAAATGAGATTGCAAAATTTACCCCCATTTCCGATTGTGAACATAGTATAAATGATATGTGTCACTTGCCACACTCTTCTATAGCGGCACCTCACCAACTATGTGGGAGCCACCTCAACTACGGCTAGGCCTAGTAATGAGTTGGATTGGAATGGGCGAAACAGTTGGGTTCTAATTCGGACTGGATTTAAATGAGTGGAAATAGGATGAGGCAACTAATGGTTTGGTTTGGCTTGGGTATGCACCGAAATGAGGTTATTTGATCTGGTTTGAGTTAAGAAATTTCAAGTTCGTATGGTTTCAACCCATGAGTTTGGCATGGGTGGGATGGAATGGGTCATGGGTGGAAGAGGGTGAGTTGGTGAGGCATCGAGGGAGTAAGGGGTGAGGTTGTGAGTCCACAAGGGGCTAGGATTCCTTTGTCGCCATCGGCCCCCCTCCTCCCCCGATTCCCGTTGTTGTCGGCCATTGCACCCCCCCTCCTGCGCGCATCTCCTCCCCTACATCTCCATTGTTGTGTCCCCTTCCTAAATCTCCATGCACGATATTGTCTCCCTCGAATCCCTTACTCCTCTACCATTTGCCATCATCGCCTTCTTCGACCAGTACTCAATAAACCAGTCTCCACAGATCAAGGTAAGAAGAATAAATCCATATGATTTCAAAGATTTTGGCAATTATTCATCACGTTTCTTTTTCTTGAGATGGTTGCTTGTGTTGTTTAGGCTGGAAAGATCAGGTTCTTCAAAACAAGAAGGGGAGTAGTGAGCAAAAAATTGGTTAGTTTAAAGAGAGGAAAGGGGGTTTCCCCTTAATTAATTGCCGAAACTTGCGGATTTCAGAATCCAAATCGGATTAGTCGAATTTGATGCTTTGGTCGTGGAGATGGAGAGATTGGTGAATCCCCCAACAAGGAGGCAATCAAAGATCAGTAGAAACCATCTCAGACACAAACACTTGATCAAGAGGACGTACGACACCTTAAATCCTGGTGCGAGATGGTTCTGGTGCTACAGTTTCATGTCCTTAAATTACCTGAACTACTAGATTTATAAATCAAGATTAAACTTGATTGCTTGCTGTCAAAGAATCTATCCTTGTTGTCTGATGCAATTCTAAGCTAGTACTTACGTTGACAAATGGTAGAATTAATTCAATCGATAGACTGTTGGATTTAAGTGATTCTTGCATGGAATGAGAGTAGAAAATTAAGGCTGTGCTTTTGCCTTGGTTGTTTCTTCTGATTTGATTCAGAACTTACATGAGGCACTAGTCAATTTAGATTGGTCATAAATGTAGAGATGCCATGGTCCTGAAAAAATTCTACGGCCTTGTTCACAATGTTTAACCTACGGCGAGTGCTAGTAATCGGACATCCGATGCACTGTTCATTCCATCGGACACTTCTTGTAATATTTTTTTCAATGTGTGCAACATTTTTTTGAACGTCTGCAACATCTGTTTACTATGCCGATATTTCTACTGTTTGTACTGTTATTGAAGGAAAATGTTGCATGTATAATAAAAAAATGTTGCACACATAGTAAAAAATGATGTAAGCATCTGGAAAAATAAACAGTGTATCGAACGTCAGAATAAAGTCATTCTATTAACTTATGCGTGCATCAGCACCCATGCAAGTTTGGTTGGTGTCAGTCCTGATTAGCCATGTCAATACCAATACATCTTAGTACACATTGAAATTTAAACCCAACATCCATCTATATAACAATTACATTTATGTCGTTACAACTAAAGATAAAAACGGAATGGAAACAGTTGGTAAATGGCTGTTTCATTTTTGTTTCCATATTTTTTACTGGCAACAGAAACGAAATCGAAAACCCAAAAACGGATGTGAAATGGAACTGAGCGGATACCGAAACGAAACGAAAGCAAAAAAATTCCATCGAGGTATGTTACCCGTTGTAACACCATAAAAATTTGCAAATTCTTTAATTGAACATTTAATTCAGGTTTTATGAATTTTTTCTGAATTTTTAGCATTTAATTAATGATTTTTACCATTTTTAGAATTAAATAAATAATTTATTTGAGGAAAACAAAACCAAATCTTTCTAGAAATAATTTTCCTAAGTTCAAAATGTTATAAAATAATTTTGAGAATTTTTGAACTTTATTTGATATTTTGCTATAAAGCAATATATATTTCTAGTATTATTTAAATTAGAAAACGGAATTTCTAGTTTCATTTATATGGAATTCTCATGTTTGTTTCCGTTTTCTATGGAACTGGCTCTCCCATTTCCTTTTTTAGTAAAAAATTTCTATTTTTGTTTCTGAAAGAAGTATTCTATTTCTGAAAAAAAGACTTCCATTTTCATTTTTCTCCAAAACGATCGAAAATTCTGATTCCGTTTTCAACTCTAGTCACAAAGATCCACTGGTCCTTGCTTCTTGGCGAGATGACACTTACCATTTTTTTTATTAATATCTAGTCTACTATGGTCTAGTGAACATAGAAGTGTTCCAAGTCTATTTTCCTTTCATGTTGTTTCTACTACCATACTGCAGAATAATATATATGTTAAAACATTGTAAATTTCTTACTCTTCTTACCTTACCCACTCATCATGTGAACAATAAGGATAGCTGTCTAGATTACATCCAAAAAAACTGTTGCGTTAATTGCCTCATGGTTTTATTACGACGAGGCTAATTTTTACAATCTTCCGGCGTCATGGTGTTTGCAAACAATGACACAAGTTCCAGATTGCCTTGGCTTTTAGTTTCATGTTGCTTGGTTTCTGAAGCTTTTTTTTTACTATCATCCATGTTTCAAGGGGATTGTTTTTTTGTATCTTCGTACTAAAATTGTTAAGCAGAAGTTGTATCTGGATTTCGAAGGAAGAACTTTACTTAGAAGGTTTCCGGCAATGTAGTTGTTGTTTATTCAAAACTCTCAGATGTTATATATTATAATGATGCAACTTGATGTAATCTTATAAATTTATCTTAACTCATGACCACTTTTTGCGGCTTTTGTTTTTTTCATAATTATCTTATTTTTTTAATTTATGGAATTTCTATAATCTGTTAGAATTTTGATTTTTTTTTTGTAATGAAATTTTGGCTGGTTTCATAATAATTGAATTATTTTGGATTATATTATATTTAGTATTCAAAGAAAATAAAATAGCTTAGTTGGAGACATCAACGCCAATGAGCCAATCAAGCTTCGTAATGCACATATTCCAACAAGTGATACTTTGTCTACGTGTCCAGGTGTGCTACTGTGATATGGAGACGAGCTTCGCAGCGTGATGGCTGAACCAGGGGGATTGGAGATGGGTTGAGAGAGTGGTTTCAAGCCATATTAGGGAAAGAGATTGGTTTGGTTTTGGTTGAAGTGTCATGTGGTTTTGGTTAATTGGTTCGGATCCTAGGGAAGTTTCAATGGAGTAGATTAGTCTGGAATAGTGCAGCTTTGTCGTTGTGGTTTGGGTTGGGAATGGATTTGGTTATAAACCATTAGCAAGTCTAACCGTGGCACGTGCTCTGACCCGCGTGACAGATTTGGGCACCATAAGAATATCGCGGTGTGGGATCGCAATAGTTCCTACCGTGCTAGGAGACAACGAAGGAGCCCACAGTGCAACAAGACCGCATCATCTTTTGCCGACGGTGGGACTGCCCCACCTGTCACAATGCATGCCACTTCTGTGGATCTGGCTACCTTCTGCAATAGAAGAACATAATAGGTGACACATGTCACCTGTTATTGCATCTACTATCGAGCAGAGGTCTAATTTTGCAATTACATTCCAATGAAGGCCATATGAAGCCGAAATGGGGCACCATGGTGCATGGGCACCGTGATTTCAAATACGCGAATTCAAGCCATATTCGAATATATTTTTTTTCAAAAATTTCAGTTGTAGGGTATATATCTATATTTGACAATTCAAATGAAACACATACCTTTGAAAAAAATTACCAGAATTTAAAGATTTTGAACGAGTTTGGATCATATGCTTTACTGATTTATATATAAAATCAACACAAATCTACAACCAAACCATCATCAACAAGGGAAACTCTAGTTTGAATTTCAGTTAAAACTTATTTGAACTAATTAGTAAACTGGCTAAACTCAGCATTTTAAAAATTCCGTAGAAAAATATATAGAGAAAATATCCTTTTTAAGATCACAGTGATTATTAGTACAAGAGGACAAAATAAGCCAAAGCTTCAGCGACGGCCCGTGTGAAAAGCGGACCACGAAGCTTATTCCCCACTTACGCTAACGCCCATAACATCGCGTCCGAGCTAATATCCGTAATAAACGAACGAAAGTTGAAACAGTACGGCGTCTGAAAGCGGCCGGTGCCGGTGGCGCGCGCGCGAGTACTAACGTGACAGGGTCGGGCGAGAGGTGTGAACCCGCGCGTTCGATCGCGCCGGTCGCGGCGGTTGCATGGTCACGGGGCCCGGCCGGGGCCGCCCGCCCACTGTGCGGCGTACATGCCGATTCGGGATCTGGCGCGGGCGCTCGGCTGGATCGCCATCGCGACGGATAGAACCGGGTGACCCGCGCTGTGGCGTCGTGGTGGCCCTGCGGCCGGCGCGGTGCGGTGCGGGCGCATTCAAGGCTCGATCGGGTTAGCGTTAGCGACAGATGAAGGGGTCGTTTGGTCTGTGCACACCTGCTTTTTGTCTCGGAAAGCCCGGTCCAGCCGTGGACGGCGACGTACTGCCGCTGGTCGGTCCCTGGTCAGGGTCCAACGTACGCCTGATTTGTGTCTCGCCGCACTAGCTGATTCGTAAATTCGTCGTGCCGTACTACGGGGTGTTGTTTGCTACTATTCATTAGCTTCATAGATTTCGAGTTCACATTGTATTCACGGCAGATTTGACCAGATGACGCATGTACCTGCGTCTGTTTAAACAAGCACATGATAGAATCGGCCACAGGTGTATCACCTGATTGGCACTTCAATTATAGTTTAATTGGATCGATCCGCATCAACTAAACTAATTAGCTTAATGCGGCGAGGATCGTACTCAGAATAGAGTGCCTCAACAACCATTAATAATGCATGTTTGAAAGATTGGAATAGAGCTTACCACTGTCACAATTGTAAATCAAACATATCTAGATGCGTAGCTTCTACCTTAGGAAAGACCAACAAAAGAAAAACTTGTACAAGTTCGGTATGGAAGTGAGATCAAACCTGTTAACTCTTGGTCTAAATGGAGGTGCTTAATTATAGTCGCCACGGCATCTAGAAAAGAGAATGACATGGCGTGTGGTATCTGTTAAGATACAACCGGACTTTTTTAGTGGATAAATTCTGAAACTGACACTGAGAGACTTCGAGTATAAACATAGTACTATATTGTGCAAGACAATCGATCTACAATCAATAGAGATAAAAAAGTTTACACTCTTATATTTTGTGTTAATCTATTGCGATTATTCGTAGGATATTCTTTTTGGAATTCATCTACGGCACTCAGTTTATTTTTCAACATATTATCAGCATCAGTTTCTCCAAAGCTGAACAATATGTCGCCAATTCCCATGCTATTAAATTAATCTTGTAGATTAATTTTTGTTTGCTATACTCTAGATGGTTTTCTTGCAAATTAGGGTTCTAAATCGATTTACTATTCATAACTTAAACCATACAGGCTCGTTGCTTGTCCCTACTAGTCGCCACACCCTCATCAGGTGCCATCCTTTCAGCTACAGCGAGTGCTGTAGCCCCGAGCAACACCACGTGGCACGCGCACCGGCGCTGATGCCAACCATCAACGCGTGGGCCAACTGCCCCATACCGCTAGCACTCACGCGTCGTGCTAGTTTGCCTGCAGCTTGCCACCCACGCTCTACGTCGTGTGCCTAAATGGGTCGGATCGGATTCAGCCGATGTATTTAAACGAGCCGCACGACCATCGGTAATTTGGCCTAAAGACCAATTCTTTTGGGATGGTTTACTTTTGTGGTTTAACCTCGGGTTTTTAGGTATTCTTGCAAATACGATAAATTTTGTGAAAAGACCCTGAAGTTCCGCATAATTACATAAATTTACGTGATAAAGAAATTTTACATTCTGGACCTTGAAGTTTTCAAAAATCCCAAAAATATTTAATAAATTGTGAAACATTAAATTAAATATTAGAAACTGAATTTTTAGATATATGGGTTTCCGTAAATTGTTGAATGTTAGACCTAGCACGTGCTAGAAGCTTTATATTACTAGGTTTACTTTCCTAGAATAATTTCATGTTTATACATATGCTGAATTTATTTTTTTATTTTTTGTAATTCTAAAAATTTCACAATAATTTGTAGAAAATTATAAAAAAGTGCTAGAAAACCCTGTTGCGGGTTATAAACCAGCTTCAGTTTCTGAAAATCCAATAAGCATCCCAATCAGCTCAACTTTTAAGCAGCTTTTGGCACAAGCTAGAAGCTATATAGAACTAACAAAAGCTAAAAACTGAAAGTTGGGCTGAAACTGCTTTTACAGCTAATTGCTGTGTATATATATGAGGTGGGTAGAGGATGCCATGGAGATGGATATTAGCTAGTGAGGCCCTCTACATATGCTAGAATATAAGGATAAACTACTACACTCGAGCAATAAGCCATATTTTCGTATCAATCATAATGTATGGAAGTGACCAAAAAAGGTTGTTCTATGAGGGTGTCATGATTTCCACATTGGGTATGAGTAGATAACTAAGAGTGAGAAGCTAAATATGCTAGAAGGTCCAATGAGGGACATTGTTTTGGAACTTCAACTGCGGTTGATGATTTCGGGGCTCTATATTTAAACACCATGAGATGAGTACCACCAGTGTGAATTAAAGTAGGGGTACAACTGGTATGCTACGAGTGGGTGGAGAACGTTAGTGAGGGACTCCATGACTCGTTAGCTATCAGGGTTGAAAATCTTGATATCTAAGTAGTGATAAACATTTTAGGTTCTCAACTGAGGTTGGGTTCAATGTGGGTAAAGTGGTAGAAATCTGCGTAGGGTTAAATTATGAATTCATACTTGTCTTCTGGATTGAAGGCTATGGAAGCTTAGTCTGCCTCATATACGAGTGCTAGTAGATTTCAACAATTAAAATATGACACAAATATTTTCATAATAAAACTCTATTTTTCTAAAAATGGATTTGAGGTAGATGTATGTGAGTTGGATGATGGAAAAATTCATAAGACACATTTTGTTACTAATGATTGTACTCACCATTGCTTAGAAGCTAAGCTTTATAGATTTGTCTATGAGGCGTAGGTTAAGGATCACTTGCAGGGTCAAGGTGACGAGGAGGGCTACCAGAGGACCGAGTGGAGTAATGGATCGTACGACAGTGACCGTTTATCCATTGGGTATTCTAGTGTTTATGTATATTAACTTTATTGTACTGTATATTATGTGTGAAATCGTACGCATGGACTTGTAGCATTGCGTGGCAATAGATTGTAATAAGTCTTCATTTCAGTCTTTAATTATTATTTTGTTACAACACTCTAAACATAGTGTTTTAATTGATAAAGTGTTGGGTGCATCCGATATTTTGTTAGCTAATATGTCGAGATCAGTGTAATTATCGCAGAGTAATGGTAGTATTACTGTTGTTACACTGGGCCAATAAGGATAATCATACTCTACAACCCTGCTTTAAGCATGGCTGTACCAGCCATTGGTCATGCATCTCCAGCTCCCCGAAGCATTTGGCATACCTTTACATGCAATCCACTGGAAAAATTAAGAAAACTTAGGGGAATAATGTTGAGTCACACTTCACCGCCTCAACCTGTTGTTGACATGGATGCAGAGAAAAGTGATGATATGGATCTTGATCCTAGGAGAAGTTCCAAAAAGACCATCTCAGATATGAAAATTGTGGCGACCCGCATAATTAACCCCTGGTAACACTGTCACCTAGAGTTAATTATACGGACCTCAGCACAGTAACTAGCAAAGCATCGGACATTTCGATACTTTATTAGTTACTACACTGTATACAGAGTATTGCAGCAGAATAATAATTAGAGATGGACATAAATGGAAGCTTTAATTCACTCCATTAGCCACGAGCTATCTTCATACCTTAGCTTATGGGGTTCTAATACTGACCATAATAAATCTTATAACCCCTTAACTCTGAAAATCTGCTCAAGACACAAACCTCCACCCTGGCCTCGTAGGATTGTCTATAGGACTCACCTTCTAAGCAAGGGGGGAGTTAAGCAAGAGTGAGTACTAAGTACTCAGCAAGTATAATAATAATGAATGCAGAACATGACTTTTCCAATTGCCCCATTTTCCTATCCCTTTCCTCCTACAACCATTCTCACCTAAATTATCCCTTTTAGAGAAGTAACTTTGATTTAAAGAGTTGCAAGTTTTATATTTCCAAAGACTCTACTAATAGTGAGCATGCCCTCTGTAGTCTCCAATCCTGAAGACTGGCTTGAATTCAAGATTTTACCCTGCGCAGGTTTGTGCCACTTTACCCACAATGACACCCACAAGAGATGCCCCAGAACGTTTATTCTATTCCGGTATTAGTTCTCCACCCTGCACTGAGTATGGGCCTCACCCACTCTAGGATAGGCCACCTCCGGTACAGTTTGTACTCTGAACAACCAGCCAGCAGTACCCACTGGGCTTCAAATATACCGCCCCAAATCACATTTCTCAATCCGTCCCCCTGGGTCATACCGGCATTTCCCAGCATGACATACAACCTTACCCAATGTGGAGTAACTAATACCATCCTAGAACAACCTTTTCTGACCGATTTCACACACTGTGGTTAGCACCAATTTACAGCCCATTACTCAATATTAGATTGTTATTATCTTATATGCTAGCCTAATGTAGAGGACCCCACCGGCGAGCACCCATCTCATCGGCATCCTCTACCCACCAATATTAACACACTCTCACGACTCCATTCGTTGGATGAGCCAAAATTACACCGACATCATATTACCATCCCTGTCATAACTCAACTCCTTCCCATCAACCCATTTCACCAATTCATTTCCAATCTCTACCAATTATACATTCTTACAACCCACACCCTTCAGTTTATATTTTTCATTCTAGAATATACATTTTTAATGCAGTGATGGAATTTAATCATAAAGTAGTAAAACAGTTGCAGAAATATGATCAATAGAATGCGCTTGCCTGGAATAGAATTTGAATGCTCGGCCTCTCTCGAAAATAGGCTCGGGTCGATTTGAGTGTTCTGTTCGGGTCCTGAAAATTATACTAAATTAATCTATGAAAACTTTATTAAATATGAGTTGCAATATCCAACATTTTCAATTGATCGGTTTTATCATTTAACGAAAGTGATGGTCATTTGTATATGCCATGCACTACATTACTACTCACGATCTTTTATGCATCTAGTGCAACCATTGATGCTATTAATAGTATGCATGCAGTAATCTATCCATTTTCAACTTTCTTTATTTATCTCTTCTTTCCTTTTCTTCTTTTTCTTACTTCTCCTACTCGCCATTTTTCTCTTGGTTTCATTGGTGAAGCCATCTCTGGATCGAGCTATTGGGTTGCGACCTCTCGATTCCTTTTCTCTTGGACCAACTCCTCACCTCTGGCTCATTTGCTTCTTCCCTACTTCCTCTAGTCGGTGGCTACCTCCTTTTGCTAACATCTCCTCTGCTGGCTACCACTCCCTACACTCATTGCTCCCTTGCCGACTTTCTCTGCTACTACTCCTACTACTTCTCTTCTCCCCTGCTCGGTGGCTCGGATCGGCACTAGCCAAACCCTAGTTTCTCACTGAGACCAATTGATCTACTAGCTTGTCTCTAGATCTATTGCTACTCTATCGAGATCTACTCAATGCATACTACATTACTCCTCTCGCTATTCTCTTGGCTTACTTGAGCTCTTCTTTGGATGTGGCTCGGTTCGAATTGGGTTTGTCTTTGGTGAGCTTGAGGAGCTATGGTTGAAGTGGTGAGAGGCTGGCCTCCTTCTCTTCTTGGCTTCTCCTCCTCTTACGCTTCTGATTTGTTCCTTGCTTTCTTCTGGTTCAGCTATGGAAAAGTGATTGGCTTTGGCTTTGGAAGTGGTAATGGGAAGATGAGAAATTTGCACTTCTGCTATGGCTATGTCTTGGTTGCTAGCCCAGCTAGTCCTTTGGTGCGAAAAGAAGGAAGCTGAACCCTTGATGATCTGGTGGAATGAGAAAGAAAATGGTTGGTGCCTCTTGGTTTTGGAAATGAGCAAGGAATAAACCGATCTCTTGGCCGGTTGGAAAAGGAGCAATGGGGAGATTGGTGTGTCTTCTGGAAATGAGGGAAAAAGGGGATGAATCTAGTGTTGAAGCTTGCTCTCATTTGTGCTCCTCTTGAGAAATGACAAGGGAGGAAGGCACCTGTTCTTTGCTACTTGTTTCGCGGAGAAAATGAGGAATGGGGATGGATCTTTGTTGCTCTGTTTGGAGATGAGAGGGAAAGAAGGCTTCTTTGGTCGCATGTTTGTGCTCTGCTGAAAAAATGAAGAAGGGAGATGAACCTCTTGCTGGGTCTTATCTCTTTCTTGTACTCTATTTTTACCATACCACTCTTTACCATTTCACTCATTTACCATACTACCTTTTACCACTTCAACCTTTTATTACTTCACTGATTCTTTGTCGGCCGGTATGCATGCTCTTTATATGAATGTGCACATGATGATGCAATGCTTATGCATTTGATTAATTAGTGAATGCTCATGCTTAATTATTAACTACTTTTAATATATGCTTATGCTTAATGATCACTTCCTAATGCATAATTAATACTTAATCCTAATGCTAATGCAATGCTTATGTCTTAATGTTCATGGATAATGGGGGTTAAGGGGGAGGGTCCTCACAAAAATACTCTTATGGATGAAGATTACCTTCTTGGGACTAAGCTCGAGGAGTCCTAGAAGGACAACCACAACTTATATGAAGACCTGAACTAGTCTCTTAAATATTCTTGCGATTTGCTAGTCGATGTCACATATTCTTTATGAATCTCTTTATCAGTTTAGTTTTAGTTCTCGATGAACAACGATGTATGCTCTCAAAGAGTGATTATCATTTAGGCTGAATAGTTGCTATTATTTTCATAATATTAAATATATTTAGTGTGTTATATCTGTTCTATATTTTACAATATGTTCCTAATGCAATAGTCGTTTAATTGCTAAATCATACTTCTAATATAGAACAATTTATAATCCGATGGTAGAGGAAGGAATGTCTTGTAGATAGTTGCACCACAAATTCAATTCTTTGGGAAACTAAATATTTTCAGACTTTGACTAAGAAAACTAACAAATATTATGGCCATTGCAAGAAGTGATACCCGCATTGTTGGCACTGGAAGGGTCATCATAGTTTTCCTGATGGGTACTCATATAATAATAGAGGATGCTATGGTTTCAAAGACATACTCTACTAGGTTTCAAAGACATCCGCTTTAATGGTTTCTACATGGAGATAGAAAATGAGGATGATACAAAATACCTATCGATGACTAAGTTTAACGGGTGCAACAAATGAGTGGTCATGATCTAGCACGATTGACTAGGTCATCCTGGGTTGAATATAGTTTGAAAAATCGTCAATAAATCTACTGGCTATATCATAAAAACTACATATTTCACTAGACATGAATATGTCTTATTCTCTATTTGTTCTAAAGGGAAGCTTGTAATTAGGCCTCCTTATATGAAAGTTAGGAAAGAATCATTGAGTTTTCTGAAGAGAATTCAAGGTGACATTTGTGGACTTATCCAACCACTATCAAACCCCTTTAGATACTTTTTGGTATTCATAAATGCTTATACTAGATAGTCCTATGTATGCCCCTTATCTACTTGGAATCATGCTTTTGATAAATTAATTGCCCAAATTATTGAATTAAGAGTCTCTCTTTCAGATGAAAGGATTAAGTCTATTTGGATGGATAGCACTGGCGAGTTTACCTCAAAAGCATTTAACAATTATTGTAACACTCTGGGTATAAATGTAGAACATTCAGTACCTTATCTCCACACGTAAAATAGTCTTGCAGAGTCATTAAATAAAAGAATAAGATATATTGCTATGCCACTCTTGCAAAATTATGAGCTATCCAACAGTTGTTGGAGTTACATAGTGCTGCACGTTGCTATATTAATTCAACTCAGACCAACTGCATACTATAGTATTTCCTCTTTATAGATAGTGCATGGGAAAGAACAAATGATTTCACATCTGCGAAAATTTGGTATTATTGTATCCGTACCAATTTCACCACCACAACGTACATGCATGGGCCCACACCGAATAGGTAATGAATCCCAGTTAATCATTAAATACCTAGAGCTACGATGGGGGATTTGCATACAGCTTGGAATGATGATTGTATTTTGATCAGGATATTTTTTTGGTATTAGGGGGGAAAAGTATCACACTAAAGAATGTTGAGAAATATATTAAAACAACGTGGGCATTTAGTCCTTAAACCCACATTCTAAGGAATCCAAATTTGAAGTTTGAAGGATATTAAATGTGAAACAAATAGCTAATAATTTGCCAGATACCTTCACTAATCATAAGAAAGTGATAAAATCAAAAATACCTACAGTTAACGCATATTCATACCCTAGAAAGATATTAAATCCACTCTTACCCCTCATGATAAGAAGAGGGGGGAGACCTCTAAGCTCACGTAACTCAATTTTATGGAGACGTCCATAGAAACATAAAACCAAACGTCAGAACAAGCCCTAAACAATGGAAGAAACTCAACCTGATATTGAGAAAATCCCTAAAATGAGTCATCCTGAAAATGGTAACCCCAGCTAATATTTGTACGCACAATCTAACGCTGCGAAGTCAGGACACCCAGACTCCATCGTTATGGGAAATACAAGGAGATGGAAAAAATTACAGAAGAAGTATCTACTAATTATATGTTTTCAAGAGAGTTTTATAAAAAAGACTGCAATTGTTGACATATTTTTTACCTCAAAAATTGCTAAAAATCTTGATCCAGATATAGAACCAAAGTCCATGGCAGAGTACAAAAAGCACTCAGATTGGCTCAAATGGAAAGATACAATTGAGGTAGAAATTCACTCTCTTAACAAACGAAAAGTATTAAGTTGCATACACTAAACACCACCAAAATTGTTTCTTACATAATCTAAATGGGTTTTCATCTGAAAGAGAAATGAAAATAACAAGATGATGAGATATAAACCGAGGATTGTAGCATGAGGGTTCACGTAGAGACGTGGCATCGATTACAATGAAGCTTACTCTTCCGTAATGAGTGGAATAATGTTTTAATATTTAATATCAATGTTATCTAGTATGAACTTATTAATGCAGTTGATGGATGTAGTGACCATATATTTATATAGTTCATTGGATACAGATATGTATAAAAGAGTCCTCGAAGGAGTCAAAATACTGGATCATAGTAAAAGTGAGCGCAACATGTATAGCATGCAGAGGTCGCTATACAGATTAAAACAGCCGAGGAGAATATTGTACAACCGACTTAGTGAGTTCCTCCTGAAGAAGGGTTACTTCAATAATAATGATTGTCCCTGTGTATTTGTAAATAAATCTTAGAATGGAACAATAATGAACATAAAGGAAGTAAACTCGTACCCTATGACAGAGTTTGGGATGAAAGATTTAGATAAAGCTTAATATTGCTTAGGCCTACGGTTAGAGCATTTCCCAAACGAAATTTTTATACGCTAGACTACCTATACCAAGAAGGTATTAAAAAAATTTAACATTGATAAATCTCATCCTTTAAAAACCCGATAGTAGGAAAATCTCTTGATGTGCATAATGACCCATTGCAGACCGAGAGTGGAAAATGAGGAAGTCTTAGGGCTTGAAGTTTTATACTTAAGCACTATAAAAGCACTTCTATATGTTACAAATTATACCAAGCCTGATATTGTATTCAAAATAAATTTGCTAGCTAGATACAGTGCTGCCTCAACTAGAAGGTATTGAACAGGTGTCAAAACTTTACTCAGATACCTCAAAGTGAACAGGATATTAGCTTACTTTACCGAAAAGACCAAGACTTGACTATGGTGGGATATAACGATGCTAGTTATCTATCTTATCCCTATTGTACTAAATCTCATTCTGGATTTGTATTTCTCTACAGTGATATAGCTATTTCTTAGTGGTCTTTTAAGCTGTAACATCCCAAAATTTTGAGTTTTAGAATGTTTGAATTTGAAAATAAACCATTTGTAATTTTCCTAGATTAATCAAAGCTAAATTTGATTTTTTTTATTAATGATAGGATTTAATTTGACTAAAATATACATCAAACAAGAGATTTGAAAGTTGTAGTGTATGCTTCACGACAACTAAGGTCACATAAAGTTAACTATCCTACCAATGATTTGGAATTGGCAGCCGTAGCGCATGCTTTAAAGATTTGGCGTCATTACCGTTGTGAGGTTTACACTAATTACAAGAGTTTGAAATACATTTTTACCCAAGCTAATCTCAATATGAGACAAAGAAGATGGTTGGGGTTGATCAAGAACTATGACATTGGAATTCATTATCATTCAGGCAAAGCCAATGTCGTAGTTGATGCTTTGAGTAGAAAGAGCTACTACAATACCTTGATGATTAGGGAAAGTAAGCCAGCACTATATGAGGAATTTCAGAAGCTTAATCTCGAAATGGTACAGGAAGGTTACTTAGCTACTTTGGAAGTACAGCCTACATTGGAAGATTAGATCCGAGAAGCACAAGTTGATGATACTGATACCAAGGAGCTTAAAGAAATATGAAGAAAGGGAAAGCCCCAAGTTTCACCAAGGATGAATAAAGTACCATTTGGTATGAGAATCGTATTTGCGTACCAGATCAGAAAGAGCTCGAGTAGTTACTCAAAGAAGTACATGAGACCTTATACTCCATTCATCCTGGAAGTACCAAGATGTATCAAGACCTTAAGGAAAGGTATTGGTGGCCTAGCATGAAGCGTGAGATTACAAAGTATGTTGCACTTTGTGATGTCTGCCAAAAGGTCAAAACAGAGTATCAGAGGTCAGTAGGACTACTACAGCCATTGAAGATTTCAGAGTGGAAGTTGGAAAAATTGGTATGGATTTTATTATCAGACTTCTTAAGACCTGAGACCCAAGCTGGTTAAAATTCGATTTGGGTAATAGTGGATTGATTTATTAAGGTAGCACACTTCATTCCGGTTAAGACCACCTACACAAGAGATAAATTGGTAGAATTTTATATATCAAAGATTGTTAGTCTTCACGGAGTGCCTAAGAAGATAGTGTCACACAAAGGAACCCAATTTACCTCTCATTTTTGGCAGAGTTTGCATGAAGTGACGGGAACTCATCACAGGTTTAGTACTGCCTATCAGCCTCAAATTGATGGACAGACTGAGTGCGTGAATTAGATTCTTGAGGATATGCTAAGAGCTTGTGCCTTAACCTATAGTGCCAATTGATACAAGTGTTTGCACTATATAGAGTTTTTTTTACAATAATAACTGTCAAGCCAGTCTGCAAATGTCTCCTTTTAAAGCCTTATATGGAAAAAAGTGCAGAACCCCTCTCAATTGGAAGGAAAAGAGAGAAAGACAATTGTTTGGCCCTATCATACTACAAGAAGCCGAAGAGCAAGTTCAGTTAATTCGAGACAAGTTGAAGATAGCTCAAAGCAGACAAAAGAGCTATGCAGATAATCGTCGTCGAGATTTGAGTTTTGAGCCAATGATTATGTATATCTTAGAGTTACCCCTCTTAAAGGAGTTAAGATATTTCAAGTACAAAAACCTTGCCCCTAAATATGTTGGACCGTTCAAAGTCTTGGAACGAAGAGGAAAGGTTGCCTACAAGTTAGAATTGCCTCAGTATTTTGCCGAATTCATGATGTGTTTCACATATCACACTTAAAGGAGTGCCAGCGTGTGCCATAGGAGCAGATGCCTTTAAAAGACATTGACTTACAAGAGGATCTCACATACAAGGAGCAATCGGTGAAAATTTTGGATGTGGCAGAGCATATCTCAAGGAGCGAGACCATTCGTTTTTGCAAGGTCCAGTTGAGCAACTATTTAGAAGAGGAAGCTACCTGGGAGAGAGAAGAAGATCTAGCAAGCCTGAATCTTGGGGTTGAAATTCTATTTAAGGGGGAGGTTTATAACATCTCAAAATTTTGAGTTTTGGAGTGTTTGAATTTTAAAATGAACCATTTGCAATTTCCCTAGATTAATCAAAGCTTAATTTGAATTTTTTATTAATAAAAGAATTTAATTTGACTAAACTATACATCAAACAAAAGAATTTTCGTAGTTGGGTTCATTGTGCTTTAGGCAAATTTTCTATATTTTTTTGAGTTTTTCCTGAATTTATTTGCTATTTATTTGAATTTATTTGCTTTTATATGAATTTCTAGAATTTTCTTAATTCAGAAATGCTTTTATTTCTTAAAAATTCTTTTCGGTCGAATCTCCTCAGCCCGCTTCATCTACCCCGTCCCTATTTCTCCATGGCCTGCTTCTCCATAGCCAGCTGCCTCGGCCTCGTCCCTCACACTCGGCCCCACTTTCGCCCATCGTTGCCGGCCCACTCGCTCGCTTCGCCCCAATTGCGGGCTCCACAACCACCCACGTAACCCTAGCAGCTGCCGCCGTGTTGAAACCACGTCTTTGCACACCTCCCTAGGCTATTTAAGGTGTTGTCCACCCTCTCCGAGATTCTTTGTTCTCCACAGCACTTGTTGCCTCCTTTTTCGCTGCTCAAGCCGCCACTATTGCTTTGCTCGAGCTTGCCGAAGTTTCACTACCGTCGAAGCCGGTTCTTCCTCGTTGATCTCCGCCATTGGTTGATCTTCATTGCAGCCACATGCCTCTTTGAGTTTGTTGGTGTCTCCTGGTTAAGATCCAAGCCAAACCGAACCGATCCGGTACCACAACACCGAGTTCCGCGTCTTCTTCCCTGTGTCCGGCGAGTTTCCACCGCCGCCTCTTGTCAGAACTTCATCGATAAACCCTGGCCATCCGATCCTTGGCGGGTGTTTCGGATTTCACTGCATCATTGCTGATTGTAGCCATGATTCCCTACCGTCCGATCAGGCCACGCTGCTGGATGTGCGACACGTGCCCAGCCGCATCAGCGCTCACGTGTGCACTCATCAATGCCCCGTCAGCCATTTGCGTCAGTGCTGACGTCATCTCGTGCCACGTTAGCCCTAGCGCTATTTTGGTGAACCAAGTCCACCGTACACCGAGCTAAATCCGTGGACTATACATGGACCGGGGGTCACATATGTTAGTCAAATGAAGATTTTTTTATTTATTTTTATTTCAAAAAATTAACTATTGACATCAGCAATATATCATTAATTTATTTTTTTAGTAGAAAAATAAATCTGAAAATTCGATTTTTCTCTTTTTCGGCCTTCTTCTCTGAATTTAATTTTTTAGAGGATTGTTCTTTCTCATACGAACTCTGATTGAGGCGATTCAAGTTTCTAAATTTTTATAAAATTAAGCTCTACCTTCTAGAGTCATTTATTTTTAGTTTTGAGCTTATTTGAGTTTTTGTTTGGTATTTATTTGTATTCATTCTTTCTTTTCTGGTAGACACGAATCTCGAGGGAGCAAACAGAGAATTTGAAGATCAAGACTCAGCAATAGATCAGCAAGGCAAGCCATCACCTTTGATCATATTGAATCTATGTTTGCAAAAATACTTTGTTTTATACAATTGCATGCTATTTGTGCATTAATGATTATTTTATAGGAATAACTATGTACCTAGTTAAAATTATGCCACCTTTATCTTTAGAATGCCATGTATTCATTGTTAGCCACTAGGTGGGACATTACTAGTTGGACATGATCATATTACCAACAACGAGTTATCGTAGCAATGCTTAGACATGTTTAGTTGTACGTTGGGATCCATATCACATATGAATTAATGTTAATTATGACTTAGTGAGATATTGAATTGTGGTCGTAAGTCTCTATTGTAAAATTTGATGCATCATGATAGAGTGTGCCACTGGTCTTAGTTAAACAAAGTTGTTTTCCCTCGGTTAAGTGATCGTGCAGTAAAAGAGGTGCTTTAAGCACATTTGGGTTGTGGAATATTTTGCCTGAGATAACTTAATGACTTAATTTTTGTGCACCATTGAACTGGGCCTAACCGTACAACTACATATCTGGTATGGGACAGATCTAGCTGATTAATTTGTAATGTTTAGCTTTGAGTACTACCAATTAGTGGTGTTGGTTCCGGATGGACGGGTAGATTCACATGGCTCAAGAGGGGGCCCTGAGGGCGAAATCTTAGTGGACAGTATCAAGTTTAGACAAGGCATTATAAAGGCTTTTTCGTGATCTCTCTACCTATACATCAAAGGAATTGCGTTAATTGCATGGCAATAAGAGACGTTCATGTCTTGTGGGTAAAGCAGTACAACCTCTACAGATTGTAAAACTATTTGAATAGCCATATCCGTGGTCGTAAATATGCCCAAGAATTTCACACGAGATATAGAGTATTTCATAAAATGTTGGAAGGTGGAATTGTTGGGATGTGAACGGGGAGGGGAGTTCACTGTTGTCTTATTGTTTAAAGTTATACTGTTGAATTTAGTAGTTTGATAATTGTTTTGGATGGTGTAGGGTGATGCCTCGCCATTCTGTTCATATTGTCTACCATTGATTTACCAGTTATTTATTATCTTTTTCATAAATATACTTCCAATCTATTTACTATATTTTAGTTCATGTTATTGCTTTCTGCAAATGAACCATATGACTATCCTTTGTCAAGCCTTCCATTAATATATCGCATCTTTTCCTTACGGCTTGCTGAGTACATTTTGTACTCACGGTTTTATGTCTTTGTTGATCGTTGCTGAAGAAGGATCCGGAAATAATGAATATCATGAGGAGGAATATTATGAAGACTACATGGATTAGAAAGGCATTCCCCAGACAATTGCTTGTGGCATGTCGAATAGCCCAAGTTATTTTATTTTCGCTGCAATAGTTTATTTGTTTCTTAAGCCCTTAATGCGTAGTGGTGTAAACTTTGACCATTAGGTCATTTGCTTTATTTAATAATAATTTGCTTCTTCCTTAGTTAATTTGTTGCATAGAATGATATTTCATCTATGTTGCCACTGTATGCACTAGCGTAATTTTGGACTAGTGTAGTATGCACAGAGGGTTTCAGATTTGTAAATCCGTGTCTTGACATAAGTAGACCTTGGTAGCTACCTATACTAACCACTCAAAGATTATAACATTGTATGAAGCCTCACATAAATGTGTTTGGCTAAGACGTATTATTGGCACTAACATCGTCGATACCCCCATAATTTTCTTTTAAGATAATTTTGCTTGTGTTACACAAATGCTTGTGTTATGTCAAGAGAAATATCACAAAGCATATTTCCCCAAACTTTTCTATCCTTTTGAATTCTATAAGAAATCATGTGAAAATCTAGATAATTTATTCACAAAGTCTTTGCTAAGATCCATATTCCAAAGATATGTTCGTGGTATTGGAATGAGACAACATAGAGAGATATAGAATTCAGGGGGTAAATCTCTGAGTTATAATCCTGAAGATACTACGCTAATCTAAAAGATTATAAGTTGCACTCTTTTTCCCTTAATGAGTTTTCTTAAAGTTTTCTCATATGAATGTTTTTCAAGAGACAACAAGTGTAAAACAATATGCGGATGCAAGTACTCTTTTCTCCATTCATTTTTTCCACGGGTTTTTGGGAGGAGCTTTTGATAAAACATATGCATTATGCTGTATTCCTCCAAGGGGAGTGTTAAGATATAACTGGATCTTGATTTTGGTGGACGAATTCCGAAACTACCCCTGACGGGTTTGGGTATTAACATAGCACCCCGTTGTATAACAGAATCGATCTACAATCAATAAAGAAATAAAAGAGTTGATATCTCTTATATCCTATGCTCATGTATTGTGATTGTTTTCAGGTATTATTGATTGCTATTGGGATTGATCTACCGAGAATCTATATATATAAAAACAACTGGTGATATTCAAGATAGCTCATTCATTTAAAAGCAAGAAAATCCCACAATAATCCTAAATTCTAGAAATTCTCATATTAATCGGAAGAAAAAGGAAAGGATCTCCACCACTTATTTTGATGGAGCCAGATTATAGCAGTACAAATTAATCATATATAGCAAATATAATTCTATTTCAATCATTGAAAGGATCTCCACCACTTATTTAGTGGGGCTAGATTAAAACGGTGAAGGTTAATTATATATAAATAGAGTTAAATAATAAATACAATTGTATTTCAATAATTAGAAGTAGAGATGTATATCAAAGACCACTTATTTTGGCGGAGTCAGATTATAATAGTGCAGATTAATCATATATAACAAATATAATTGTATTTCAATAATTGAAAGGATCTTCATTTATTTTGGTGGGGCTAGATTATAACGATCTGATTAATTATATATAAATAAAGTTTATAACAAATACAATTATATTTCAATAATTAGAAATAGGATTGTATATCAAAAACAATTATATCATAATATGTAGATGCTTAGTTTCACGAGTAAGTCTGCTAGTTATTAGTATTCAATAGTATCTGCCCTCGTCGCTTGAAAAATGTGACTCACCATGTTGTCCATTCCACGTTGGTCCATGAAAAGCCTCTTCTTCGAGCCTGGCATGCATGATCATGACTCCACATTGGTTTAACTTTGGACTAGAAAGTCGCAGTTGTTCCAACTAAGAAAAGTACATGGCGGCCGGTCCCGTCCCCAAACCTTGGATCTTGCCATGGCTAGCTACTTACTAGGAAGATAAGCGCGGCGCACGTTGCGCGCATGAGCGGAAAATGATTTCTCGTTTTTTTAATTAGAAAAAACAGTTTAAGATGTATTTTCTATTCCGAGTTACGGGGGAAAAAATAGAGAGATAGAGTTGTAGAAATATCTTTTTCGACGAATTATTTGGGAAAATATTGGAGACCGAACTGGAAAACCACGGTGGGGAAAAAATCTAGAGGGAAAAGGGTGAAAAATCATTAGAGATGACAACTTTCTTTTGTGAGATGACAACCTTCTTTTGCCGAGTCTAACATTCTACACGTTCACCGAGTAATAATACATGTTTTAAAAAATATTAAAGATCGAGATGGGAAAAAAGTCTAGAGATAGAGCTACACACATATTCCTAGCGATGCAAACATTTTTTCCCGGGAAAAACGGAGAAAGGACCTAGACATAAGGAGCAAGGACCTGAATGTTATGTTTTTGGACCTGTCCGCTATCCTGAAAAATTAGAAAAGGGCTTGTTCGTGATTTGAATTTAACGGGAGGCTCTTTCTGTCAAACGGCACACGAGGGACCCGAACGCGATTTTCGGGGGAAATATCTTCCTCTCACAAAAAATTACGAAGAACCTATTCGTAATTTAGAAAAGGACTCAAACGCAAAAAAAAATTTGAGCCGAGCCGGCCGGACGGCTCGGCTCAAATCGTTCTGGTGCCGGCAACTTTGCAAACTTTAGGTAGGTGATAATTCCATACATAATTTGTTTCATAGTATTCGTTTAGGTTTACTTTTTGTTATGAGATATTAACAGTCCTAGCTGGCTAGCTAGTTAGTTTGCCCATCTCTTAGTTTTCATTTAAAACCATTGAATTCACCACTGGATTAAAGGGATCAGAACGTCACATACTCTCCTAATTTTAGCAAACAACTGTTGAGGCACTGCCATGTGGGGCCACACGGCGTGGGACTCACGCGATAGTGCCTCAACGGCACTCTGTCGTAACGGCAGATGATTTACGTCCTCCATAAGATACCCCCTCTTTCTGAGAAACAGCATAAACATTCCTTTGATTGAGCTCCAGACGCCGTCCAATAGTATCTTAGCTTCTTAGGGGTTAGGCCGACTATGATCCATAGTGGAAATAACAAAAGCCCAAAACTGGCGGAATATGCAAATCCACAAGGTCCTCTGATATACAATGCCGAAGATATTTAACAGTGAAATGTTAATCTCCCGAGTGTGCGTGTGCGCTCGCGTGTGTGAAAGAGAGCGCATTTATGGCGGTAGGAAGAATGTCACTGTATTCGGTAGAAGCTTTGACAACTGAAACTCATAGGAAAGAGCCAAACCCAAGTCAGGATCGCAATTCTGAAGGTGCACGAAGGAACAAGCCGCACATGATACGGGAAACTTTCACCGCCAATAAAATTTCCCGTTGATCATCCGATACGAACACTAACCAATTCATCAATTGGGGAAGCATCCAACCGCTAATTAATCTACGTATCCAGTGCTTAGACGCGCCCAGAAAGACGACAACTTGTCCCGAGTCCAAACCTTTTATAACCCTCTGCAACACCCTGTGACCCGTGAGACTCGTGTTTCTGTCTCTACGACCGACTGCTCCCTTGCTTTGACATCTTCCAAAGTCCTTCGAGCCTTAAATTTTATGAAAAATCTAAAGCACGATACGATCGAAGTCCGATCCATCCCTTTTGTTTAATCGTAAGTGCAGCTTAGAATATGCGATTCTCACCTACTCCACATCGTTACGGGAACGAGTACCTTACAAACCTGAGAAGAACAGCTACCTGCGTTTGAACGTGTCGCGAGGGAGACATGCAATGCAACAGCGAAAGAGCGGTGTACGTACAAAAAGATTCCAGTACAATGCGGAGAGGCTGTCTATTTTTTCCAGGTTGCTTTCAGCAATAACAAACTCTAGCGGGTGGACAAATGGATAGTCTACTCAACTAGGGCCACGTCGAGCCCGATCAGCTTGGTTTGGTTCAAAATGATGGATAGCCTCTATTGGAAAAGACAAATTGGTCGAGACCCAACGTTTGCCCTGGCTTGGGGTCAAAGCTTTTGCCATGTCGTTCGAAAAATGACAAAGTTAAACCATTTGATCTTAGATGTACTGTTATCCCAGAAAAATTTAGCTTACTCACAAACAACATCAAAACGACGAACCACAGTCTTGTTTCTACTTTGCTCTCTCGATCTCTGCGAGGTCAATCAACCTCATACAGACAAATTCGTACCTCCTAATTAACGGAACACACAAAGAACTTGCCCATTGTTCGTGCGATGCAACCTCAACGGCTCTGATCAAGTCGGGCAAGAGCTCGGGGCTTTTAGTCAGAGCTTCTCGCGGATCACAGGCCATAACCGTACATATACCTAAAACCAGATTAAAACATCGAAGAGCACCAAGTGGGCGCAACGCCGCCGATCCGAATCGTGTAGCAAACAGATTATTAGCATCCGCCCTCTTCCCAAACCACTCCTTTTCTGGTCTTGTTTCGGTGGTGTAATCCTGATAAGGTTGACCCAGTGGTAGTTCAGTACCACTGGCACCGAGAAAAATTCCATGACGACGACTCTCTCGTATGTCCCCTTCCCTGACCGATCGGCACACGGCAGCGGCGCCTACTTTTGGCCTCTAGTGGCCGCACGTCCCCCTCGCGCGCCCGACGTCGCGATCCGCCCGACGTCCGGCGCCGGTGCCGGACCGCGGCTCGCGCCGCGGACGCTTCCCCGCCTCGTATTGGGGGGCGCTGCCTATCCGCTCTGCCGCTCGCGCGCGCGCGCCCCGCCGTGACGACGTACGCACGCGACCGCGATGCAGTGCAAACGCCGCTCGGGCAGGGGATGCGACATGTGGTACGGTCTTCCTGCCGCGCGCGCGCACCAACCGGCCTTCAATTCAGTCGTCAGTCTTGCTGTCTTGCAGCGTTGCACGGCTTAGACAGCCGGCCACCGAGGGTGACATGTGCCGAATGCCCCCAAAGCTACCTCACAGGTGTCGACACGAGTCATTTCATCACAAGGGAAAAAAACTACAGCCTAGGTATAGCTGCTAGAGCGTAACTGTCCGTAGACATTTGCAAGCTCTTCTGCGCTGCACTAAATTTAATATGGATTATTTATTTTTTTTCGATTTAATGGATTAGATTAGATTGTATTTATTTATACCTTTTTTATTAGTATAGCAGTAGAAATACTATCAACAATTAACTAGATCTGATTCTATTATCCACCATATACTACTGGTACAATGCACCGTAAAATTTCTTAAATTTGCTTGAGCTATGTGTACAGAGTGAGTCGACAGTTGGTAAGTTTGCGCCTATCGGGGTTAGGCTCCATCGAAATGAGTAGCCCACACCTTGGGTCCGGGCAGAGTACTCTTATCTTGTGTCTTTCTTTTCCCTTCTCTTTCACAAGTGAAGATATGTACGTGCACACGACATGTTTCTTTTTTTTTCCTTTGCCTTGGCTACGAATGGCGACTAGCCATGGAGTAGTATGTAGCAAGGTTGCCAAACGTAGCCTAGCACTAGCCGTTCGGTGGCGATTCAGGCACTCATAGTGGCGAAACCTCCGCAATCAATTCTAATCTTTCTACTTATTCAGTTATATATAGACGAAATTAACGAGAAAGTGATCTAGATCCGACCTGCCTGTGGCTGGATTGTGGAGAGGATATTTAAAATCTTAGTCCACCGGTGCTCGAGTCCAGTGGCGGAGTCAGAAACTTTCAAAGAGGGGGGCTTTGTATGTCTGCATGAAAACGTGACTGCGGCGAGGCAAGATCATCATAGCATGAAAAACAACCTGCTATGACGTCGCTACAAATAACCAATCATATATATCACATAGAAAGAGATGCAGAGCTGGAATTCAGTCAGGAAGAGTTGAATGCCACCTCATTAATAGATAGTAAGTCGAAGCAGCTGCTCAAGCCAGTCGAGTACTTGGTGACCCATGGTGAGGCACAATAAGAGCAGTGCAACACTATTTGCAATCTAAGTGTTATAAGTAGTTCAACTGGTTAGTGTGCTTTATTTTTTATTATGTTGTTAGCCGCACTAGTTATTACAAATATGATTGTGAGGGGAGTGATATTTGTTAACAGAATTTTTTTGCTAAGTATCTGATTGGGTGGGGCCGGGTGGGCTCCAGCCCCACCTAGCCCCACCATCAGCTCCGCCTCTGCTCGAGTCCTAGGACCGAGATAAGTGCCTACCTCCTCCTTTAACGAATTGGTGGAGCATCTGCCCTTTGTTCACAAAAAAATTACCGAGAAAGTGGTATGAACGTACGGTTAGCAACTTGGATGGATTTCGCTTGCGATTCGTCACGCGCGTTGTGTATTGCTAGCTTTGGTCCTACGCTGTTAGATACATTAGGTCTTTGATTGGTTAATTAATCTATTAATTCGTCACCATTTCTTTTTGTTTCGGTTGTGGGAGGCAATTGGGCAGTGGAAGCTTTGGTACATGCCAAGTAGAAGTAGGCCCGTAGATAGAGAGACTTAATTTGATGCTTGCACGGCATGAAACAATCAGGGGGAATAGTTTATTTCATATGGGCTTGACTCGATCTGGTTAGCCAGACAGACCTAACCTAGTCAAAATCAGCTCTTGGACCGCCAACATGTTCAACTTGGACCGGTGACCTCTGCCTCCCATGAGCATGATGCCACGCACGCATTGATTCAACTGTAAACAGCAGTATTTATTTATCTCTTTGCTTGTAGTTTTTACTAGCTCTATCTATCGCGCCGTGTAATGTTCGATAAACATGCCAGCGCCAACCCGTGGATATATACCATAATACAAATCACAAAGTTGCATACTATTAACGATCAAGTCTCATGCCACAGGCATATATATATATGTAGGTTATCGGCGGTGATGCTTGCTCACATAATCACTGACACGATTCTGAGAATCTGTCACCTCAAATCTTTCACATGTACAAAGAATCAAAGAGGCAGATCATATCTATTACCACCTGTGCAAGAACTGTATATTCAACGAAAACAACAGATCCGGATATTGCCATTTTTTTCCCCAACGAGCACGTGCTGATTCCGTCAAAAGATCCAAGCCTACAAAGTAAAAAAGTTGAAATGTCTCGGTTTCGCCGTGCATGCCTGCCTCTCTTTTCCAAGTAGAGCCACCAACTTGACTCGGTCGTAATCCTGGCCCTAGCCTTGTCACGATGGCCATACGTACGCAAGAAAGGAAATTAAGGAAACGAAAGGTGCATGCAACGAAGCAAGTGACGGAGTCTGATAGGCTGGGAGACCTCTCGTTTCCAAACAGCCTTACCCCCCACTGAGCTTTTTGGAAGCATGGGCTTTTTTCTTCTAATCTGAAACCTGCTTTTCTGTTTATCCTGAAAGTGATCTCAGTTGGGAGTTGGAACTGCTAGCTGCCTTGCTCTTTTCATTGGCCTCAGCTATTGGCAAAGGAACTTATATGGAACTCCGAGAATTGGATCCTTTCCTTTAGTCCTTGGGTGATAATGGAAATATATGTCACTGCAATTTTACTGACATCGTTAAATGCCATGCTGAATGTTTGTTTGGTTATTCAAGTCATGGGAGATGATGACCCATGGGGCAAATGGCGCTTCTGCGCCAGCTGATCCACTTACCCGTTGTTTAATCCCCCCTTTGAACAATCAGCTAACATTGCCACCCAAAGGATTCATCAACCAGGTTCTACCTCATTTGATCGATCTGTCTCTTGCTGCAACGCTCTGCAATCATATATATTTCATGGCAGATTGGCAGACTGCATAAAAAAAAATTTAAAAATAACACGATGCCGCTGCTTTTACACGACAGATTCTTGACACGGAATGCATGAAAATATTTCTCCCGTTGCATAAACTCACCGTTTTTACATAATGATATATCATTTACGTACTTTCGTCGACTAAAGAGATCTAAGCTTACCTGCGAAGCTGCTTGTTTCTCCTGCGGCTTGCAGGATAAGGAGTGTGTGTAGTGTAGAATTTGTCAAAGATCGTTAACTGACCACTCACCGTGCAGAGCAGAGTTTTATATGCGCGGTAGGTGCATGGTGATATTCCAAATACTAATTTTCTTGGGCCCTTTTGACTCGCCCTCCCGATCAGTTGGGTACATCGAGGAGCAGCAGTGTTTTTATACACATAAAGCCCTTTGTATTTTATCCCTTCTCTCTCTTTCCGGGGCCGCAGAGAATCTTCTCACAAAAGTCTGATTCAGCCTGTTCACACTTCTCCACTTGGGGGGCCTCCAATGATTACCTGTGCTTAGCTCAGAAAGTGTGAGGGCAAAAATGGCTTCTTTTTATGTTTCTTTCCCTTTCTTGAAGTTGAACCCCGTTGTTGATTTTGCACATGGTCCTACGTCATACTTATATGTGATCAAAACTACTTCTGTACGTATTTCGAAAAAGTTTCTCTCGGTTCCAGAGCTCTCAATGGGATTTAGATGAGCTACAACACCGGATTGGGACTTGGGAGGGTGTTCAATCAAAAAACTTTCTATACTAAGGCTGAGTTTGTTTAGGTTGGAGCTTGAAACTTATTTGGTTTGAAATTGGAAGAATCTCTTTGGAGCTGGAAGAAAATTCTTTGAGCTGGATGAGGATGACAATTTTTAAGTAAATAATAGTTAAGTTGTAAAGTGCAGGGAAGTGGGATTTTTAGAAGCTCAGCCACCCCGAGAAGCATCGTTTTCCTTACTTTCTCACGTAGTGCAAATTGGGCTAGAAGCTTCTTCTCTCCGTCTGGCTGGAAAAATATTGTTTATTTTGGCTTGTGGCTTATAGAGGTGTAGAAGCCAAATAAGCACAAGCTCAAGCCTAAACAAACTGAGCCTAAAAGGTTTAGGATTCTCTTTGGCGCAAAAGGCTCGGTAGCACTGCCATGATCATCCAAGTTGTCAGTGAGCGGGGAGCACGACACTTGAGATCACATATGAAGAGGCATGGTATTTTAGACAAGTTTATAAATTCTTCGACAAAAATAAAAACACTATGTGTACTTGTATTGCTAGATATTACAACTGGGTTCACAAGTTGCGGCTATGGCTACCAACAGTATGTGGCAATCTTGTGTTGTGTATCATCCATCTCTTCCCGCTACTCATAAAGTGTTGAATGGGTGGTAGTTGCAACCCGCAAGGAGGTCTCTGGTTAGTTCGTGAACCCACACATGGTTATCAGTTATTGTCAGGGAGACATCCTCTAGGCACAATTGTCTAATGGTTATTGTAAGGTATAGAGATTGGATATGGAGAAACCATCGAGGGAACGCCCAATAAATTATTGGGTGTGGTTATATCAGATAGGCAAGGGTGCATGTTTTCTTTTAATCTACCGTAAACAGTTAATTGCGGCATACATATTACCTAGTTGAAAAAATAGAGTCCACATGTTCAGTTATAGATCCCTCTGACTAGGGGCTGGAATATACTCACATTAGGTTGAGTATAATTTTCTCGACCAGGGTACTCGTGAAATAAGCCGAAGATTTAAATTATGCCAAAAAAATTATTAAGCAACTAATCAAGCAGATAATTAGTAATTTTTTAAATAACTAATGTTATGCATAGGCCAACCATAATGACCAATATACCCCCGTAGTAAACAGTAAAAGGCCCAGGGGTAGAAAGGCAAAAAAACTACAATAAAAGAGGATAAGGGGTGCACCCCCCTTTTTTCACCATAACCTAGAGCCAACAGATTCATCCCCCATTTCCCTACTCCAAACCGAAGGAAGCCAGTGGCCCAGCTGAAGCAAGGCAAGAACCAGGGAGCTAGGAGGAGGGGATCGAGAAGGAGCCAAGGAGAGGAAGGAGCAAGGAGGCCTCAAGCAAACCACCGGGGAAGCCATCAAGAGGAGCAAGGCCACCACCAAGAGCAAGCTCCTAGGAGACGAAAGCCCCAGGAGCAAAACCACCAGAGCACCACAAGAGCCCAACCAAATTCAAGCAAAGAACAACTAGACAACCAATCAACCACCTAGAACAGGGGACTAGAGCTCAAGTTCAACACCAGCATCAACATCACTATCACCATATTCACATCACTATTTGAACCATCTCCATCCCCATTTCCATTTCACCATCCAGGTAATCCCTCCCCTTTCTTAGTCTTGCAGCAAGACATACTCATAACCAAGATCTAGAGCAAACAATAAAGAGAGTAGAGGCATTAGGGGGTCTCAGTGAGAATGTTCACCCTAGGGGCTGCATAGCTCGTGCCTAGTGTGACCTAATGCTCCTCGGCGTACTAGGAGTCACTCTGTATCGTCGCCATGCCTCATAAACCTAGAGCTCACCTCCCAAATCATCATCAACCAGTAGATCCATTTCAAATCGATAAAATCTCAGCTAAAACAAATTAAACACAACTCATTGTAGTAAGGAAAAGAGAGGAAATTAATGGGGTAGAGCGAGTAGAGATGACTCGGTAAAGTGCCACGTGACAGCGACGCAAAGGTGCCCCGAAGGGAGCTAGTGCCAGAGGCAGGTCAAGCTAGGAAGGGAGGAGAACAAGGCAATTGGTGCCGGCCTGAGCATGACAGGGCAAGGGCCCAGGAAGCACAACTAGGCCGACACGGCCCTTGCACGCGGTACGGTGGGTATGGCTTGGGGGCGTGACAAGGAGGGGGAAGAGAGGAGGAGGGCCATACCGATAGCGGGGCAAGCACAGGACCAACAACTAGATTGGTGGTGGGGAGGAGCTGGATGCAGGCAATTGGGAGAGGGGAGGAAGAAGGTGAGAGAGAGAAAGAGAGAGAGCTAAGGAGTGTTCGGCCGAAGAACAGAAAAGCGTGAGGAGGAAAGGAAAAGAGAAAAAAGAAGAGGATCGGGAAGAGAAAAAGAAAAGAAAAGAAAAGAAAAGAAAAGAAAGGAAGAGGAGGGGAGGGGAAGGAACAGAAAATGTGGCAAAAGAGGGAGGGAAGTAGAAAATATTTTGCATCCGTCACGAGCCACAATAATTTAAATAAAAATTTGCCATAAAATTTGAGAAACTAGAAATATAGCAAATCACAGCGATTAATTAGATAAGGAATTGCATGAATTTAGTAGCTACTTGAATAGCTAAAAATGGAAAACAATACTGTTACTAAATTGAATTTTACATTCAGGAATCTTGATAAGTTGCATAAAATTAAGTGGTACTAAAATAAAAATAAATATAGTGAGACCACCATTATTTAAAATATGATATTTTAAAAATGTAGCAAATTCATAAATTTTACTTTGCAGCGAGTAATCTATCTCACTAATTTCAACCCGTTAAGAGAAAATTGGACACCATAAAATACGCCATAATCTAATTGCTCCATAGAATTTTAATACTTCATAATTTCAGGAGTTGAGTTAAATCCAGCAGGAGGTCACCTGTATTAAGTGAGTGAGGATGATTATATTTACTAGAATGCAAGCAAGCTTCTTTTGATCATATTTATTAAATTGCTTTTAAATATTTTTAAATATATGTGATATCATTAATGCATGAAAAAGTCTCTTCTAAGAGGAAAATCTAACTAGGTTGTGGTTGGTAAAATAGCATGGAGTTGAATTGTTGAAACGGTATTATTGTGGGTATGTTGAATTGGCTCATCCAACGAATGAAGTCGGTGGCATATTTCTATGTATGGTGGGTAGAGGGCACTGATGAGAAGGAGAATAGTTGGTGGGGTCCTCTACATAGGCTAGAATATAAGGACAAACAACTACACTTGGGCAATAAGCCGTATTTCCAGTATCAACATAGTGAGTGAACTCGGTCAGAATAGGCTATCCTATGAAGGTGTTATGATCTCCATATTGGGAAATAGGTAGATAACTAGGAGTGTGAAGCCGGGTATACCGAGAGTCCTAGTGATGGACACAAAAATTAGCTGTGGTTGATTAGACGCTATATTTAAAGCCTATGGTTGAGTATCAGTGCTGCTGCGATAGCATGGTACAACTAGTACGCTGAGGGTAGGTAGGGAATAATCGAGGATACCACTGCTCATGGGCTACTGGAGTTGGAGATCTAATACTGGATTAGTGATAAACGTTATGGGCCCTCATAGGATCGGGTCGCTATGGCTAAAAATGATACTGTCGGTGTTTCGTATAACCGGCAAGTAGATTTGTAAGTATAGGGGATCGCGCGCCCCCTCTCCTCGAATGGTTAGGCGAAAGGAGCCTCGGATGAACACTGGATCGGTGAGGAGACTCAGATTTATACTGGTTCGGGACGAACGTCCCTACTTCCAGTTTGTGGCGGTGGATCTCGTTGATCGAGGTATGGCGGATTACATGCGAGGACTAAGGACAGGCCCTTAGTTCTCGTCCGAACGGTGAAGCTCAGGAGCTCCGATCGGTCGTTCGGGTCGGGAGAGCAAGTGAGGTGGGATATGGAAGAATGAGGAGAATCGCCCCGTTGCCGGGGACCCTGCCTCCCCTTATATAGTCAGAGGGGGCAGGTTACACGAAAATTTGGAGGAAAAGAGGTAGGGGTATGCTATGCCCCGAAGCCTTGGTCTTCGGTCCTGGTGACTGACGGGTTGCTGTTTACCCATGCCGGGTTGGTAGACACAAGGGATGGTGCCTCATTGGAAAGGCGCGCGCCTGCCCTGTACTTGCTTGTCAGATGCTGACGTCGCTCGTGCTGTGCCTTGGTGTCGCCTCAAGTTGAAGCGCGCTTCTTCACTGTACCTGGCGGGGCGAGTGGACGGGTGCTTGATTCAGTGGCCCCCTGGCCACCTTGGGGAAGAGCCACCTGTCCCAGCATGGTTGTCGCGTCCACGGGGCAGGTGACCGGCTTGGCGCTGACCGGTGATGTGGCGGGGGTCATCGAGCCGGAGCCCTTGGGGCTCGACCTGTCTGGTCGGGCGGCGTGGGCACTGACCGCGATCGAGTCGGCGCCCTAGGAGACCTGGTCGGGGTCGAGAGTCCTTCGGGGCTCCTCGGGGCCAAGGCCGGGCCCAAGACGATTTATTCGGCGATCCAGCCAACCTAATATTCAATGATAATCCCATCTTACTACGGTAACGGAGACTTGGGTAATATCCTCTCCCGCCTTCGGCAGCATCGCCGATCTGGGCTCCGAACCCAGATGACTGAGAGACATACGAGCATGTATACTTTGCTGTGGGGTACCCCTGGTATGAGTATTCGTCAGTAGCCCCCGGGGCCATCCTGAAATGTGGGCGTTCCTGGATGGACCCTTTATCTTCGGTTCACATGGCCTTCTCGACAGTACGACGCTGTACGGCAAGGCCACGGATATTCTTGGGGACGGCCGCTTTGTCCGGATGAGACCGATCGGCTTGGTCGGCCCGATTTTGATGGGGTGCGCGCGAGCGCACCCGGTGGGTGTAGCCCCCGAGCTGCTCGGAGAGCTGGTCGGGGGGTCTGCACCCGATTGGCGAAGGGTCGCAAGAGTGCAGACTTGGCTGAGCGTGAGCCCCCGAGCGGATCGAGCTAACACTTCAGGAAGCGGTGTCCGTCCAGCTTGGTCGGCTGTTCCGACCGGGTGCGCGCGAGCGCACCCGGTGGGTGTAGCCCCCGAGCCCCCGAGCAGATTGAAGAACTGGTCGGGGGGTTATCCGGGTCAGACGAGTCCGACCGACTTGGTCGGAGGGCTCCGGCTCAACGCTTAGCCGGTCAGCACAGACGCTTGGGCGCTTGGCGTAGGGTTCCAATTTTCAAACGCTGGTTTTACGTCGCGGCTGGACGCGGCCGTGGTCGGCAAGGAGGTCCGGATGCCTTCGTAAGAGGTTCCGGTTCCCGAGTGCTTTTTTAACGTCGTAGCTAGATGCGGCCGTGATCGGCAGGGAGGTCCGGATGCCTTCGCGAGAGGTTCCGGTTCCCGAGTGCTATTTTTACGCTGTAGCTGAGCGCGGCCGTAGTCGGCAGGGAGGTCCGGATGCCTTCGCAAGAGGTTCCGGCTCCCGAGTGCTTTTTTAACGTCGTAGCTAGGCGCGACCGTGATCGGCAGGGAGGTCCGGATGCCTTCGCGAGAGGTTCCGGTTCCCGAGTGCTATTTTTACGCCAGAGTCGGGCGTGGCCGTAGTCAGAGGAGGTCCGGATGCCTTCGCGAGAGGTTCCGGTTCGAGTGCTATTTACGCCAGAAGTTGGGCGCGCGCGATCGGCAGGAGGTCCGGATGACTTGCGAGAGGTTCGGTTCGGGTGCTATATTTCTGCCAGAATCGGGCGAGTTAGTGCTATTTTTACGCCGTAGCTGGGCGAGTTAGTCGTGCTGGTTTAACGCCGGAGCTAGGCGAGTTAGTCGTGCTGGTTTAACGCCGGAGCTAGGCGAGGGGCGTCCTTCTCAAGTCCTCTTCGGGCGAGGCAATCTGCGAGAGGAGAGGCCGCTGTCGATCCCACGTATACGCCCCATCCGCAGGTGTGGGACCTAGAGGGGGTGAGCAGACGCGTGTTTGCCTACGTCGGCCGAACACCGTGCTCGTGGAGCTGCTAACGGGTTATCCGAGTGGGCCCTGGAGGTCAGGCGACCTCCGAGCAGACGATCCCTACGTCGGGTGTCCGACCCGCTGGGTGCGACCCATAAAAAACCTTTCTTTACTCAATCCCGTATCGGACCCCGAGCCGTTTGTAACTTCGGGCGCACTGGCCGCTTGCCCTTCGAGGGCTCATGAGAGAGTTTGAAGTATGGTCTCGGACGCGAGCTGAGGCGATTGGGTCGTCCGCCAACCCAACTAAGGACCCACCGAGGGTTCGCCCTAAACTTGCCCCTCGCTCGTTTGCATGTCGGGGTCGGCGGGGGATCCATCCGGTGGATCCTGCCTTCGGGACCCACGACCAAGTCTTTTTTCTCCAGGCATTCAAGCCTTCTCGCCACCTCGAGGCCGTGAAGGCCTGGTGGGCTTTTCTTCCTGCCTCGGGTCGGTTTGAGCCGACCCGGAGGCGGAGATTAAGGGTCATGGGCGTTTGCGAGCGATACCGACGTCTCTGCAAGCATTTAATGCGCGTGCGAGAATTAAATGCGAAGCGAGATGATTAGGGGTGATACGACTCACCAGCGGCGCGTCGTGGTGCTCCGATGCGATGGATGACGCTTCATACGAGGCCATTCTGACCGATGCTCTCCCGATCGACACGCGTTCGGCTGGTGCCTGTTCGGGGCCCATAAGACTGGCGCGGGAGAGGCATTAGGGCACCCTCCTGCTTTCGCTTTCGCCGCCCCCTTGGGTTCGCCTTCCTTGTTCCTCGAGTTCCCCTGAGGCGAGAAAAAGAAACAAGGGTGTGGGGAGAGAGCGACTCACATTCTTCTCTTCCGATCTCCGATCGCTCGCGGATCGAAGATGTCGTGGTCGGAGTGTACCGCCGAGCCCAAAGCGTGTTTCGGCCGAGGAGAAAAGGTTCCTTCTCCGGGGACGCCTCGCAATGGAGGGTCCCAACGGGGGCCCCGGAACCAGCGCCGGAGGAGGGGGAGATCGTGGTCCCCGCCTGGTTCTACGAAGCGGGTTGGGCTCCGCTTCATCCTTCGTCCGTGGGATCTTTGCACCATTACGGATCGAGGTACACCACCTCAACCCTAACGGCGTGCTCGACATAGCGATCTTCATAACGCTATGTGAGGCGTTCCTGGGGATCGAGCCCCACCGGTTGCTGTGGAAGTACTTCTTCTACGCCCGATCGTGGAGGGATAAGTCGGTTGCTGCCACAGCGTCCATGGGGGGTGTGGCCATTCAGCTGCGCTCCGGACGCGGGGTGGAGAGATCAATGCGGAAGCACTCTTAAGAGAAAGATTGCCTTAACTTTTGTTTCGGATGCGGGAGGTGCTGCGGCGGTCGGGTCCTTTACTCAGCCTTCGTTGGTGCGGCTTCCTCAACAGGGCCCCCGACCCATTCGGGGCCATCGTGGCCCATCCAGATGTCGCGCCGTCCGTCAGCCGACGAATCGCCCCGAGCCGAGCGAAATCGGCGGTCGATCGCGCTTCTCGGGCGCAGGCGTCCTTTCGTCCCAACCGTCCCGTCGCATTTTAATGCGAGGCGAGGGCGTGGGATGGTACGCCCCATCGCGGGCGTGTAGTTAATCGCGCGCGCGCATTGTTGCGAACGACGTCCACCTCGCTCGCTCCGCCCTGCGCATATAAATATGGCGCAGGGGAGCAAGCGTGCGCGGTTGTTCTTCCTGCTCCCCAGTTCTCCTTTCGCCTTTACGCGACGCGGGAGAAGGGGAGTCAGCACACTTCAAGCGGCGATGGCGAGCGGGGGCGATGATCGGCGGTTCGGGAAACGGGAAGCGGTGGCGGACCCCCTGGGGTCGGACCCCAAAAGATCCCGTTCCCTTGCCCGGTCGCCATCACGCGCGAGAAGAGGGGGGCTCGCGCTGCCCTTGTCGACCTTCCGCATTAGGGACCCCATTGCGGAGTGAGCCTCTTTTGCCTGATGTCGAGGTGGTTTTAGCTCCGATCTTGTTGACGCCGAGCTTTTCTTTCTTTACTTCAGAGCTCGTGGCTCGAGGTCGGGCCGACCGCTGGCCGCATTCTCGACGGCCACCTCGGCGAGGGAGGCGGGCGCCGCCGGTTACTACCCGGCCGCAACCGGTCGCCGTGGGGGTCCTCCGGGCGCCCGAGCCGCGTCTATGGTGACGCGGTTAGAAGCCTCCATGCAGATTCGAGCTGCAGCGGCCGCTGCGCAGAAGGCGGAAATGTCGCGACAGCGGGCCTGGATTCGAGCTTTGGAGGAGAAGCTCACCGAGGCGCGCGAGGAGGCGCGGGCACGGCGGTTCCAGGCCGGTGCCGCGGAGAAGGAACTCGCCAGGGTGCACGGAGAACGGTGTACCATGCGCGATGATCTTATGAACGTGCTTGGTTCGGCCTTCGAGAGCATGGCCAGAAGCTTCAGGCCCCTGGGAGTGGATCTGCCGGAACCGCCGGAGCGCGACGAGATGCATTACGCCCTCGGCCTATCCCGCGCGGCCAACGTCCTGGCCGACCTGCCCCACTTCTTACGCAAGCGCTCGGCTCGCGAAGGGCGGGAGGTCGCTGTGTCCGTGGCGGAGTATGTCTTGGCTTCTTTTTGCGGTTACCGCAACACCGCTTTTCGACGACCGCGACCATCGGCGGGGTCGAAGGGGACGCGGACCGGGCGCGGGCTAGAGTGCGGCCGGCAGCAGAGATGGTGTAGAGGCTGGTGACGGTCGATGCAGGCAGCGACAGCTCCGAGGATGACAAGGACTTCGCCGGATGAGCTTCCGGGTGCCTGCATCTTGCTTTTTGCTTCAGGGGGGCACAATGCATGTAAATATTCCATGCAGTGAACTTTGGGAGTTTTGCTGAATGCTTTGCATTTTTCCTCCGTTGTTAACACTGGTGACTTAGAAGTCCGAAAAGCTTGTCCCGAGTCGACCACGGGTAATCTCGCGCAGGCACTTCCTTCTTCCACACAGTACTACGTCACAACCGTAGCCACAGGGGCGTAGGCCGTAGCACTTGGGTCGAGAGGGTTACCGTTTGCAAGGGATCCAATGGCTGGTTGGGACGCCAGCTCAAGTGGGTTTGCGAGGACGCAGCCGCCGAGCCGCTCGCGAGGACTAGAAGCTAGTCGGCACGAAGTGGCTCGGACCCCTTGGCCAGTTGAAGGCGAGCCTGACGTGCGCACGGGCGATGCGGACGTATCGGAAGGTCCGGCCGGCGCTGCCTGTGTCGCCCCGAGTTCGCCAAGCCCGACTTCAGGGGCCTCAATGCCATGCTGCCGCCAAAACTTTGTGCGGCAAGCTTGAGGAGCGGTGGAGACGAAGACAAAGACCCCCTCCCCGGGGGGGGGGGGAAGTCGAGGAAGGCGAATCGAGCTCTGCTCCTGGCGTGAACACGTCATCAAGCTCGCGCCGTCGTTGGTGAAGAAGACCATCGAGGAGGAAAACGGGAATCCGAAGATCACGGAGATGTCGCGCAGAGGCCCCTACCTGGCGCGCAAACTGTCGGTGTTTCGTATAACCGGCAAGTAGATTTGTAAGTATAGGGGATCGCGCACCCCCTCTCCTCGAATGGTTAGGCGAAAGGAGCCTCGGATGAACCTTGGATCGAGCCGAGGAGACTCAGATTATCTTGGTTCGGGCGAACGTCCCTACTTCGGTTTGTGGCGGTGGATCTCGTTGATCGGGTATGGCGGATTACATGCGAGGACTAAGGGATGGCCCTTAGTTCTCGTCCGAACGGCGGCTTCAGGGAGCTCCGACGGTCGTTCGGTCGGAGAGCAAGCGAGGTGGGATATGGAAGAATGAGGAGAATCGCCCCGTTGTTGGGGACCCTGCCTCCCCTTATATAGTCGGAGGGGGCAGGTTACACGAAAATTTGGAGGAAAAGAGGTAGGGGTATGCTATGCCCCGAAGCCTTGGTCTTCGGTTCTGGTGACTGACGGGTTGCTGTTTACCCATGCCGGGTTGGTAGACACAAGGGATGGTGCCTCATTGGAAAGGCGCGCGCCTGCCCTGTACTTGCTTGTCAGATGCTAACGTCGCTCGTGCCGTGCCTTGGTGTCGCCTCAAGTTGAAGCGCGCTTCTTCACTGTACCTGGCGGGGCGAGTGGACGGGTGTTGATTGATGGCCTCGCCACCTTGGGAAGAGCCACTGTCCCAAAGATGGTTGTCGCGGCCCACGGGCGGTGACCGACTTGGCGCCGACCGGTGATGTGGCGGGGGTCGTCGAGCCGGAGCCCTTGGGGCTCGACCTGGCTTTGGTCGGGGCAGCGTGGGCACCGACCAATGATCGAGTCGAAGCGCCCTAGGAGACCTGGTCGGGGTCGAGAGTCCTTCGGGGCTCCTCGGGGCCAAGGCCGGGCCCAAGACGATTTATTCGGCGATCCAGCCAACCTAATATTCAATGATAATCCCATCTTACTGTGGGAACGGAGACTTGGGTAATATCCTCTCCCGCCTCCGACAGCATCGCCGAGCTGGGCTCCGAACCCAGATGACTGAGAGACATACGAGCATGTATACTTTGCTGTGGGGTACCCCTGGTATGAGTATTCGTCAGATACGAACCTGCGCAAGGTTAAAATCATGAATTCAAGTCTGTCTCCTAAATTGAAGGCTATGAAAACTAAATCTACCTCATATATGAGTGCTAGTAGCTATTTCATAATTAAAATACACAACTGTTAAAGAAAATCAAAAACTTAATTTCTGTAAAATTGGATTTTGAGGGAATGTGATCATTAGATGGACTTTGGCTGGAATTGAGAGAAAAATCATCTATTGCATTTTGCTAATAATGCTTATTGAGTATTTCTATACTCATTCTTGTTAAATCCTCCTTTGTTAGAAAACGGCTCCGTGTTCAAGCATCTGGTTGGTTTGACGAGGCGGCTGAGTACTACTAGGAGGGATAAAGTGAGAGAGATTTCAGAACTTGCCACCTTTAAAATTCATTTTTTCGGTATTTGACACCCTGGCCCACTGTCATAGACTCAGACGGACCCACATGTCATACACAGGAGCTGAAAGGCACACGTATTGGGTGTCATTTTTTGAAATTTCGCGAAAAAGTGATGGGTAGTTGTGCATTGACTTCATCAGTCTTTTGTGTAATTAGTATCTAGATATTAAATTTTTATTGTACTTAGATCCTATGTATAATTATGGTACTATATATGCAGCCTGCATGGCAATGGACTGTAATAAAATTTCTATTTCAGTATCTAATTATTGTTCTGTTGCAACACTTTGAACATGATGTTTTAATTAGCTAGTATACTAAGATTCGTGTAATTATCTCAGAGTAATAGCGATGTTACTATCATTACCCTTGGTTAATCGCATGGGTCATCATAGGTGGTATCAGAGTAATGGTTACGAGAACCACACAAATAAATAACTAGGGACTGATAGGAAGCCTAAGTAAAAAGTGATCTCCCTGAGTATATGGCATTAAATATATTGTAATTCTCACCTTGTCAAATACTAAGTGTTAAGTTTTGACGAATACTTATACCAGGGGTACCCCACAGCAAGGTATACATCTATTTCAAGATCGTCTCTCTCTCAGCCGTGCGAGCATGGCGGCAAGATTGGCAGTGATGCAGAATGCTGGAGAGGGTATTACCAAAGTCTCCATCCCTCGCAGATGGGATTATCACTGAATATTGACTGGAACACCAGATGATCCGTCTTGGGCCCAGCTCTAGGCCTCGTGGGCCCACAAAGGACCCTCGGCCTCGTTCAGCCCGTCGAGGCGCGTGGTCCGACTCGCCTCAGTCGGGACGCTCCCGCAGCCCTAACTCGCCACAGGCCTGACGCCCCACAGCTCGACTTGGCCTCAGGTCGGATCCCAAACAACCTCCAACTCAGCGACCTCCACCACGTCACCGATCGACCTCAAGCAGGTCACCTGCCCCATGGACGCGACGGTCATGCTGGAGCAGGTGGCTCCTTCCCAAGGTGGCCAGAGGGCCGCCAAAGTCAAGCGTCTGTCCCTTCACTCCGTCCTGCGCAGTGAAGAGACGACTTCCCCGAGGTCGCAGGCGCAGCAACGTAACGACGCCAAGACTGACAAGCACTCAGAGGGCAGGTGCGCACTTTCCCGACGGAACGCCGCCCGTTGTGTCAACCAACCCAGACGTGGGACGCACAGGAACCTGTCAATCACTAAGACCGAAGACCGGGACTCCCGAGTGTAGCATAACCGTACCTTTTTTCTCCAAACTCCCGTGTAACCTGCCCCCTCCGCCTATATAAAGGGAGGCAGGGCCCTCAGGGAAGGGCATTCGCATTCGCACCCATGCCCGCATTCGCACTCGCATTCACGTCCGACTTAAGCAAACACATCCGATCTTGAGCGAGTCGAACATACAGACGAACATTCCTAGCTCCCGAGCTTTCACCCCTCTCACTCGAACGAGCACTCAAGGCCTGTCTTGAGCCCTCGCTTGTAACCCAGTGCTGTCTGCTGCACCCCAAGCAATACAAAACCACCACCACGAACTGGACGTAGGGATATTCGGCCCGAATCAGTATACATCTTGGACTCCCGAGTCTAACCATTCAAGGAGAGGGAACGCGCGACCCCTAGACTTACAAATTTACTTGCCGGTTGTACAAAACACTGGCAAGTTTAATCTTAAATATTTTGCTAATTTGACCACAAATACTGATTAGCTCCTTTTTTAGGGGGTAGCAGGTTGGAGAGGAGGATCTGGGGAGTAGAGGGGTAGGGGTAGGAGGATCCGGAATGCAAACCATTATTTTTACAGAATTAAATGATCTCATCTATGGAAAATTTAAAAATAGATTTTACACATTCTATTATTTATTTGTGGCTTTCATGTGCATTCTACTCATATACCTATGGTCTTATCTGGGCCTAGGAATTGGTTTCACCAAGTTTTGAATTTATATGCACAAGTTATAACTATTTGAGTTTTTGTGCATTGAATAATGACTTAATTTTTAATTTTAATTCAAATTAGATTCAAATCTAAATGTTTTTAATAAAAATGTGTTTCTTATAGTCTGAGGATCATTTAGAAATTTATTTCATGATTTTAGGAGCTAGGGTTTACAGCTTTCGTATATAGACCATATTAGGGTTTCGTTTGAAGTTAAATTCCAATAATTCAAAATTAGGATAAAAATTAAATATTTTTGCATATTCTAAATTAAATGATTTTAGAAATTTATTTCACTAGACTTGGAGCTAAAATGCAAAAGATATAAGCACTTGAATTGCTAGTGTTTGGAATATAGGCTAAAAATGAGAAATACATTTTTTGTACTAAGGAAACGGCTTTTACCATTTTTGGATTTTCCCAATGTTTTTTATTTTGCGCACAGAGGCTGACCTCATGGCCCTACTGCTCAGTCTCAAGCTTGGTCATGAGAGGGCTGAGGCATTGACCACCCAAGCCCAATAGCCAGTGAGCTAAAAATAGAGCTGACTCAGGGCACGTTCGCCGGCGGCGAGGGAGGACAGCGCCAGCCAGCCAACGACAGGGAGAGTACTAGGCGAGTGAGGGGATGCTAGGGAATGTCTCGGCCTTGGAAATTTTGCACCACAAAGGGCAACCATGCACCGGTGACCGCGACTGTAAGGGCGGCGGTTGGTCGGAGAAGTGGAAGGAGGGTAGCTCGAGCTTGGGTGAGGCAAGGGTGAGCATCAGCGACACAAGAGCCTTCCATTTGTCCATTAACTTAGATGGGAAGCAGCCAGAGTAGGCCACCACCATGTGCCGATCTTGGAGAAGATGTCGACCGAGGCGATGACGATTCGAGCAACAAAAGCTAAAAACTTAGTGGGCAGCGTGTTTATGGATGCTCTGAAATGCTCCATGTCCAATTAATTGGGATGGTATTCACTGGGTTGCACAAATCGGGTTTTTCTCTTTTTGGTGGAGCTCGGTAGTATTGGCGATGCTTAAGGGTGGTTGGAGCAAACTCGAGTAGGGAAAAGGTGGAAGAGAGATGCAAGGAAACATACAAGCCTTCAGTGGCTTATATAGCTGAAGAGAGGTGGTGTGGTAGGGTTTGAATAGGGATAGCCGAAGGCAGCGGCACAAATTTCGTGAGGTTTGGTTGGCGCAGGGCATGGCTGAAGTATGGCAGGGACAGTCAGACAAGGTAGTGACACAGGCAATAGGGCACTACATTTTGGCTACATATGACTCTCTTTCTTGGTCAAAGTCTCATGGTTTTGACTAAGCACAGTGAGAGCAAGGTGGCAATGGCTGTAGCCAAAATGGAACAAGGGAGAAGGTTGGTGCTGAGCTCAGTGGAGAAGAAGCTAGGGGTGTTTGGGCCAGGCAGTGATGGTAGTGGAGGGCTAGGGATGAGTTCACATGGTACAACGATGAAATCTTACATGCGATTATGTGCCGTGGCAATGATCTGACCGGCATTTGTTTGCTGTGACAGAGGTGAGATAGGGGTAAGTCGATGGCTAGCTGAGAAGAGGGAGTCAGGGTTGCAAAGCGTGGATTGCGGTAGGATTCACACGGCGATGTCTCCCTGTCGTGGCAGTGATCAGGCTGGCCTTTGTCTACCATGGCAATGATCAAGCATGGTGAGGCAAAGCAGAGTTGAGCCAAGGAGAGGCAAAGCAGATGGTTGGGAGATGCTGCCAGGTGGGGTCAAGGTGCAGGGGATGGGTCCCCTAGTCAGTAAAGGCAAAAGGAAACCGATTTCACCATTTCAAACAGATCAAAGTCTTCTCATTAAATGAGTGGTCATTTCAGTTTGAAACTTTTTGGTGTTTTTTGATTAAGCTCCTCATATAAGTTTTGGTGTCCACTAAAATTTTCAAGTTAAAATATTGCGTACAAAAATTCCAGTAATTCTCACAAGCTAAACTATTCATTTTATCTTTTTTTCTATTTTTAATTTATTTGGGAATAAAAATGTCGTAAATTTTTGATAATTTTTCTAAAGGCTTATTATGGTCAAATTATTCTACTATAAAAATTTTATGATAATATAATTTATATTTACTTTATAGTAATTCTAAAATTTGAATGTTGAAATTTACGGGTTTTTAATTTTGGAATTTTTAAAGGTATCAAATCTGAATATTTATTTTTATATTTTTACTGGTGATTTAAATATATTTGGAAAAGTCATGGTAAAAATTTTAGCTCAAGATAAGGTGTGTGAAATTTTATTTTAATCTAACAAACTACTATTTTTAGTCAAAGCTCTATTAATTCACCTTTCATTTCATGAGTAGATGGATTCATATGGCTTTTTTTAATGCAGCAGTAGTGTTCAGAGGATTCTCTATTTTTAAATATAATTCTTATAGATTTTTTTGTTATATGATTGTGCATTTAAAGATTGGTAAATGGAGATTCAACCAAATCAAAATGATTTTATTAAAGACCAAAATTTCAAGAAAATTTAGAAAATATGAAAATTCTAAATAATATCATTCTTCAAATTCATTTTCATAGTTTATTCATTTTGGAAGAAAGGTTTTGAATATTGTAGTTATTCTTTTCTTAAGATTAGAATTCTAGAAAATGAGGTAAAAGATGATATTTTAAATTAAAATCATGATTTTAATTAAAATTTTTATCCAATTCTATTTTTAAATTTTAAATTTTTGTTTTTCCTATTTTTGAATTTTGTGGGATGTTAAAGTACAAATGATGACCAATAATTCCATGATGCAGTAGAAGCATAACACAAAAATGTACGGAACCTCAATGAAAGAACCCCCTCCAAATGATAAACACGCGGAAACTATTATGCAAGTAATAGTGTTACTGTTGCCTTATATATCATGTAGTACTTAGGAACAGCTACTGCTGATCATAGACCTTGTTTGCGATGGCTTCCCAACCAGCTGTAGATAGGTAGAAGCTGGAATCCTGTAGTCATCCATAATATGGAGAAGCAGAAAGTCGGCTTGAGTGGCTTTCCAAGAGTTTTAAGAAATGTTTCCACATCATACCAGGTATAAATACCCCAAACCCCTCCCATCTCACCCCCGTTCCCCACCCGCATGGCTCGCATTTAGATGGAGCAGTGGTGCTAGGGTCTCTAGTCATCCCTAGTCATGCTCCGCCACCTCTGCTCAGGTCTCCACTCAATGTCACGGCTCCACCCGATGATTCCATCATTGTTCTCTGCCAAGACCACCTCACTACGCATCTGATGATGCCACCACCCCCATGTTCCACCCTTTGCCGTCGCCACTCGCAGGTATCATCCTCCATCTGCATTGTCTCACTTGGCTTCCCTTGTCCCCACCAACTGCTTTGCACCTATAAACCCCCCTCGAGTTGCAGTACAAATTAGGATTTGATGTGCTTATGAAATTTGGTTATTGCAATTTGATATAATGCTAAAAAACATAGGTGTGTTTTGATGTATTCCTATCTTGTGCATTCTGGATACCTATACCGCAGAGGTTATCTACTTCTAGAAAAGAATCAAAGCTACCATATACTTGAATTCCATAATGGTGGTAGACCAGTTGAAGTGAAAGAGAAATTCAAAAAGTGATAATCAATTATTATCACTCTTCCCTTCTGAATATTATTCCGTGTAGATTTGGTATTTGGAGGATGAAGTGGCATATTGTTTTAATTTTCCAATTTACCAAGGTTTTAAACCACGATTTTTCGTGGCTTCGCGACAAGGTTCCAAAATTGCTATAGCAACTACTGCTAGCTATCGTAGAAGCCATCCTTCATCACTTTTTAGTATTAAAATATTTTTTAAAAAATGAATATGTACATAATATAAGACGCCTTCAAACAAATAGTAAAACCTTGGTACTTTAGATGGTATTAATATTTTTATAATAAGAATATGAGTCAAGTCCGGAATTAACAAATATGCTAATACATTTCAAAGACCATTACTGATAATTATATCATAATGTTCTTAACAAGACACACTTAATCACTGAGAAATATAAATACTAGATTACCGAAAAGGGCGAGATGAGGTATTTTACTAGGTTTTCTCGTAGTTTTGCCTTATAAGATATGCATTTGGCCCTTCTAGTAATGTTGGATTTCAAAATAAGCACGATGGTTTGACCAATGGGTACCTATGTAGAATAGCAGAGATATTGCTAGCTACAAGCTACAACAGTATGTAGTAGAACTATCGCTAGCTATTGTGTTTGTAGCTAATATAGTAGAACATTAGCCCATAGCTTCGCATTTGGTGCCCAAAATAGCTATAGCTAGCTATTTACCACGAAGACAAGCAAGATAAATTATCGTCATAGTTACTACTTTGTATAATTTAATTCTAGACAATGCTTTGCTTGATATAGATTTTGCAAGTGTAGAGGGATATATATTATCATGGGAATATGTCGAACAAGTCTAATGCACATGATGTTGTGACAACTATTGACGATATTGACATGACTGACGTGAGTTGCTATTACAACGGTTTTGGTGGCATGATGATATATGAAACTATGTTGTTTAGATCATTTAATACAAACTGATAGGTGTTCGATCAAAGGGAGGACAACACACACAACATTTTGTATTTACTACTTGGAAGAACCATATATACAACTTGGCAATTATGAATGTACTAACGCTTAGATTTATATCTATATGTCACGTACTAAAAAATAATTAAATAGAATCCACTCATATATTCTTCAAACAATGTCAAGTAAACCATCATTTGACTAAGTGGCATTTTAAACATTTTCTAACTGAGAATAGTCTACTTAAAAGTTAGGTGACCAAATGCTAAATCTATTTAGCCTAATCATACATACAGCCCTTCGGCTGTACAACATAATCAAAAGCTGCTTTTTTTTAAAAAAAATTGTAATTATACCAAACAAGACTACAGTCATGCATGGTGTAACTTAGCCGATGACGTCGGTGGCTCCGTTCAATACGAGACCACGTTTAGACCCGGTACACCGCAGCACACAAATGTCCCTTGTAAGGTCCTCCTTTCCAGTCCCTGCCATTGACCCAGGCACCCACCATGCACGGCCGGGACTTCCCGTACGGGTGGCGGGTCGTCGTCAAAAGCGATCTGCGGAGGGATCGAGTCTGCCGTCGCCAGGGCAGGGCCCTAAGGGAAAACCTCTGCGATCCCACCTGCTCTGTACCAACCAGCCACTCCATCGCGAGCCCGGCACTGGCCGGTCAAGCTCGGGGCCAGCTCCCGGCGAAACTCCTGTGGCTGTGAGAACTGAGAACCTGTCTCACACGAAGAATGTAGCAGCGGCCAGCTAGCTAGCACCGTACTTGGGCTAGCGCTGCGCTACGCCACGCATGTCCTGTCCGCTGGTCCGGCCGGGCTCCCACCGTGCCGGCACGCAACCGCACGCAGGCGGGCGCGCAGCGCCAGAATTTTTTTTTAAAAAAAACCTGCGCGAAAACGCGTCCCGGCACGGGGATTCATGCGCGCGCGCACAACGCATGGCAGGCGCGACGCATGTGCGCGCCACGGGCACATGCATGCCTGTTGCATCGGCCTATGCGTACGGAAGCAAAAATTTTCTGGTGACCTAACTTAATCTTTTTTTTTCAAATTCGTTTGATATTTAAGCAAAATTGTAAATTTGATCTCTTCTCGATTGCGGTAAGTACCTACCGTGCTCTTGTACTACAAAAGATATCCTATAATACTTCCCTACAGTAAAAAAAATGAACCTACCACGCTCCTGCAACGTAACTTTACTATAGTCCTATACTTGTTGCAAGTAATATGTATTGGCTCATGATTCTTTCATGGTAAAAAATGTAAGATTTGTAATCTTACTTGAGTGAGAGTCAAAGTTTTTTTAAAAAATAGATCATGTCTAAAACCCAAAAGCTCATTTGTTCGAACATGTCAATCCTTTGTATCTTCTTGGCCAGTGGCTCGTCGGATGTAAGCTAGACAGTGGTGTGTCAGTGCAAAGATGTCTGTTTGCCTGTCTCGCTCGCCTCTGGGTTGGTGCCCGCCCGCGTAATTCCTGGTGGCGTCCATCTTCGGTTCGTTCTGCATCGTTTTTTGGGTGCTTTGTAAAAGGATATCTCGTCGAACCGTCGGATCAGCACGGTTTTTGGGGTGCATAATGCATTGCCTTTGTCAGGATTCGGGAGTAGAGTTTTTTTTTTTTTTTTGGTTTTCTCTGGTGGTTGTGGGCGAGGCGATTGGGTCCGCTCATCGAAACGAGTATGAAGTCAAACGCCCCAGTTTTTGACTTACTTCAAGCCGGACTTGTGACAGTTTGTTTAGTGTCGTGCTTCCAGCTAGGGTGTTTATCAGGGAAGAATCCTTTGCTTCGTAGTCGTGTGCAGGAAGGTTGGTGTTTTGAAGGGGATTGATGGCTTGACGCTGCTTTGCAAGTCAAATTGTTGGCAGCCAAGGTTTGAAATCTTGTTTTCGGATGACATCTTGGAGGTGATCGAAATCTCATCGAGATCTTAGAATTTTAGACAAATCTATGATGAAGGTTCCTGACACATCACTGATGTTTCTATAAAAATTTAAGATGATTATCAAGACTGAATTTTTTTTAAAAATTCGAACATTCTATAATCCTGATAAAATGCTGATCGACAAGTTTGAACCGAATGGAAAAATAGAACAAACCATGTTAAAATTTTTTGTAATTTTTTGTGAATAGTTATGATGCATCACTAATGTTTCCTTCAAATTTTCAGATGATGATAAAGCTTTATAAATTTTTAAAAATTTAGACAGTGCTAATGTCCCGATAAAAGTCTTACTAGCAAACTTCAACCAACTGAAAAATGGTCCAAATCAAGTTAGAAAATTTTGAATTTTTTTTGTATGGTCCTATGCATCATAAATATTTTTTGGATGATGACCAAACTTCAAGAAGTTTCAAAAAATTTAACAGTACTACATCGTGATAAAAGCCTGATTATCAATATATATATATATATATTTTGCTTTAGTAATAAAAAAAAGGTTTAGAATTTTTGAAAATTTTACAAAAGGGTGCTAAGAAAATCATGATCACACTTCAGTGAATTTATAAAATTCTTACAAGGGCACTGTACCATTTGTATTCTTTCTGTTTTTTATTTTTGAAATATAACAAATGAAGTTCAACGCTTACATAGATTTGATTGCGCAAACAAAAAAGTTCAATTTTTTTTTGAAATTTTATAGAATGGTAATAAGGAAATTTCTAAGCTCTCACAAATATTTTGGATCATGATCACACTCGAGCAAATTTATAAAATTCTGACAAGGTTACTGTCCCAATTATGTTTATTTTATTTTTTTATTTTTTAAAGATAATAAATGAAGTTCAATTATTTTTAAAAAATTTCTGTATAATCCTACACTACTTAAGATAGTACCATAAATTTTTAAGGTTATGATCAAGCTTGTAAAATTTTATAAACATCTAACAGTGTTTCTACCAAAATTTTAAAACATCTAAAAAATTCAGTTTTTCAACAATTTTTATAGAAGATGACTTTCTTAAGGTATTGGATCAAATCCGGTCAAATCATGTCACAAAAGTCAAAACCAGTCAATTTGGCGAAATCTCGCCGAAATTTCTGAGCTTACTGTAGTATTTTTTTAAAAAAATAAACTTTTTACCCCGCCGAGATTTTGGACCTCGTCTCCATCCGAAATCCAAAATCTCGGTCAAGATTTCCGAAATTTCGCCGGTTTTTCAATCCTTGCATCTGTTCCTATGGTAGTGTTTCGTGTGGTTCTCTGCTGGTACTGGTACTAGTACATATCCATTATCCAACGTGTTCTCGAGATTGACGTCAGCTCACAGACACAAGAAAAATACATTGGACGTCTGCACCCCTCTCTACGTGATGGGCATATGGCTTGCGTAGCTAAAAACTTTTGTAAGAAACAGAGGATTCAATTCGTGTGTTTGAAGTAGGCCATATTTCCTTGCTGCTGCAATCTACGACCCTAAGTCCTACAACTCCTAAGAATGTTGAGCGATCGTGAATGACGGGGCCAAATTCCGGTGGATGGATTGGCTTGTCAAGAAAGGAACAACAGGAAAAAACAGCTAGAACAACAGTGAACACAAGCTTTGTTGGTCTGGGGCCCATATCTTAGTTAACCAGTCCATACTATTCTGTTTCATTAAGCATACGACAAGCGGTCATCTCATAGGCTGACACTATTCCGGTCATAAGGTTCCATGGATCGTCATGGTATATATTTGGGCCGGGCTTACTCACCTATTCTTGTTTTAAACAACAACTTACTCACCAACCATATCTATGTTCGTGGTAGAATGCAGCTGCCCTTCTTGTAATATCAGCATTGGGTGTAATCAGCCCAAACTAGTTGGCCCAAAAAGCTAAGAACAAATGATGGCCCATCCATCCTCTGAAAAAATGGTTCTTTCTAAATCCATTCCCAGTGGGGGTTTCAAATGGGTTTCATTCTCATTAAATACTGTGATACATCAGCAAAACTGATGACTTGGCAAGCTAATTAAGAGGAGAGAGAAAAAGAGTTTCATGGAGATGAAATCCATCGATCACTGTTTCCAACACGAATGAAACGATCTAAAACTTGCACTAGGGGCAAAATCGTTTCATTTTGATTTGTTTGGGGATCTACTGCGTCGGTCTCTCCTTCTCCCCACGCTGGCTATGTATCTATGTAATCTATTACATGTGCGATCCATTTTATGTCATATAATTATTCAAGTAAATTAATCAAATTTTCATTGATCATGTTTATTTGCCAACGTGAAATTTCAATTTTATTATATGGCCATGTATTGTAGATCATTCATCAATCTCATAGTTCTAGTATTCTAGTACTTGATTTAGAAACAAATACAAGTGGCTACATAATCTCATGGAGCACTATATCACAACACCATCCAAGCAGTAAATGCTATTGATTGCCTATGAAATTGTGAAAATAAAACTGTGCACTGGGAGTTCTTATTTCATTCATCAGTCCACACCTCTTTAGATGACATGACACCCTTGAAAACCGCAGAATGAAACTTAGCACTGGGAATAGCCTAAAAAAGTATCAAGTTTCAGGTCAATCAATTCATTCAAAAGTTTAAACTGATATCGCCTAGACTCCTCTAGATCACTATTATTATTTTTCTAATATTGCGTTAGTCCAGTCTTTAACTTAAGACTTCTTAGCTCTTATACTATATTAAATACTATACGCCAATCATTTCACTCAAAACTTAGGCCGGTGAGAAAAGGTTAACATTATACTTAAAAAAATGATGGGAAGGATGTGCATGCATATATATTCGACAGATAGAAAGCTTAGGCTTCTGCTAGATAGACAGATGCATACTGCTGCTCATTGCATGCAACTTCGTTGATTTAGCTTTCATCATCTGGTGGCACGGCCAGGAATCTCCTTGTTTAGCCAGCCAAAAATTCTGAAAAATTCGTCAGGTGTTGGATTAGAGGACGTCGGTGTTGGTTACATTGTAGATCCGCACCTGGGCTACATATATGATGCTGCCAGTTGAGATCGCACTGAGAACGCTGTGCTAGCTGCATGAGTTTTCTGAAAGGCACATATGCTAGCTGTTCGTCCGCCGTGCGGCTATCCCCTGCATAAATCTCTCGGCATTTGATGCGCCACGAGTCACAAATTTCCGTTTCCAGTAGCTGGCATGTTGGAACGATACCGCAGCCTTTAGCCAGACAGGGACCCTCCAGACGAACGTTACACGCACGTCTGGTTTGACCCGATTCTGAGATAATTATCTTCGATGTTTGAATTGCACGACTGCTGCACCACATGAATCGCGTCTCGCGTTCAAATGATTTGCAAACTGCTAGTAGTTGGCATGTCTGCTTCCAGAGGCCTTTACTCCGACCTGGCTGCTGAAGGCAACTACAAACTAATTGGAGCAGCTGTCAGCGGTTTCCTTACACCCCAAGTCTCTTCTCCCCAGCATCCAAATGTGAGACAAGTAAACAAGCTCTGGAACTTAGAAAGTTTCTCTTACGGGCAAACACACGAGGTGCTATTTGCTTCTCAGTCCTGATAGATGTGACATACGGTGAATAAGTTTTGAGTAAATTTGTGGCCTCCTGCTAAGTCACCTGACAGGAAAATGAGCTTGGTCGTGATCAGCAAGTAATGATTGGAAATGCAACTAGCTGACGCCAGCTTACTAGGGTAATTTCCTAAGCCGTTTAGGGCCTCCTTTTTTTAACAAAAAAACTGCAAAGCTTAGTTGGATGTCAGCATATGTCTTACTTTGTTTTATCTTTCTTGATTCTCTAAATCATCGTCGCATTCAACGCCCGGCCGTACCAAACATTTTGCGGTCCTGTGCTAGAACTGAAACAGCTTTCCGGATGGACTGCAAATGTGTCTTCTCAAGAACAGCTCGTTTCTTGACTTGCCAAATAGAAAACATTATGTCTCGATGTAACAGTAGAAGATGATACTTCAAAGTCACTATATAAAAGAACTCTATTTACTGTTGCTTCAGTACTTTGCTTTAGCTTTTTTCGTTGCAGCGCGTTGCTTCTCCTATATCGCCTAAAGGGAGAATCCTGATGCCGCACGGCATTGAGCCGACACACCACTCCTGGGAACTTGTGCACTGCTGCTGTTGCATCCCATGTAGGTAGCAAGCTCAGAGGACAAGCCGTCATGTGTTCGCCTAACAGCATATACAATGGTATAGACAAGTTGACATATCATTTATAGACAGTGTTAGAGATAACTTATACAATGATATAGACAGCTCATTTATGAGTGGATAGTTTCTTCCCACACACAACCTGTCTTGGTTCTTGTGCTAGAGTCGACTCTAGATTAAGAGACGGCTCAACTCTCTATATGCACACTCTCTCATCCACATCATTTTTTATCCTACGTGGTAAAACTTAGAGACTGCTGATGTGTACCATTGTACATGCTCTAATGCTTCTTTGATCTAGCGTCGCTGAGACTCAGGTTCGATGTCGACTTCAGAAAGGCGCACAGCTAGAACTTTGCCTCAGATTCGACAGAGGAAAAAAACCGATGATAGTGCCTGGGACTCCTTTGCGACGTGCACTTTTCTTCCTCTCACACGAAGCTAGACCGAGGTGTGCTCTTGCTATGCGCACTCAGATTTTGATGCGAAGAAGAATGCCGCCTTTGATTCGACAGATTGTTGACGGGTTGCTTGCAGGCGCTATTGACGCGATGACTTGTGCCATTTCGTCCTGTCGTCGGCATGCTTCTGATCTTCTGAAATTTCTTCGATTAGATCTTCTGTGCTCTGATACCACTTGTCGCAAATAATGTACAGAAAATAGGGAACAGGAGACACGAATTTTTACGTGAAAAACCCTTGCGGAGAAGATGTTTAAAATGAAGTGTTTGCTCTTGCTCTAGGCTACAAGGTCATATTTATAGTGATATAAATCAGATTAGAGATAGAGTAGGTAATTAGAGATAAAATAGGAATTTGTATCATACTCTAACTCAACATAGTGTTTCTGCCGAAATTATAAAACGTCACAAAAAATTCTATTTTTTCAACGTGAAAGATGACTTTCTTAATGGTTATTGGGACAAATCTAGTCAAACAACCCGAGATTTCGGCGAGATTTGGTGAGATCTCTTCGAAATTTCTGAAATTACTGTAGTAAAGTCCGTGGAAAAGAATCTGTGGCCACATAAAAGGTCTGTGAGATTTCTAATCACTAGATAAAGGTGGTGTGAGTCATCGAGTCACTAAGAAAGACAGGTGAGTGTGGTCAAGTCACTGAGAAAGGCATGTGTGTCTGAAGTCACTAAGAAAACTAGGTGCATGTTGTGAAATCATTGAGAAAAGCAGGTGCATGTTGTGAAGTCACTGAGAAAAGCTGGTGTGTGTTGTAAAATCACTGAGAAAGTTGGTGCATACAGTCAAGACACTGAGAAAGTTGGTGCATACAGTCAAGACACTGAGAAGAGTAGGTGCATGTAGTCAAGACGTTGAGAAAAGCAAGTGCGTGTGGTCAAGTCTTCAAGAAAATGTGGTGTGTGCATCACTATTGTGAAAAATGGCCAACTCGACCGATTAGTTGGACGATTAATCAGTAACAACGAACAAACCATCATGAATAGTGCAACTAGGTGCAATTAACATAGCTAAATGATTAATTGATCGCATTATCCGATTAATCGCTCACTTTTCAATTTATCATCTGTTTTGTTCCATTTAATCATGAAAACAAAATATTTTATTCACTAAGAGTGATAAATCATTTTATAATATTGTGTATAGTATTCATAGTAGTATATTTTGGATGAAGTATAAACAATAAAATGTAAAACATGTATCTAGAGTAATGATTTACAAAAACTTTGGGCAAATAAATGTTTCTAATTAATTCTAAATGTAAATAACTATATTAATAAGAACATATAATCGTTCATTAAATTTCGATTAATCGACCATATTACAATTAATCACTTAGCGCTACCACACCTTGTAAGTTCAAGGTAGCCCTTGTATGATTTTGGTGATTAATGACAAACATAGTTATTGACAATGTGCTTAATGACAAACCTCTAATATGCTTATTGATATGAGACTAATATGTTCATCGTGAAGATTGTTTTAGTCTCATCTTATTTAAAAGGAAATTATATATGAAAAGAATGAGTATGCAACTTTGAGGTATGTGCTCGGTATTCCACTCCTATCTGTTAGTGCATTTGTCATATGCATGTCATATTCATTTTGGGCATAAACATTACTTTTGCTCTTGGGATCATGTTCTTATTTAGTTCTTTAGGGCCTGTTTGTTTCAGCTAGGAATTATAGAAAGCAGATTTTAAAAGCTAGATTGTTAAAAGCTGGATTGTTAAAAGCTGATGACTGTTTGGTAACTCAGGTTATAGTGTATTTGGATTATTGTTTCTGCGTGGCAAAAGTCTGTGATACCCTCGACCTGTTTTGTTGCTTTATTTTCATGTTTTGGCGCTGAGAGATCATTCACACCGGTCGCCCGGACGGCGGCCGCCGCATGCACGCTAGTTTGCAAAGATTTTGTGATCACTAAGCTCGTGTCTCCTCCCGTCTCTTTTGTAACAACAGCAAGGGATCCAAAGATCTGAATGCCAAAGGAAAACACACCTTTCGTGCATTTAGATCGATCGCGTTTGGCAACAGATAAAAGAGTTGCGCAATTTGCATGTACGATGCAGATGACGATCTGGCTCGACGGCGGTCGAGCAAGTGGACTTGACTAGAATTGGCGTCCGATTTTTCGATGGGAAGCCCTAATCCTCACAATGGAATGCGAAGGTGCATATGTGTGGCAATTGTTGGTAATTTTCTTTGGAAGGTGGAAGGGTATTATGGTCTTTTATACAAAAAAGCCGAGGAAAGCTCCTCCAAGGTGGATTGTGGGATTCTAACAATCGGACTCCGGATTGTTACAATCCAAATTAAAAAGCTCTGTTTGTTAACCTTCGACTTTTAAAAGTCGCTTATAATCCCTAACTGAAACAAACAGGCCCTTAGTGATTCCCAAGTTGACTCTTATCTTAGTTCGGCGCCAAATCTCTCATTCAAAATACTTTAGTCTAGCGTCAACTTGAATCTCTTGGTTGAACTTCTCATTTGCTCATCTATGACGGACCAAATTTTTTGGTCCGGCATACATGTACTTTCAGCTGATCAAAACTTCTTATTTGCCCATCTATGACGGACTAATTTTTTTAGTCCGGCATGAACGTGGTATGCTTGTCTTTGGATCTTATATGACTATTCTTTAAGTGATCCTTTAGTTGCTTCTTTATAGACTTCACCATGCTTGATCATATTTGTGCATATAAGCTCACCATGAATGTTTCTATCATGCACAACCTTCGTGGAGTCTAATTTGGTTTAAATATTTGTTTCGATGTTGATCCATATATCTTTGTGTGTTTAATTCATTGGATCAATATATCTTCATGCCTTGATTTTAAGAGAGCTTATGATGGCTATTTGATAACTTGTGTTTTGGTGATTGAATTTGATTGTGATCAATTTGGATTTGGATGTTTGACACTTTTTCGGAAGTCCTTTCATGGGGAACAGACCGGATTTTGTGCTTAGAATATGCACTGGATCATCCACTCAATCTAACAGCAAATTTCCCTTATAAGCCGGACCAAACTCTCTAAAACTCCCATGTATGACGGACCAAATATTTTGGTCCGGCATACATGTATGATGGACCAAATTTTTTGGTCCGTCGTACACAGGCTTTTGACAGTGTTTCGTATTTTGCATTTTTCAAGGCCTTCCCGTGCTCGAAAAAATAAAGTGTCTACATGAAAGTTGTAGAGAATTTCGAGATAAATCTTTTTCATATTGACAACTTTTTCATTTGAGTAACCGAAAAAATTATAAAAATTCGGAAAATGGACTGAATTTCTGTGCGTGGGACGAACCAAATTATTTGGTTCGTCATACACATGCTTTTGACAGGGTCTTAATATTTTGCATTTTTGAGGGTCTTACCGTGCTCTGAAAAATAAAGTTTATATATGAAAGTTGTAGAAAATTTCGAGATGAATCTTTTTCATGTTGACAACTTTCTCGTTTGAGCTACTGAAAAATTCATAAAAATTCTTGAAGTTGGCTGCTGTGTTGTGAAGCAAATCTTTATGTTCTTTGGTGTTGGAATTGTAAATATTTTTCAATGCACATGTCTTCCTCATTCAAATTCATTCATGTGCATATTATTAAGAAGATAAAAGATTAATTGAGTAATTTAAATTGATTTGCCTTGCAATTAATTTAAATACCTTTTGGTATTATTCTCACTAAGTGTATGAATCAAATGCATATACACTCGGTGCACTTAGTAGGAGTATTCTTATGTCAAGTGTTTCATATATATTTGGGTTCATTATCAAACACTTGTTGAGCTTAAAATTTAATGATTATCAAGTATATCCATGCAAATCTATTGAGCTTTTGGGACTAATGTCTTTCTTGAGATGCTTTGAAGAGAATTAGGTTCCAAGAGCATGTGTGATGACCAAGGTGTGATAAAGAATTGATTGTTAAGTCAAGATCAACTAGATGAGGATTCACCAAGAGATCGATTTGATGAGAGGATCATCGGGAGGATGATCGAATCAAAGTCGATAGGATGGAAGAGCCTCATGAGGTGATCAAGTCAATGTTGACAAGACGAAGACTTCAACAATTATGACGGTCATCATGCACAACACATCAAGTAAAAAGCACGAAGCTTAGAAGTGAACCTAAAAGATGCTCAAGGCCAAGGTATGGCTAGTATAGGACTAAGGATGTTTCCTAGTCTTTCACCAATCTTGGTGTTGGTGGAAAGACCGGATTGATAGGATAATTGCCGTACTATCAAGAGGAGTCCGGATTGATATTGATTGGACCATTTCCAAGCTCTCGAGTGATGCACATTGAGTCTTCTTGCCCCTAAGTGAGCCTAGTGAGGTGTCTTGGGGTGTTAGAAGTGTTTAGTAAAAGAGAGAAGCTAGTGGTGTCCAAAAATGTGAGGTTTTGGGTGTCTTCTGATTCCTTTTGAATTCTGTACTCATCCTTTGGGATCTGGGTGCTGAGATCTTGCTAGATGGATAGCCCTTGTTCTTAGCTTTTTATAGAGTCCAAAATCACCCAATTCCAAGTTTGGACGAGAGAGATATCGTCGTTTTCGTGCAGGTTGTACATGCAGTGACGGACCAAATTTTTTGGTCCGTCATACATGGGATTTCGCATAGGACCAGTCCGTGGCAAATGTAAATTCTCTGGTGCTGTTTCCAACGGCTAGTTTTGACGGTGTTGGGTATTTATACCCCTTCCAGACTGTTGAGAATCAACTTTTGATAACCCATTCATTATCTTTGAGCTGAAGGTGTGTGAGAGGAACTCCTATGTGTTAGGAGTGTCCAAGACACTAATCTTTTAAGTGTGATTAAGAGAATTCTAAGTGAGATTAGTGTGTGATCAAGAGTGTCTTGTGTGCATCTCTCTTGAGCTTGATCCGGTGTGATCAAATAAGCTTTGGGCTTATTACTCTTGGTGCTTGAGAGCACCTAGACGGCGTAGAAGGCGTCGTGAGCCGGTGATCTTCTCAACGAAGGTTGTGAGAAGGCCCGGGCAAATCAAGTGCTAGTGAGTCAAGAGACAGGGCTTGAAGAAAGTCTATCTACTCTTGCAACTAGCGTGTTGTAAGAGGTTGGGGCTCACCTCACCGTTGTGGTGGAAGAGTCACCCTAGTGGAGACGAGACGTATGCTCAAGCGGGAGCCGGTCCTTGTGAGGAGCAAGGGTTTGTCTCAATGTGGAGTAGGAGCGTGGCTCCGAACCACGGGATAAAAATACTTGTGTCACTTACGGTATCTCTTATCTCTTTTATGAATTGTTTTACTTTGTATTTATCCATTATACATCTTATGTCTTATATGATGATCTGAGCACCTTACTAGTTATGCCCTTGTTATGCGTTGACTTGTGGGTGCTAACTAATTTATCTTTAGCAATTTTATTGCTAGCATCCTCATATCTAGAATTAAATTGCTTGGTTGCCTCCCTAGGATTGCAAACCGAGAGTTAGTTAATTCTTATTCTAGGGTGCTAATCTTGCTTGCCATCACCTAGGATAATAACTTGTGCTCAAATATTAGTTTTTAGCTTCCGCATTACATTAAGATTTGGACACAAGTATAAAATTAGTTTAGAGATTAAAATTTAAAGAAGCCCAATTCACCCCCCCTCTTGGGCATCCGAGTCCTTTCAAGTGGTATCAGAGCTAGGGCTCTCATTAAATAGACTTCACCGTCTTGAGAGTGATCGGATGACCATGGAGGATTTTAGGCATCTAGGTGATGCACCTTTAGTTAATAGCATGAACTACAATCGTTGGAAAATTCGCATGTCATGCTATCTCCAAGCTATGGATTATCTTGTTTGGCGGATTGTAGATGTTGGTTTTTCTCCTCCAAAGAACTCCAAGGCTCTAACCGTTGAGGATGAGAAAAACTCGCATCTCAACGCTCTTGCTATTGATGCTTTGTTTAGTGTTTTGAGCGTAGATGAGCAAAAGAAGGTGAGCCATCTTACGAATGCTCATCATGTGTGGATGCAAATTCAAAGAAACCACAACAAGTCCATTAATCAAGAAGATGCAATTCAAGAATGGACTTCAAGTGATGATTTCTCCACATTAAGCTCCGATGATGATGAATGCTCTTCATCTCCCACTTCACCTCATTGCTTCACGGCTGAAGGTAATGATGAGGTAGTTGACAATGAGCCCTCCCATGATGAATTAATACATCTGATTGGTAGGCTCCATGATTCCCTTGAGAAGGAGATAAGGAAATCATATGACTTGTCTCAAAAACTCAATTTGCTTCAAAAGTCATATGATGCCTCAAAGGGAGATCATGAAAATCTCCTCCTCAAGAGTATTAATGCTAGCAAGGTGGATGTAGGTTTAAGCTGCACTATTCTAGATGATTTGCTTTGTTTAGATGTCATTCCATCCACATCATCTAGAAATAACATATCCACTTCTTGTGATGTTTTACTTAACATACCATGCTGCTCTAGTGCTAAGGTGGATGCTTACATGACTTGTGATCCATTACATGATGTGTCCTGTTTAGATTCCACTCCTAATACTTCATCTAATAATAATAGCTCCACCTTATGTGATGAATTGATTGATGACATTCTTGGCACTAGTGCAAATGCTTCCATTTCAAATATGTCTTGTAATGAGATGAATAATGTGCCTAACTGCTCTAACTTAATTGCTCCAATTTCCTATAGTGCTTGCTATACTAACCTTGTTGTAGAGGAAAATAAAGAGCTCAAGGCTCAAGTTGAAAAATTCTAAATGACTTGGAGAAATGCTACAGAGAGAAAGCCAACCTAAATGCTGTCTTAGGCAACCAAAAATCTGAGAAGGATAAGAAGGGTCTTGGTTTCATCCCTAAGAAGAGCAATCACAAGACAAGACACTCCAAGTCCACCAAAAACAAAGGAAGTTGCTCCAAGCCCCAAGCCGACAAGATGAGGAACATTCAGTGCTTTGGATGCAATAAGTTAGGGCACCTTGTCTCAGCGTGTCCTAACAAAGTGGAGACCAAGAACACATCCATCAAGAGTCAAATAGGCAAAGAGCAAGTCAAGAAGAAGAAAGCCTCAAAGACAACTTGCTACAATTACCGAGAAAAAGGGCACATTGGTAAAGAGTGTCCTTATGGTAAAACTCCTAAGCCCATCCTTGTCAACGATCATTATATGCTTAGGAGAGATAAATATGGCAATTTGTTTGCTAAAAATGTTAGCCCAACCAAAAATAATGTCAAGGCTATTTGGGTGGCAAAACACATAATTCATGACAATTCTCTTGGGGGGCAAAGGGACACCTTGCGGTATCTCTTGTCTCTTTTATGAATTGTTTTACTTTGTATTTATCCATTATACATCTTATGTCTTATATGATGATCTGAGCACCTTACTAGTTATGCCCTTGTCATGTGTTGACTTGTGGGTGTTAACTAATTTATCTTGAGCAATTTTATTGCTAGCATTCTCATATCTAGAATTAAATTGCTTAGTTGCCTCCCTAGGATTGCAAACCAAGAGTTAGTTAATTCTTATTCTAGGGTGCTAATCTTGCTTGCCATCACCTAGGATAATAACTTGTGTTCAAATATCAGTTTTTAGCTTCCGCATTACATTAAGATTTGGACACAAGCATAAAATTGGTTTAGAGATTAAAATTTGAAGAAGCCCAATTCACCCCCCCCCTCTTGGGCATCCGAGTCCTTTCACACCTGTCTATCGATTGTATACTATTTTCACAACACTTGTGTGCAGCCACGTCACTAAGAAAAGGTGGTGCATGCTATCAAGTCACATAGAAAAGTTGGTGTGTGCGGTCACATCACTAAGAAAAGCTGGTGCGTATGCTTAAGTCACAGAAAAAAGCTAGTGCGTGTGCTCAAGTCAGTGAGAAGCTGGTGCATGTGGTAAAGTCACTGAGAAAAGCATAGAAAGATCAGTAACGTGGTAAATATCGATGGAGTAACATGGCACATGTATGGTCATAACAACATCAGGTCCTATCATCGCAGGGTATGGTCATTGCAGCGCTAGGTCCTATCAGATCGACTTGACCAAACCCAATAAAATACTAGCACATTCAATGTCCCTCATGTTCGTTTGCCACATCCAAGATAGTCCATAAATTCTTCGACAAAGAACCCACGAACCTGCTAGTAGCTCTTCCAACCACAACATGACAAACGGAGCAGGTACCTCAAGGTGCGGTAGGGGATGCTAGACATGGATTGGGTTTTGAAAATGCAATACTTACCTGAAGACATGCACATCTATGGTTCCCTAGACTCAACCCCCAAGCCATGATTTCCCTCTCCAAACCAAGGAGTCTTATGCCCCTAAAAAACCCTTCATGACTATCCACATATGATGAGGACATCACAACCAAGGATACAACTGCTGCCCCTTCTTCCCCTACGACTGCTACTTCGTCTACAACGCCTGGAGGGCTCAATCCTGAAGCAAGGCCTTTCCACCCACCTTTGCTGGACCAGCACGTCAAGAACACCCATCGAGGATAGCTCACACGCCAAGGAAGGCCCAAGATCAAGCCCAGTTCGTCGCCGAGTCCGGTTCGGCCATCCAGGAGCAGCAGTACTTCAAACGGACATAACTTAGGCTCCCGGACTCCGTTTTCAGCGTGCGACCACTCGTTTGAAAGGTATCGAGATAACCTTTCCAATGGATCTAGTCCCAATGCTAAATTCCTTTTGGAGCGACAGGAATTCATAAAACAATCTCACAGGATAGAAATTCTAGGTGCTGCGCCACCTTATTTTTGGGCCTATGGGCCATGTATGGTTAGGGTTGCATGGTGGCCGACCTTAGGGTGGTGGCCTACCCTAATTTGGGTGCCCCAAGTCTGGTCTCCACCCTATATAATGCCCCAGCCGTCGTACGTTGTCATCTAGGTTTTGTTGTGTTTGGTAGACCCCGTGTGCGTCCCTCTTCGTGTTTGCGCGTGTCGACTAGACCGCCCGAGCCGAGAAACAGAACCTCTCAACTTGTTTCGTTTGATTCCAATACTATCTATTCAGATTGCTTCATGCTTTGTTCTTGCGGGTTCTCGATTTCTTGCAGGAACAATTGATCATTTGGATCTTGTATCTGTGTGGATTGGCATTGCGATTGTGAAGCTCCCGACCTGTTTGGTAGGAAGCCCTTGATTCGGTGCCATCAACACCCCCAAATCGACGTATCATCATCTCACCGAAAGATCGGGAACACCCGTCCCCATCAAGTGGTATCAACGGGGTCTACCAAACACAACAAAACCTCAACTTGTTTCGTTTGATTTCAATACTATCTATTCAGATTGCTTCATGCTTTGTTCTTGCGGGTTCTCGATTTCTTGCAGAACAATTGATCGCTTGGATCTTGTATCCGTGTGGATTGGCATTGCGATTGTGAAGCTCCCGACTGTTGGTAGGAAGCCCTTGATTCGTGCCATCAACACCCCCAAATCGACGATCATTATCTCACCGAAAGATCGGGATCACTCGTCCCCATCAAGTGGTATCAAAGCATTGCCCGAGTGCTCGCCTCGCGTAGAGTGCTTTCGCCCATGGCGTGCTTCGTCGCCGAGTGCTCGCCCATCGCTGCATGTAGTCGCCATGGTGCCTCGCCCTCGCACTAGTCGCCGAGTGCTCGCTTGTCGCCTCGCCCTCTGCAAAAACTGGTCGCCGAGTGCTCGCCCACCGTGAGAACTGGTCGCCAACTGTTCGGCGACTACTCCCTCTGGGCGTGCACCAAATCAGAGAAGAAAAAGGCAAGTGCAATCTTCAAAAGCCGCACTAGATCATTTGCAAACCAAAGACCAGAGAGAGAGAGAGAGAGTATCTTTTAATTACCTTTATACCCCTGGTCAAAAAAAAGGGTGTGTGGTGAGCATTGTTGGAGTCCTTTTGAGTCTGTTATCCAGTTTTGGGGCTCCCACAAAAAAAAGAGAAGAAAAAAAATTCAAAAAAAAGGGAGAAAAGAAAAGAGGAGCCCTAGCTGCTTGCTTTGTGTTGAGGTCGTTCTCCTTGCGTTTCTGTGGCAACGTTGGTGATTAGGCTCACGTCTCTAGTACGGTCTAGCCTAGGACCAGCATTGTACTGATTTTGAACGACTTTTCAGCTTACTTTGGTTCAGTGGTACTAGTTCCTCCTTTGCTACATATTATTGCATGTCCAAGCTCCACCATCTTCTAACCATACATGTTCTGGAATTTACAATCGCTTGCCACATCGAGGATTTGTAAGAACTTGGTAGAAGCTTGAACGCGTGTGAGGCTTGCCCATTCATACCACCTAGTAGTTCATAGGAGCTTTCATATCTGTGTGAAGTTTCTTTGTTTCTACTAACTATGGCAGGTATTCCAAGCAATCATGGGAGCAACGATGGCAGTGGGAATGAACGTGAGGATGCCCTCACACCCAAAGAACGGCGTTGGGTCACTCATTTCAACAGGTTGCACAATCAGCATGAGATGCGAACTCGTGACACTCTTGACGCGATTCAAGCGCAATTGGCACCCCTCACTGAGCTTCAAGCACAGCTAGCACAACTTCTTCAAGGTGCTGCCCTCAACAATGGTGCCGCTGGTCATGCTTTGGGCCAACGCGGCGCTACCCCGGTTGTTCCTGTTCCTTCAAACGGGGCGGATCAAGAGGAGAACAACTACGCCGCCGATACCGAGGACGACAACAGGTTGAATATGCACAACGACCGAGCTCATCGTCGACTCCGCAATAATAGACAAGGTATGGCTAGAAATCAGCATGCTCAAAGGGAAGAACGTGATGATCCTATGACAAAAATGAAATTTACTATGCTTCCTTTTGATGGTACTTATAATCCTGATGCTTATTTAGATTGGGAGTTGGTGGTAGATCAAAAATTTTCGTGCTATGATTTCTCTGAGCGTAGAAGGGTTCATGTTGCCACTAGTGAATTTACTGGTTTTGCATCTATTTGGTGGCAAGAACTTTGTAGAGCCAACCGTGATGTACCTACAACTTGGGATGGGTTGAAGCGTGTCATGAGGGCTAGATTTGTTCCTACATATTATGCCCGTGATTTATTGAATAAAATGCAACGCTTTAATCAAGGTGATAAAACGGTTGAGGAGTATTATCAGGAATTGCAAATTGGCATGTTGCGCTGTGGGATAGAAGAGGGTGAAGATGCAAAAATGGCTAGGTTCTTGGGTGGACTTAACCGAGAGATACAGGATATACTTGATTATAAAGAATACAATTCTATCACTCGTTTGTACCATCTTGCTTTGAAAGCAGAAAGAGAAGTGCAGGGTCGACGATCGACAACGCGAGGTAATCTTGGAGGCTCTTCCACATCCAAGTCAGTCCAGATCCATACCAAGACTTCATCTTCCATACCTGGACGTGTACCTACACCATTGCTCCAACTACTTGATGCCAACACGCATTCCGGAGGCAAACAAGTCAGTCACACTTCAAGCACCCGCCCAGAGTGCTTCCTCAGTTGCCTCCACCAGTCGGACGCGGGAAACACAATGCTTTCGATGCAAAGGAATGGGGCACGTGATGCGAGACTGCCCTAATCAACGTGTTCTAATAATCAGAGAGAATGGTGAGTACACTAGTGCTAGTGACATTGATGAAAATGAATATGCTCTTGTTGCCACTAACACTGCAGCGCCAGAAGAAGAGATTGTCACTTCTGCGGCATCCGAGAAATATCCGGCTCTTGTTGTCACGCGTGTACTTAGCGCACAGCTTGCACACGATGAACAAAGTCAACGCCATACTATCTTTCAAACAAGGTGTGTGGTAAATGAGCGCGCTGTGCATGTCATTGTTGATGGAGGTAGCTGCAACAATCTTGCGAGTGTAGACATGGTTGAGAAGCTTGGATTGACCACAAATCCACTTCCTCAACAGTATGAGATTGAATGGCTCAATTCCAATGGTAAGGTTCAGGTAACTAAAACTGTTCAAGTACCTATCTCGATTGGTTCTTATCATGATAATGTTGTTTGCGATGTTGTATCCATGGATGTTTGCTCTCTTTTACTGGGTAGACCTTGGATCTTTGATATGGATGCTATACATCATGGTAGGACCAATGAGTATACTTTCTTGTATAAGGGAAAGAAAATTGTTTTGAAACCCATGAGCCCTACCGGTCGAGAAACATTGATGTTAAGAGAGCTCAAAGAGAAAAGAAGAGAGTGGAATTCAAAGTGTAGCTAGTAATCAACCCATTCAACTACACCAGCTTGCTCAAAAACTTGATCTTAAGTTGAAGGGTAAAGTATTCTTGGCTACAAAAGTTCTCTCACAAGATAACATGGATAGTAGAGAACCATTGCCATTATCTTTCTTTGTCTTCGTTGTCACTAACCTTTTGCAGAACATGGGAAGGAGTCGAGGACGACTCCAATTCAAGAAGGGGAGGATGATGAGGACATCACAACCAAGGATACAACCGCTGCCCCTTCTTCCCCTACGACCGCTACTTCGTCCCCGACCATCGCTGTTTTGACCGCTACTTCATCTACGACGCCTGGAGGGCTTAATCCGGAAGCAAGGCCTTTCCACCCACCTTTGCTGGACCAGCTCGTCAAGGACATCCACCGAGGACAGCCCACGCACCAAGGCAGGCCCAAGATCAAGCCCAATTCGTCTCTGAGTCCGGTTCGGCCATCCAGGAACAGCAGTACTTCAAACGGACATAACTTGGGCTCTCGGACTCAATTTTCAGCGTGCGACCACTCGATTGAAAGGTATCGAGATAACCTTTCCAATGAATCTGGTCCCAAGGCCAAATTACTTCTGGAGCGATGGGAAATCAAAGAACAATCTCACGGGACAAAATTTCAGGGTGCTGCGCCACCTTATTTTTGGGCTTATGGCCCATGTATGGTTAGGGTTGCATGGTGGCCGACCTTAGGGTGGTGGCCTACCCTAATTTGGGCGCCCCAAGTCTGGTCTCCACCCTATATAATGCCCCAGCCGTCGTACGTTGTCATCTAGGTTTTGTTGTGTTTGGTAGACCCGTGTGCGCCCCTCCTCGTGTTTGCGCGTGTCGACTAGACCGCCCGAGCCGAGAAACGTAACCTCAACTTGTTTCGCTTTGATTTCAATACTATCTATTCAGATTGCTTCATGCTTTGTTCTTGCGGGTTCTCGATTTTTGCAGAACAATTGATCGCTTGGATCTTGTATCGTGTGGATTGGCATTGCGATTGTGAAGCTCCCGACACTGCTTGGTAGGAAGCCCTTGATTCGGTGCCATCAACACCCCCAAATCGACGATATCATCATCTCACCGAAAGATCGGGAACACTCTTGTGCGATTCAAGCGCAATTGGCACCCTCATCGAGCTTCAAGCACGGCTAGCACAACTTCTTCAAGGTGCTGCCCTCAACAATGGTGCCGCATTGGTCATGCTTTGGGCCACGGCGCTACCCGGTTGTTCTGTTCCTTCAAGCAGGCGGATCAAGAGAACAACTCGCGCCCGATCGAGGGCGACAACAGGTTGAATATACTGCAGCCGAGCTCATCGTCGACTCGCAATAATAGACAAGGTATGGCTAGAAATCGGCATGCTCAAAGGGAAGAACGTGATGATCCTATGACAAAATAGAAATTTACTATGCTTCCTTTTGATGGTACTTATAATCCTGATGCTTATTTAGATTGGGAGTTGGTGGTAGATCAAAAATTTTAGTGCTATGATTTCTCACGAGCGTAGAAGGGTTCATCTTGCCACTAGTGAATTCTTGGTTTTGCATCTATTTGGTGGCAAGAACTTTGTAGAGCCAACCGTGATGTACCTACAACTTGGGATGGGTTGAGCGTGTCATGAGGGCTAGATTTGTTCCTACATATTATGCCCATGATTTATTGAATAAAATGCAACACTTTAATCAAGGTGATAAAGCGGTTGAGGAGTATTATCGGGAATTGCAAATTGGCATGTTCTTGTTGTGGGATAGAAGAGGTGAAGATGCAAAATGGCTAGGTTCTTCACCCTCTTCTATCCCACAAATGCAACATGCCAATTTGCAATTCCCGATAATATTCCTCAATCGCCTTATCACCTTGATTAAAGCGCGCATTTTATTCAATAAATCACGAGCATAGTATGCAGAACAAATCTAGCCCTCATGACACGCTTTTAACCCATCCCAAGTTGTAGGTACATCACTGTTGGCTCTACAAAGTTCTTTCCACCAAATAGATGCAAAACCAAGAATTCACTAGTGGCAATGCGGCACCTTTCACGCTAAGAAAAGTCATAGCATGAAAATTTTTGATCTACCGCCAACTCCCAATCTAGATAAGCATCAGATTATAAGTACCATCAAAAGGAAGCATAGTAAATTTCATTTTGCCATAGAATCATCACGTTCTTCCCTTTGATCATGTTGATTTCTAGCCATACCTTGCCTGTTATGGCGGAGTCGACGATGATGTCTGGCCGTTGTTCACATTCACCCAGTAGTCGCCCCTCAGATCGGCGACGTAGTTGTTCTCCTCTTGATCCACCTCGATTGAAGGAGCAGGTGGAGCAATCGCTGGCCCAAAGCATGACCAATGCACCATTGTTGGGGCAAGACCTTGAAGAAGTTGTGCTAGCTGTGCTTGAAGCTCGATGAGAGGTGCCAAGCTGCGCTGAATCGCATCAAGAGTGTCACGAAGTTCGCATCTCATGATTATGCGACTGTTGAAATGAGTGACCCAACGTCGTTCTTTTGGCGTGAGACGGTCCTCATGTTCACTCCCACCGCCAACGTTGCTCCTATGATTGCTTGGAATACCGCCATAGTTAGTAGAAACAAAGAAACTTCACACGATATGAAAGCTCCTATGAACTACTAGGTGGTATGAAGTGGCAATGCTCACACACACTCAAGCTTCTACCAAGTTCTTACAAGTCCTCGATGTGGCGATTGCAAATTCGGAACCTGTGTGATTAGAAGATGGTGGAGCTTGGACAGCAATAATATGTAGCAAAGGAGAAACTAGTACCATCGAACCAAAGTAAGTGAAAAGTCGTTCAAAATCGATTGCAATCTTTGGTCCTAGGCTAGACCGTACTAGAGACGCGAGTCTAATCACCAACGTTGCCACGCGAACGCAAGGAGAACGACCTCAACACAAAGCAAGCAGCTAGGGCTCCTCTTTTCTTTTCTCCTTTTTTTGAATTTTTTTTCTCTTTTTTGTGGGAGCCCCAAAACTGGATAATGAGACTCAAAAGGACTCCAACAATGCTCACCACACACCTTTTTTTATCGGGGGTATAAAGGTAATTAAAAGATACTCTCTCTCGGTTTGCAATTGATCTAGTGCGGCTTTTGAAGATTGCACTTGCCTTTTTCTTTCTCGATTTGGTGCACGCCCGAGGGAGTAGTCGCCGAGCAGTTGGCGACAGATTCTCACGGTGGGCGAGCACTTTACGACTAGTTTTTGCAGAGGGCGGCAATCGGCGACCAGTTTTTGCAGAGGGCGAGCACTCGGGCGACTAGTGCACGCGATGGCGAGCACTTTCAGGCGACCGAGCACGCAGCTATGCGAGCACTCAGGCGACCGATTAGTGCCAGCGAGGCGAGCACTCGGGCGACCACGCCAAGCGATGGGCGAGCAGTCTTCTGAGGGGGTAGTACTCTCCCGACTTTGGTGATCGCCGAAGACCACTCGGATAGGAAAACAGATCAGGGAAATTCGCGACCCAATCTGATCTACTAACAGAGACCGACTCCAATTCGAATGCAATTGTGACAAAATGTGACTCGAACTCGAAACTCTAAGGGACTAAACTCTAAAACCAGCAAAGACACGATTATGCAACCGACGATTCAACAAACCAAGAACAAGTAGTAAAAGTTAGGGCACAAAGTAGCTTGGACGGAGGGACAATCTTATTTTTGTGGGGCAATTTTCTAGACTCTAGGTAGAAAGCGAAATTGAGGAAGATCTCACCGAGCAACCTTGAGCTCTGATACCACTTGATGGGGATGGGTGTTCCCGATCTTTCGGTGAGATGATGATACGTCGATTTGGGGGTGTTGATGGCACCGAATCAAGGGCTTCCTACCAAACAAGTCGGGAGCTTCACAATCGCAATGCCAATCCACACGATATAAGATCCAAGCGATCAATTGTTCCCGCAAGAAATCGAGAACCCGCAAGAACAAAGCATGAAGCAATCTGAATAGATAGTATTGAAATCAAAGCGAAACAAGTTGAGGTTCTGTTTCTCGGCTCAGGCGGTCTAGTCGACACGCCGCAAACACGAGGAGGGGCGACACAGGGTCTACCAAACACAACAAAACCTAGATGACAACGTCTGACGGTGGGGCATTATATAGGGTGGAGACCAGACTTGGGGCGCCCAAATTAGGTAGGCCACCACCCTAAGGTCGGCCACCATGCAACCCTAACCATACATGGCCCATAGGCCCAAAAATAAGGTGGCGCAACACCTAGAATTTCTGTCCCGTGAGATTGTTTTGTGAATTCCCGTCACTCCAAGAGGAATTTAGCATTGGGACCAGATCCATTGGAAAGGTTATCTCGATACCTTTCAAACGAGTGGTCGCACGCTGAAAACAGAGTCCGGGAGCCCAAGTTATGTCCGTTTGAAGTACTGCTGCTCCTGGATGACCGAACCGGACTCGGCGACGAACTGGGCTTGATCTTGGGCCTTCCTTGGCGTGTGGGCTGTCCTCGATGGGTGTTCTTGACGTGCTGGTCCAGCAAAGGTGGGTGGAAAGGCCTTGCTTCAGGATTGAGCCCTCCAGGCGTTGTAGACGAAGTAGCAGTCGTAGGGGAAGAAGGGGCAGCAGTTGTATCTTTGGTTGTGATGTCCTCATCAACATATCCTTGAGAATTGGCCACAATGCAAGCACAAAATGGATGTAGTGGTTAGGTTTCCGATGATGAGAGGAACCCTGGACGTCAAATTTTTTCGTTGCCTTGTGTTCATGGTAAGCAGTTCATTTTCTATCTATACTTCGACTCACGTATGACAACATCACTCGTAACCACCTTGTCTTCCTCGCATACTACATATTGCAAGTTCATTGAGTAGGTAGATCAACATATCCAATACACGCCTATGTTTACATCCACACCCTCCTAATCCTCCTAGATGAGTTGCAGCAAGAGCTCCATATAGAGTGGATCAACAACAATGAGCTCCAAAGGTAGAGGATTAGGGAGCGGAACATCAAAGAGGCAGTCCACCTCGACACTGAGTACCACCTGTACTGTTGTTGTGCCAACCCAAGTTGCAATTACGTTTGCCACTATCATAACAACCAGCAGCGCCCATGTCACCCTAACGACCGTTACTCAATGTGGGTACCCTACAGTTTCCCATTTTCGTAGAAGGGGCTGTTGCTGGAAAGACATTACATCTTTGTCATCCTTCTAGTGTTTTTCATTCCAAAAGGTGCAAATATATCTTGGCTGCAGTTCAGGCTGATAGTTTATGAATGTTGTCATTTGTACTATAGGAATAGTGAGGTGAACATATCAACCTCACTAGACCCCACGTGCCACAACATTTGTACCATAGGAATAGTGAGGTGAACATATCAACCTCACTAGACCCCACGTGCCATGTAGTTCGCACTTTCACTATGAATTGTCATATCAGACTTTAAATTGTTTGTTCAAATTAAAAACATTACACAACCTCCCTACGTGTGTATACAACAAACTCGTTGATGTGTGTATTTTTTATGTGTATGTATTATTTTCCTAAAGCCATGACGATTAATATTTTCAAATATAGCCTCTCTGTCAATTAGCGACAGATAGAAGATCCGTCGCAAGTTGAATTATCAACGGAAGTTTTGTCACCATTTCAATTAGTGATATGAGTCCTACGCAGACGCCAGATAGACATCTCGTCATTTGTGCCACCATTTTAAATGGCTATAGAGCCCTGTTTTTATAATTTTTTGACGTATTAATTATGTAAAATTAATAAAAAAAGATTTTACTCAAAAAAATTCACCTGACTAGCACTATCTTACGACGCTATTGTGATATGCCGATGTGCATTGTTTCGCAGATCAGAGTCACCTGATCCTCGACCTAGACCGCAGAAAGATTTGATCTTAACACAACAGATGGAAGAACGCCTACCTAACCCCACCGTCTAGAAATCGCGAGGGTCACTGTCAGGTTTAGCTGTACGTATGGTCATATGCTTAGTGCAGACGTTGTTGGTTCCAGCTGCTTAACCATCAATCACTGATGAATGACACCGGCCTTAACAGATGGAGATGTCTGCATCGTTCCAGGAATTCTACGTGGAAAACGAACAAGGCATATGCCTCTTTCAAAGAAGAGAATGTCCAATTAAGTCTTTGACAGGGAGATGTGCGTGCAGCCATGTGGCTGGGCTTTTCACGAGGCCGCCAGATTCGAGTTTGGTGCATACCAATTTTCACTCCGCCCTGAGATTACCGTTAAGCATATATAATAGTACATATCAGCTATCTATAAGAGTATGTTATATAGAATTTTAGATGATATGAAGGATAGATGGAGGAGAGAGAAAGATGTTATCTACTATTTAACAGACGGTTTTATAGACAGTTTTATACTGTATATATCATTATACAGACAACCTATTAATTGTATGAAAGATCATTACAGACAGCCATATAGATAGTCTATTATATAAGTTGACTTTAATCTTATATATAGATGATATAAAAGTATATTACAAACAACCACCGTTTATACCGGTGTGCAAACCCTACACCTCCAACTCCATATGATCTCGTCTTCCAGGGTGCAGGTTGTAACGAACTTCCACTGTCCAACTGCATGACTTTGCTCCAGTGCTCCACCACACAATGCTCTAGCCGAGTTATTACATGCTTCTTTCAAAATTAACATAGCTTAATATAAAATTATTTTATTTATCATTTAAGTAGCTATTTTAAATTCGAGTTATCCAGCCACTATCGAGCTAAGTCTTCCTTTTTTTTCCCCTATAGATTTTTGTTGATGAAGTTTCCTCTGTTCGTGAAAGGAAAGGATCAAGGATGTTGTTGTTGTTGTTTTTTTTAACGGAAATCGTCAGGAGCTTTGCCATGCATTAAAGAGGGAGAAAAGAACATCTGAACAAGAGTCAAGAAATAAAGACGACATAACGGCCGCCCTCTACAAAAGAGCTTTAAGGGGAAAGAAAGAAAGCAAAGAAAGAAAACAAAGAAAACCTAAAAGAAACAACCGCTTGCACTAGAGAAGTAAAAGCTAGACTGAGGAACACTGGCAAGGAAACCAGGAAAGACCAAAAGACTGAAGACAAAAGAGGTGGGGGGTCCCTTGCGGCCTTGGAAACTCTACTGCGCGAGATCCAGCAGTCGCGCAATCCTCCCTTTAAGAGTTGATCCTCCTAAAGATGCAGATCACCGTTTTGAAGAGGGAGCTGTCTTATCGCCGCATAAGCCACACTAACGTCGCCTACAATTCTGTTGAAGACCGAGAGGAAGGGTTGATACACGTTACTGAAGATCCGCATATTTCTTTCTTTCCACAGATTCCAAAATATGTATATGACTAGGCCATCCACCTGCTTCCGAACGGAGTTTGGCATTGCTTGACGAATTTGATGCCACCAGGACGAAGGCGAAAAACCTGCCTAAGGGAAGACGGGATTACAACCAATGCGCTGTAAAAATTTTCTCCAAACCTGTTTAGCGAATGGGCAGAGAATCAGAAGGTGCGCTGCAGATTCTAGATCTGATCCACATAGAGGACAGAAGAACCCATTGGGCCAACCCCTGGTCGCTAACCTGTCCGCCATGAGCAACCTATTTTGAAGGAAGAGCCATGTAAAAAATTTGCATTTATTTTCCACATTGGCCTTCCATATGGACCTGTAGTTGCCGTCTGGTATTGTCCCCTTGTACTTCACCAGGTAAGCCGACTTTGCCGTGTACTGGTGATCGGCCGTCCAGTTCCACAGGATCAAGGATGTTTTTGTGGAGTGCGCGGCTATTTGCTTATATCTTCATTTGGCCAAGTCCGTTCATTCCTCACCCTTCATGGTAGAGAACTTTGCTCATTTGAAGTGGATTCATTTCAATTTTGAACATATTAATTACTCTAATTAAATTAATTTTGATTCTAGAAAAAGCGGGAGCAGAAGAGGCATGGGCTTTCTTCCTGAGCAACTTCTCCCAAAGCCTTGATGAACCCTTGACTAACGGTTATCGTCGCTTGACCAAACCTTCAGAGCCTTCCAAGCCTCCAGCCCTCAGCCGCCTCACAGATCCAAGCGGCGAAGTGCGCTCAAATTGCACCGGAACCGCATGGATTATATATGGCGCGCAAATCGCGAGAAATAAAAAAAAAAAAAGAAGGAGGCAGGGAAGCATGTAAGGTAGGCCTGCACGCCTTTGTTGTCACGGCCAGTTCGGCTCCAGCCCGGCGGAGTCCACCGAGTGCCCTCTCGCGAACCATACCTGTCACCTGCCGATTTTTTGGCTTGCATCTGGAACTTCACGGCTTATTTCAGACACGCCCTAGCGAGGTGTCCTTTCGCATCTGGCAAACCAAAAATAAAGAAAAGAAAAAAAATAATGCTTGTTCCAGAATCTCATAGAGTGATACATACTAAAGGTTTAAAAGATAAATCTCTACTGTATGAAGCAAGAATTTCTTTTCGCGTCACTTCATCAAAATTACCATCTTTGTTACTGCCATTTAATTACCCATCTTTACCACACTGTTAGTGCTCTGTACAAATAAACTTTTTATCACAAATTGAGTTTCCGTTGTAACGCGCGGACACATAACTAGTATAGTAAAAAATAAAAGATTTTAAAGGTAACTTAATGATACCTCCAACTTCCTGAGAATGGTAGAAACCTATTTATTGGAATTTGTGATTTACAACAAGGTCAAGATGACAGATTGCGTGAATGCATCGAAATATGAATTGTGTATGCATCACTATTATAGAAGCGTCCACGGTGACATACTCCGTATATTAAAGCCTGCAGAGTTCCCCGCCGGACAGCCGGTCCACGTGTCCCCCTTGGCGCTTTTGCAAAAAACCCCCCGTGTTTCTCAAAATTACGGATAGGTCCCTGCAAATTACAAATAGGTCCTTTATAATTTTTTGTGAGAGAAAGATTTCCTTTTCGAAATTGCGTTTGGGTCCCTCGTGCGCCGTTTTGCGGAAAAAAACTCCCGTAAAATTCAAATCACGAACAAGCCCTTTTCTAATTTTTCAAAATATCGGATAGGTCCAAAAACGTAACATTCAGGTCCTTACTCTTTACGCCTAGGTCCTTTCTCCGTTTTCCTTGAGAAAAAATATTTTCGTTACTGAGGAAAAATGTCGCTATTCTATCTCTAGACTTTTTCCTCCGTTCTTTTCGGAAAAATACTTTCGTCTCGATTTTCCTCGTTTTTGCCGGAAAAATGTTTAGTGGTCCGTTTTTCTCCGAGAAAAACATAAATTTGTTTTCGTTCACGCGTCTGACGTCGCCGACTTAGTCCTTTCCCATTTTTCCGAAAAAATGTTTTGTGTTCCGTTTTTCCAGGAAAAAAATGTTTTAGTGGTCCGTTTTTCCTCGCTTTTCCAAAAAAAAAAATCGTGGTCCGTTTTTTCTCTGAGAAAACATAAATTTGTTTTTCGTTCACGCGCGCGACGTGCGCCGTGCTTAATCCTTTCTCCATTTTTCCCGAAAAAAATGTTTTTGTGCTCTGCTTTTCCGGAAAAATGTTTTCGTGGTTCATTTTTCCTCGCTTTTCAAAAAAAACCGTGGTCCGTTTTCCCTCTGAGAAAAACACAAATTTTTTTCCCGTTCACGCGCGCGGCAAAATTTATTTTCGTGATCCGTTTTTCTCCAAAAAAATATAAATTTGTTTTTTATTCACACGCGCGGCGTGCGCCGCGCTTATTGTCCTAGTATGAAATTATATCTCAGTACGAAGGTTTGCACAGATTGTTTTTTGGCGGTTGCAAATCAAAATAGCTGAAACCTTACAGCAGATGATGAGCTAGCTGTACGTGCGTTTGGTGCATCCACCGAGCAGCCCAACTCAAACCGCCACCTCATCGTAAACAGCATCAATTCGAGAGTGCAAACCGCGTTAGGCTCCACTTGAAACGGCTTCCTTTATATGCCCGATCGTCTCCACCCGGCCGTCCCCTGCACATCGCCTCCCACGTCTCCGTCACATACTCCCATCCAAGAATCTTCTTCACCCAAGGCCTCGGCCTCCTCCCATTCTCCCATGGCCATGGCCATCGAGCAGGACATAGCGCCAGAGACTGCGGCCATCTCCCCTGCCGTCGGCGCCGCCACGGGCACGCGGCAGCGCAGGGGATGGCTCCGGCGGATGATGCTGCAGGGTTACTACTCGCCCATCGGCGTCGAGCAGGGGACAACGCCGGGATGGGCACCCGAGATGCCGCCGATGTCCTCGGTGGCTACCGTCGACGAGGGCACAGAGAAGCCGCGGCGCGGGTGGCTGCGGTGGTTGATACCGCGGGAGTACGCCCAGCGGCTTCAGTGGAAGAACCTGGGCGGCTGGGGCGGCTCGTCGAGGCTGGCCGCGTTTTCGCGGTCGATGCGGTGGAAGCGGCTGTCGGGGCTCTCGGTCAGCCTGAGGAGCAGCTGGGCGTCGGCGCTGCTCGACGCCGTCGCGTTCCGCGTGATGTACGTGGTGGAGGCCATCGTGCTCGGTCTCGCTCTCTCCTGCTTCTTCTGCTGCTGCGGCTGTCAGATATAGAAGATAGCCTCTTCCTCTGCCTGTGCCTCTTGCCATTGGGCGTGTAATCTTATAATCTTTGCTTAACTAGTTTCTTTGTTGTTTTTATTATGTCGTAAAGATGCGTCCTTCAGAACCAAGGTGAAAATTTTGCAATCTCCGCTTCGACTTAACCTGGCTAATCATTAGTCTTCGTTTCGTTGGACGATCTTGGATGCAAAAGATGTCGCCTAAATTGCGAGGCACGGGGCACGGAGTTGCTTGCATGTTGTTGCCGGTGCCGGGGACGCGCCCATGCCACCATGCGTGCCGTGCGCGCTCGCCTGTAAATTGTAGTGTCCGGGCCCCTAGCGGCATCGCCGTCGCCGCTCCTTCCATGGTGTTCGTTCGCCAAAAAAGCATCAAGCATGGCCAGTTACACCGGCAAAGTTAGTTCCGCCATGCCGGCCATCATCGCATCCGTCTCGGGCACTAGCAGGTCCTGATTCTTGTTCAATCGATATACTTGTGACATGCTTTACAGTTCAGCCCATGGATCGTTTTACAGGCACGGTGATGTCTCTGCTGTCAGGCTTTCATTATCTCCACACTAGGCACGATTTTGCCAGTACTGCGTATGGTAACAAATAAGTAAGAGAGGTGATATTAATTTCGATAGCCCAATTTCTACTTTATTATATTTATAAATTCTAAAAAATACGATAGCATCAAAACTGTGTTTTTAGACAAATCTAATCATGCGTTTGATTTCAAGGAAATATTGTTGAACGAAGTTAAGATGGTTTTATTATAGGTAAAACTGTATATATGACACCCTAAATTTATGGCGTTTGCTTTGAGACACTATTCTTTTATATCTTTTCTAAAACACACTTCAGCCATCTCTATTCGTCGTATAGACTGCCTTGTCCATCCCGAGTTAAACGGCATCGGCATGCTATGTCTAGTAGGGGTAAAATAGACTCTTCACCTACCTTCTCTCTCATGTCTCGGTCAAATATATTATTTTAATGATTGAAGTGTGTTTCAGTAAAAAAACACTAAGATTAAGTGTATTTACTAAATACATAGAAAAGTAGTTTAGAGTGTATTATACGTTTACTTTTTTTTCGGATGGAGAATACTATCATCCTTTCACTGTCCTCTTGTTTGTTACCATCCGGTCGCTATTCTTGACGTGATGGAACTGGTTTGACTGTTCTGTAGCAACACATACAAAAATGACAGTCGTGTTTCATTGCTGGACAAAAAAGGAACACATTGTTTCCTATGATATTTGTGGTCTTTTTCTATGAATATATGCTATTCTAACTTTTAAATTGTGTTTTTAAATACGTGTTATTTTACAATTTTAAGATGACATTTTACCTTTTTTTAATATATGTCTCACCCCTTTGGTTATTTTCAAGGTCGTTTAATACTATAGACGTAATATACACTATCCAATAGTAATAAATGATCTAATAAAAAGAATATTTTTTACATTTACATTGGTTGAAATGTAAAATCCTAAAACACGTTCATTTAGGATCGGAGGAGTATCAACTAGCACCCTTTTCAAACTGCCCTTTTACCATATAGCACAACCATAGAGCAGTAGACAACTGAGGCAACAGAGACTATGATTAGAGTAAGTACAATAACAAAGTTCACTATTTATTTCATCTCTTATTCATATCATCTAGAGTAGACAATAAAACCAGCTTATACAATAATCATCTCTAAAGGTTGTCTCTAGATAATGTGCAATAACTATCTCTGCTCTCTTGTACATAACTAATCTATCTTGTTTCTCGCGCCATACTGGCTGTTCTCTAAGAGTTGGCTCTCTTCTTCCTTATTTTTTTCACTCTTCTACATAGGATAAAAATGATATCTTCGGGCTAAGGGACTGTTTGTTTCAGTTTTGGATTCTCTAAAAGCTGATTCTAGATTGTGATCGTAGAGAATCTGATTCTCCAAAAACTGGAATCCAAAAGTACATATGAAGTGAATTGTGGATTCTAGTGTATAATTGGATTTTAGAATCAGACTGTTTGTTTTTATTTTGTTTTTAGGGTTAGAATCTAGAATCAAAATTTAAAATAAATAGACTGTAAAAGTAAGCTAAAATGATTTTATTAGACATGCCCTTGTCCATAAACAATTGAATCCAATTAGGCTGGTTCATTCGGCATCGTTTTCCGTGCTGAACTGCACGTCTTCTCTGACGGCTACTGAAATATCCGCCGCAGCCATACACAGCTAAGATATTCGTTCTACAGTCCACGTCACCCCACCTGAAAATCGTAAACCTTGGCAGATTTGAAGATTTTTTTTCTTTGAAGCGACAGATCTAGAATTTAGTTTGCTGCTGCTCGACCATGCATGGCCTCTTCCTAGTGGAACACGAGACCTTATCCTAAGTAGGGATTACAAAACCGTTTTTCAAAATTCGTGTCGAAATTCGCGATACGGTTTTCGTAAAAATCGCGCGAAAAACCGTTCAAAAACCGTAAAAAACCGAAAGGATTCAAAATAAAAAAAATTGAATTTTTTTTGAAAAAATCGAAAACCCGCTCGGTTTTTGATGAAAACTGACTCGGCCATTTGAATATTCTTCGAAAACGGTTTTGAGCGGTTTTTGACCGCGAAAAACCGTTCACATAAATTTTGCCAAAATTTTTAAATTTTTTAATTAGAACGGTTTACCGAGCGGTTTTGAGTTTCGAACCGGAACGGTAAAGTCAAAAACCGCAGTTTTCGAACGGTTTTCGTCGGTTTTGTGAACCCTGATCCTAAGCCCCCCTCCAATCATCCAATGTAGTGATCAGGAGACTAGAAGGATAACAGGCTTACGACAGGCAGAGAGAGCTGTGTGCTAGGATTCGGACTTGGATTGCCGTTTTTCCAACGGTACTTCACTAGAGGGAGGTGTGCGAACTGCGAAGCGTCAGCGGGCATGTAGCTAGATGGCAGCAAGCGAGCGAGGCGCGTCAGCTCGGTTTCGCCGTGCTCGCCGCGGCTGCCGCACCCAAGGGACCGCGCGCGCCCACGAGGCTTCAGTGCCCGCAGCGTCTCATCTTGTCATGGCCTCATTGGCATGCATGCCCGTGCTGGTAGTTGGGATACAGACAGCAGGGACTTCCTAGCAATATTTTCATGCGTGTATTGTTTTTTTCGCAAAAATAAATTTTGGTTTTTTTTGTGATGTTTTTTTTTAAATCGTCGAGAAAACACGTGAAACAGATGAAGAGATACAAACGCAATCACGTTTTTTTGGGTACTTATCTGGGGCCCTCTCACGAAGGATCCGTGATTGCGCTAAATCGAAAGGTCCTTTTCACGAAAAATAGCTGGAATAATCCAAACGTAACTACATTTTTTTTATATTTATTTAGGGACCTTTCACGAAAGATTTGAGATTTTTCTGAACCAAAGATCCTTTTCGTAAAAAAAACACGGGAATGACCTATACGTAATTACGTATTTTTTAAAGAGCCTAAACACGAAAAGAAATGAGCTGAGCCGGCCGCACGCGCGGCTCGGCTCAAACGTTGAGAGGCGCGAAACCTTGCCAACTTTATTTAAGGTATTATGTGTTCAACATGGTGCCTACCTCCCAGAAAGAGAACCCGTAGAGCCATAATAACGACTGCAACTTCAGCGGTATATATATATATATAGGAAAATGATTCCATACTCCTGAGTGTACGTACTCCCACCTCCAGTATACCATTTAAATGATGTTGTTATGCCTCTTTATCCTTTTGAGTATACTCTAATACTAATTATAAGATACTCCAAAGTGAGTTCTACGAAAAATTTCATTAAAGTTCACCCTTTATAGCAATATTTATTTATATATTCCTTTTACATATGAAAAAGTGTATGTAGTAAAAAATAAAGGGTTCTAATGAAATTTTTCAACCATGTTGCATTAGAGTATCTTAGAATTATTATTGGAGTATACCGAAAGTGATAAAAGAGTATAAAGCGTTCATTTAAGTGGTATATTAAATGTGGGAGTATGTACTCGAAGTCTGAAAAAACTTCATATATATATATATATATATATATATATATATATATATATATATATATATATATATATATGATGATACTATGATCGGAAAAATGTATACTTTCCTATATATTTTTATACGAAATTTTTGAAACTTTTATAATGTTGAGTTTAACCGGTTTACTAACTAATTCAAACTAGAGTTTCCTTTTTTGGTGATAGTTTGATTGTAAGTATGTGATGATTTTATATATAAATCAGCAAAGCATGTGATCTAAATTCGTTCAAATATTTGAATTTGAGTATACATTTTCTAAGGTATGTGTTTCATTTTAATTATTATAGATGGATATTTATCTTAAAACTGAAAGTTTCAAAAAATATACCCGGATTTGGCTTGAATTTGTGCTTTTGAAATCATAGTGCCTAGGCCCAATGGTGCCCTATTTCGACGTTATATATATACACACACATATATACACACGTACACACACACATAAACATACATACATACATACATACATATATGTATGCATGTATATATATCACCTGGCTCATTTACACATAGTTTAATACATGCACATACAACCAAAAACTCAAACATGCACGCGTACGGCTCACGTATCGCTCTCACGTGACTCACTAGCCTGTACGGCCTGCTTGCCATCACACTGCGTCGTTCGTCTACGTAGACCTCTACGTGTTCCGTTTTGCTGCACCACTACAAGAAAAGTGATTATCTGTGACGAAAACGTCATGACGTTGTCAAATTTTGTCATGAAAAATCTATTTTCTATGACGACTTGTTTATGTTCGTCATTAATTGTATCAGGTGCCATCACTCCATGTATTTTTGTGACGAAACATAAAATTTCGTCATGAAACCATAACACAAATCGTCATAGAAAATGAATAGTTGTTTATCTTGGACTGACGTCAAACATATGTCTGTATTGTGATGATATGCATTTTCATCATGGAGGCATGGCCTATCGAGAGGCTATATCTAGAGGCCCCCCTGTGCGAGGTGGCCTTGTTGTCCGACTTGGCCTTGTGGGCCCATTTGTGGGTTACACCTTACACATCAATTCTTGCTTATGTCCTTTCATGGTCAACTGATTAGGGTTTAGGTCTTGATTGGTTGGTAGATGCATGTGATGTAGTGCAAGGCTTTATTGGAATTCTTCTATACGGTTGGTGGCTTCCACATAGGTGACATTTTATTTGTGGCGGTTTTTCTGAAAACGTCGTAAATAGTATTACCAGTGGCGGTTTTAAAAAAATGGCTGTAAGACTATTTATGATGGTTTTTATTTGGAACTGTCACTAATAATGCATTATTTGTGGCGATTTTAATTTGAAACCTATAGAAATAATAAAAAAATAAATTTTTTTAAATATTGCTAATTACCTCTCCTGGCTTCTAATTTGAAAGAATCAAAATTAAATAATACTGTATTTGAAATAATTAGAACTAAGGGCCTGTTTGGTAGAGCTCCAGATTCCAGCTTCACCTGAGATCTAAAACTTCTAGGCTAAAATAAAGTGAATTAAGTTTATATTTTTAGTCTAAAATATAAGCAAGATGATCCATCTAAACACTCTTAATGTACTTATAGCTCCAGCTTCATGAATCTGGTGAAGCTAAAATTTTCAGCTTCACCAAATTCTCAGAATCTGGAGAAGCTGAATACCTACCAAACAGGACATAATATTCCATTTGCAATAATTGAAAAGAACGACTGAAACAGATTCAAAACTTCAGAGGCCGTTTTGAGGCCCTAAACGACATTTTTTTTGGAATTCCATCGCCGCGCACGCACTCGCACAAACCATCAAGATCCAACCATTTGATTTTGGTGCACTTGTGAAATTCGGGTGCTATTTTTCGTTATCTTTCCAATGAGCCAAAGAACGCTCCGATGGGAGTTACGAGTCAAAAGTTAACACCATTTTACCAAACGTGCTTGGATTTTATATTTGCAAACTACAGAGCTCAAAAGAATATAATTTGAGAGCTCATCGTGTGATGATTCCAGAAAGCACAAGAACACTAAAATCGAAGGTACGAGTCAAAAGCTATGATATTTTTACAAGTTTCATTTATAGTAATGGAATATATATTACAAGCATTATTGATAGTTAAAAATACAGAAAATAAATTTGAAAGTTTTAAATTTTGCAAATTATTATAACCTTCCTAAGTTGGAAGAGTTCGCAAGCAGAGGCTGTGCCACGTCATGTGTTTTGCAAAAAGGCCCTTGTGTTTTCTATAATTGCGTAGAGGTCCCGATTCCTGACGCCGTCTATCTCCCGTGCCGGTAACACAAGGGCAGCAACTAGGGGTAAAAACGGGTTGGATTTTATCCGCCCGATCTGCATCCAGATCTGGATCCAGTCGAGATCGGATTCGGGATGGGTTTTAGATATCCAGTCGGATTCAGAGCACTAAATATCCGAGAAATATAGGTTGGGGTCCGGATATTGGATAATTTCCCATTCGGATATCCGGTTTTGATCTGGGCCATCACATAACTTCGGCCTCCAAGGGACTTGGCCCATCCGGCCATCCTCACGCGACGAATGGGCGAAGTATCTCTCCTCCCCGCACTAGTACTCTTGCATCACGAATGGCCACCAAATCCCCCAAATCTAGGGGTGAAAAAGAAACTCGAAACTCATGAGCTTAACGAGTACTTAAAAACTCGGCTCGATTTGGCTCGAACTCGTTTTTTAACGAGTCTAAGCCGAGCTAGGTTTTGAACTCGGTAGGATAACGAGTTAAACGAGTTCACCCTCCCCTCCCCCTCTGTTCACATTGGATCGAACCTGTCCCCAAGCGCAAGCGACCAAAGGGCCAAGCCACTTCTTGCTCCTAGCGCCGCCTCCCCTCCCCCTTCGTGCGCCTCACCGATGGCTCTATCTGCAAGATCGCCAGCATAGGGAACCTCTCCCTCCTCCCCGCTAGATCTAGCTGCGGCAGCGTCTCCCCCGCCGATGGCCCCAACGCTGCCATGGATAGCTACGCCTCCGACGACTTCGTCCAGGGATCCTCCTCAACCAGCCACGAGCGCAAGAAGGGTGAGCTGCCCGATCTTCCTCCTACACCTCCGCCTTCTTCTTCCCCTTTGTTAATCACTCGTACCATCACGAGTTGACGCGGAACCATAGATAGCAGATCCTTTCGGCTCCTTCGAATTTCTCTGCTCGCGTATTCTTCCTTTTGGCTTCAAACGACGTATTATGGAGTGCTAAATTCTGATTGGCTGCACTTGATAAGGAAACTAGTTGATTTAGAGGTTCTGAGGAGAAGGAATGATCAATTAATGAATACAGATGGTACACAAAGCTTGACTGCACTGATCGCTTGCACTTGATATGTTTGTCGTTGTGTTGATCAATAATATCAAAAATAGTTGTTTGTGCCTTGAAATGTAGAAACGTGCTATTCTGTAGAATAATTGTTTTGCCGGAACCTGGAAGAAATGGCACACCCATTGCAACATTCAAGGTTACATTTCTAGTTCTTACCACTTGAAATGGCCAGTTATAAGAACTGACAACAGCAACAGACTAATCAAGCACTATAGTTATATATAATTATGCACTTATATCTGCTGATTAAAATCCTATACTATGTTTTCTTTTTCCGGTTTGATCAAATACATTGCAATTCAGAGAGCACCACAAACTCGAAAAGGTATGGCAAGGCTATTGTCCCTGCTTGTTTCTATCAGTTTCTAGAGTGATATCAGCATTCTACTGATATGGATACAGACTATACTTGAGAATGAAGCATGGTTGCATCTGTTGTCCAAACTTCTACTGATCCATTTTGCATGATTGCATCATGCTGTTAGATGGCTTCATTACTTCATCACTTTGCATATTAAGGTTTTGGTGATAATTTATGTATGCATGTAGGTTAAAAATTTTGTATGCATGAATGAAATATGTATTATAGAAGTGTTAGTTATATTTAGGCCTTCAAATCTTTCAAACTCGAGTATGCATAAATCAAATAAGGATGCTATGTTGCTCATAAATCAAATAAGGAAGCACTGAAACTTACCCGGTCTAGGAAAACATATTTTGCTTCCAAGTATAAGTTGGTAGCATAACAGTACTTAAATCAATGAAAAATGTGTTTGCACAGTTAAAACATCTTTGTTTCACTCAGGCTCTTGATATGATAAGAGGCAACAACATCCAAGGACTGATGGATTCACATTTGGAGGGAAACTACTTAACAGAAGAGGCAACCGCTTTGGTAGATCTTGCCTCTCAGTGTTTGCAGTATGAACCTAGGGATCGCCCCAATACTAAAAACTGGTTTCCATACTTGAGCCCTTGCAAACAAAATCAGAGGTAACTATTGTGTTTCTATCCCTCTATTTCTCAAATTGTTTTGTAAATCAATGAATTTTGTGTTTGTCTTTGGTGGTTTAAGCCTCATGATTTGATACATAGCTTCCACAGAACTGTTATCTTTTCATACCAAACCAATTTCCTGCCTTTCTAGCGGCTGATCCAATTTCATTTTAAAATACAAAACAGGTACCTTCCTATGAGATGCTTGGCATTCCAAAGCATGAGGAAGAAGTACCTCCTGCTCCACAACACCCTCTTTCTCCCATGGGTGCAACCTGTTCTAGAATGGACCTAACAGCGATTCATCAGATTCTAGTAGCGACACATTACAGAGATGATGAAGGGACTAATGAGGTAAAGATCACAGCATTTTGGTTCCTCTCTGTCCTTTCTGCAGGGTGTTATCTAAGAAATTGATATCTCTATTTGAGGTAATGATGGGTACTAAATTTTAATGAAGCGCCTGCAAGTTTTGTATATATGCTTTGATTCTAGGTAGTTTGCGTACTATCCGACTAAGTATCCATTATCGATATTGTACCCATCTGTATAATATCCGTATCCGTTTTCTACCTGTTCGTAAATACCCGGTATCCGTATCCGTATCTTACCCGATTTTTCACTACCCGTACCCGTATCCGAAAAAAAATAATTAGGGTAGGATACAAGATGACCTACTACCCGACCGTATCCGACCCGTTTTCACCCCTAGCTAGGATCTGCTAGAGATTGATATTTATGGGCTATATACATATGTTCATGATTAGCGTAGAGAGTGGTCTGAAGTGATTTATGCCAATCCTTTATGTGATCTTCATACTACGATATGAAAATTGCATCCATGTGCTTAACTATGAACCTAAGTTTTAGATTATTGACTAGTACCATTCGAACTTTTTATGTATGAATTTCTGATTTCTGTCATTGGGTGGATTGAAACAATAATGACACTGGATATATTCAGTTTTAGGATTAATCTATAATCTCTTAACAGATCTTCTAGTTTATTTGTGACATTATGTTTTTAATGAATAAGATTGACTTTCTTTTATTGCTAGAGAGAGGTAAAGTACTCAAACTAAAGATGAGTACCTTTTTGCTACAGGGGAAGGATGGAGTGTGGCAGCTAACTGGGAGGATGGGCAGGGAATGGGTAAAGAATGGGCAGAGGAAGAAAATGGAGATAGCTGGCTGCATGATCTTGATTTCCTTTTTAATCCATTATTTAAAGCTAAAGCTCATTTGTAATATGTTCTGTACTTAAGATGTGTCTTGGATGCTTATGAGAATGCGTGAGTTTGGCATTACTGACTATTAGTATTATCTGTATTGTGTTGACATGGCGTATATAATTGTATATGCACAATGCTTGGATTTGTGTGAATATATTCTTATGTATGTGCTTGATCTTGTGTCCATATATATATATATATATATATATATATATATATATATATATATATATATATATATATATATATATACATATATATATATATATATATATATATATATATATATATATATGTTAGTAGTTATGTACCTTTGGAGAACCACGGCTATTGATGTGGCACTAGAGTATTTAATGATGAAAATACATGCGCACGTGGTAATAATCTGTGATACACAATTTCGTTATAAATAACATGGTCAACACTCATTTTTGGCGGATCGGAGTGTTCTTTTATGACGAATTCGACATTTTTCATGACGTTTTGGATACAATTAATGACGGTTATATTCATCATAGAAGTGACCTCTTTGTTGACGGAAATGTAATTCGTCACAGAAAAATTGATTTATTATGACGAAAATAAGTAATTCGTCATTGAAAACTTTCTATAACGCACTTTCGATGACAAGTTGAGTTTCATCACAAATTCGTCATAAAAACCCTACAATGACGATTTCGGGGCTAATGATGACGAGTTTGGACTGTCATTAAAAATCACTTTTATTGTAGTGCACCACTACTACAGAACCGGCTACTACTAGCGGTTCGTAACCCCCTTTAGAAGCGGTTTTATAACAGCTTCTAAGCAACAGCGTGTGATACCGTCGGGTATCTGGCGATTCTTTCAACCGCTGTCTTTGTGGCACCGAAGCGGTTGGGAAGGTGTTCGGGGAGGTCGATGGAGCCGCCACGTGGAACTCCACAATCGGTTCGTTTACAAACTACTTGTGGAGAAAGATATCCAGAAGCGGTTCGTCTTACAAACCGCTTGTGGAAGGATATCGAAGCGGTTAGTCTTACCAACCGCTTGTGGAAGCGACACTCTACAAGCGGTTGGAGTCACCAACCTCTTGTGGAGAGAGTTTTCGATTATATGTATTTTAGAATATGTTCTTACGGTGTTTTTGTATATCGTTTTGACCATAAAATTAAATATGAGGGAGGAGTTTTTGCGCAATTAAATATATATTGCATATGCATACTCATACACATGTTCACAAGCTAGCTAGCTCACTACTAAAAAACGAACTTAATAGTGTAAAAATGGACAAGTACATAGGCGCAACCAAGCGTTTACAATTTTGAATGATGAAAAAAATGATTATCGAACTCATTTCTTGCATCGTCACTCTTTTTGTCCTTGGTCGGCGTGGATGTCGTCGGCAGTTCATCGGTGTTCAACTCTGGAAACCTTACGTGGAACTTCGCCATTTCGAGATACAACCTCGTCGACAATGAAGCCGATGAGTTGTTCTTGGAGTCGCGCGCACCGGTGAGGTGGGAACACGTTAACGTGCTCATCGATGTTGGTGACAATTAATTAAGCGGGAAGTATATAAATATCCGATCACATGCAATTAATTAAAATGTAAGTTGTAGCTAACAAATTGACATGCATATCTGAACCTCGGCATAATGTTCGGCTAAATCGCCATGGATAAAACTTTGAATTTAGTGGAACACGTAGTAGCCACATAAGTTGTTTCCAACCGTCTGGCGTTTAACCTTCGCAGGGAGAAATTTCAGAATATCAGATGAAGAACTGATATGGCGCATGTATATTAATAATAGTTTTTGTAGTGCGTGCACGAGTGCTTACTATGACTTGAATTCTTTCGGAATTCTCCTTTTGCTTCTTCTTGAACTTTGCAAATGTCTTGTTCGGGCGTTAATGAACCATTGGTATTTTTGGTGGATTCCTTCTTGAGTCATGAACTATAATCCTGCTTGTTGTCAAGCTCGATGACTAGAAGGATCGATGAAACCTATTAAGTATATTGCAACATATGCGTAAGTAGCTACTCGTACTATCAATGGCTTAAGAAATATAAGAACAAGAGGTTTGTGAGAACACGTACTTGAAGTTGAAGGCGAAGTATATACGGTTTGTAGTGTTGTTTCAACGATGCATGCAAAAGGTATGCCTCAACGTTCGATTTTTGCATGTCGTATGACCGGACTTTCTCGTTGACAATCTACGGGTCAATGAAGCCAGCGTTCTGTTTGCCCGGTCTTGTACATCGTTGTATCTCCATTCTACATAAGAAGGATAACTAAGTTAATTAGATTTTCAATTTTGTGGTGCGAGAGGAAGCAAGCGGTAAACTTAGTAGATCGACACTTACGGACACCCGGCAAGACATGAAAGACACGTTGACCTCGTCTCCTTGGTACACATGGTACAAGTCATCGAATTCATGCCATAGTTACGTGTTGTTCCTTGGAAGAAATACTCATCTTGGAAGCGGAGGAGGAACATTTGCTCTCCTTTAGATGCCCTTTCCATGTACCATTCATGCATTTGGCGCATCTTGGTTGGGAGATCTTTTATATCCTTTGGATCAATTAGCGGTTTGCCCAACTCATACTTCCATCTGGTTGGTGCCCTTTGGAAGATCCTCGTCTATTGACTTGAGTCCGCCTCCTTCAGAATGCCATTTTCCTCAAGTCCTCGGCCTCTGCGATCTTCCACTTTCTTCTTCTTTCCGCCAGAAAGAGCAGTGTATTTTGCCTTGTAGCCTTTCTTATTGTCCTTTTGTAGTCGCTCATCACGGTGGCGGCGCCGTTCCGCATATGTGAAAGTGCTTCACGTTTTTTATCTATTTTAAGCTTGGGCTCGGCTTCTTTGGCGCAAGCTGCCAGCCACTTCCGTCTTCTACGGATCTGACTAGCTCCTCATGATCGAGATCATATGGCCTCTTTGGCGGTTGCTTTGACATTTTAAGCTCTGGGATGCCGACTTCGTGGGAGGAGGTGCTAGTCTTGAGATCCTCCGCCGACATCGAGCTTCTTCCTCGGGAGATCTTTGGGCGTGGTATTTGGAGATGTTGGGTGCTTCTTACTTCGGCCGGTGGCGGTGGCGGTGGTCGGGCTTCTTTGTGGAGCGGGAGGTGGAGGCGTGGCACTGGACCACCGGGAAGCATTGCGTCTGGCGGCATTTGGAGGTCGTGGGTTGTCGATGTGGAGGCGTGCTTGCTCCTGTGGTGGTTCAAAGTGCGGGGCCTCTCTTCTTTGGAGATATAACCTCCACACCATCTGGAAATATGATGTACTTTTTGCGCCATAGGATGAATGTGCCATGGAGGGACTGTCCAAGGTTGGTCACCTCGTCGCCCCGGGAATATCGAGAATGAGATCTTGAAGCCCCCACCACCTCTTCCACCGTGACCTTGAGTATCCGTGGTGTCGGTTGCGATGGAATGTCACGCCCGCCTCCACCGGATAAGCCATGCCGTAAGCCACCTTGAAAGAGAGGTTACGCATATCAATGTGTAGCTTCGCCTTGGCGGCGAACCTTGATCTTGTCCACGGGATGACGGACTGCGGGTAAATGCCTTTCTAGGCCACGGCGGATCTTAAGCTGCTCTTTGGGCGGTCGGATGATCATGGATTCGGCGCCGCTGAACATTGGTCGAACGTAGTGCTCCTGAAGGCGGCTCATTGCCGGACACTTTTTGCGTGACCGGGACATCGATGGAAGCCTCCGTAGCTCTAAGCTCATCCTCGATCGGCTCACTCTACCTGATCTCTCCTCTTGCTTCTTTCCGAGCTCTGTAAGTGCTTGAGTCTTTGGCAAAGCCGTGCCTCCATGGCACCTTCGAAACCTCGTGTACATCCGGGTGCTCGGGGTTTTGAAGGGCATATGTTAGCTCGTCATTCTCCTGTCGTCGGCAAGGATCTGGCCGAAATCGCTCGATGGCTTCTACAATCCTTTCGCCAACTTCTTGGGTATCGGTGCCATCACCAAGCTACCATCATCGGCAAAGGCTGCCCGTTGACCCAATAACCAATTAGCATGCGGGCTCCCAATTCTCGATTCGGTATAATATCGTCTTTGTCGAAGTTCATCTTCCGCTTGTCCCATTTCTTTGCGGCCTTGATGTAACCACGGTCCCGAGATGGTGGTGGTATTTCTTCTTCTGTGCATTCACCTTGTTTTTTCTCTCGCGGCACATCACGCATCAAGCGGCTTGTACTCCTCGAAAAGCATCCCAATGATCGGCGGCTTAGGAAATTTATTGAAGTCGGCCTTTCTCCTTTGTCGATGTACTTGCGGGTGAGGGCGACTTCCCTTCTTGAAAGGAAGTTGCCATCTTCTTCAAAGCTCATCCCTTGGCCTACATTCGTACCCATACGGAAAAGTGAAAATTTTCTTTATATCATTCGAAGCGGTTCCTTGGTAGCTGCAGGGACTTCTGCCCATTTCTGAATGCTGATTGGGACGTGATCCCTCACGTGGTAGCCGCAAGTAGGGCTGGGCAAATAAACCGAGTAAAAATCGAACCGAATAAGCCGAAGCAAAACCGAATAAGCGAAACCGATTTATTCGGTTGTTGATTCGGTTATCTGTCTGAAATAACCGAATTTCTTTCGGTTTATTCGGTTTTAAGCACCGGTTAACCGACCTAACCGGAATAGCGTCTATCCTCACTTCCTCAGAGTCTCAGACCCCAGTACCAGTAGTAACCTAGCTCTCGAGCCTCTCGGTTCTCTCGGCTGGTAACTGGTAAGACTAATTCCCCATTCCCCTCAACCCTCACTCCCTCCCTCACACCCTAGGGCTCTAGGCGGTGGCGGCGCGCCTTCCCTTCCCGAATCCCGGCGCCCCTCCCATCCCCTCAGGCGCTCAGCCTCCAGGCGCCGGCGTGGGAGCGTCTGGAGCGGCTCCGCGTGCTGGAGATCGTCGGCCGGCCATTCTTGGATTTCTTGTGATGAAATCGCCGTCGCTGCATGCCCCAACCTCACCGACTGTCATTGCTTAGTTGCGATTGCTCGTATTTGTGTCCATCGAGCTCTCCCTGCTTGGCGGTCTTGGCTCGACTTCCTCGGCGCCCGACAGCTGCTCGCTCTTGCTCGCCGCGCCCGCATCGAGTCACTCGAGGTCGAGGCTTCACGGATCACTCTGCGTGGTAGCCACGCCTCGCCGCCTCTCAATCGCATAAGCGCACGGTGCGCAACATACCTCTAATCCTTAATTACACTTAGTGTTGCAAGATAGTTTGTGTTGTTCGGATGCAATGTTTATGTTTGTGATGAAATGTTGCGGGAGGGTGTACAAGGTGGACCTTTGGGAAGCTTCGGATCTGGAACATCTTTATTGCTTGGCGTCAGTGGAGTGGGCAGCGGTCGGCTTCAGTCTTTGCAATCGCTAGCGAGTGAAGCACCTGGTGATGAAGATTGAATTCTGCGGTGACTTTGATGCTTCTGGCCGTTCCGGAGGTTGATTTGGTGACTTTGATGCTAGCTATATGTACTACTTTTATCTCCTGTTCTTGTATTGTTCACTGTTCGTATTGTTCACCAAAATATGTGGATTGTGGTCATGTGGTGAACCGGTGATTCCTGAATCCTGACAATTCTAGTTAATTCGGTTTAAAACCGAAACCGAAACCGAATTATCGGTTAACCGAATTGTCGGTTTCCAAAATTTCCAAACATATTTCGGTTTCCTTTTTGGAATAACCGAAATTCCTAAAAAACCGAAAACCGAAACCGAAATATTCGGTTAAACCGAACGCCCAGCCCTAGCCGCAAGCGTTGTTGAAAGGCCCAATTGCTGATTCCGGGGCTAGCAGACTCCCATCGTTGCCAACTTCGGTTATCACGTACTTTGTCGAAGGCTTCTTGTTAGGTCCTCGGTTCATTCGGATTGGGTGGCCGATGAGGTCTGGTGGATACACAAACACATATAATATGAATGATTTTAGAATAATTAACATGTTTACGGTGATTTTATAATGGGTAAGTATACCTCGGTACCGGTGTTAACGGCCTCATCGGCAATGTCGGCGGCACCATCGTGATTTTCCGCATCGGTGATAACGGCCTCATTAGCTAAGAGCGCTACCCGGCGTAATGGTCTCGAACAACAGATTTTCCGCTTCATCGTATTCCGGTCACCACGTCTTGGTGTCGCCATCTAGAGTAGAGCAAATCTCGAGGCTTAGATTATATATGAAGACAAGATTGTTGAGAACAATTCGAGTTTGAAAGCATAGTTTAAGATCGACGAGAACGAGGTTTGTGCACGATGAGATCACATTCCTTGGGTTACTTTTCGCATGCATTCATATACTTATACATTTCACATAGACTTACACATTTCACATGATACATATACAATTGACAATTCACATATACTTATACATTTCACATATACTTACACATTTCACATAGACTTACACATTTCACATGATACATATACAATTGACAATTCACATATACTTATTTCTTTGAATAAAAAATAACGAATCATTCTTATTCCACACTAATATGATTTTAAAAAAATGAAGTAAGGTTATAAATCCACGACTAGAATGTTAATAGTCTATTACACCAAAAAGCGAAGCGTCGGTTCATATCAACCAAGCCGCGTCACCTCGTGGCCTTCTCCACGGAGTGTATCGTATGCTCTCTTTGGCGGCCATGCTTTTGGAATAGCGGTCTTGATCAAAATCTAGAGCAGGACCTTCTCAAAGGCGGCACCTAATGTCGATGGGCTCGCCACGGCCGGCGGCGTGGCGTTCGCGTTGCCGGCCGTTCTTGAGCCCATCGCATTTATCGTGCCGGCAGATTGAAAGAAAGATCTGTCTGGTGACCAACACTGCATGTTCAAAAACATGGACATGACTGAAACATCTGATGCGATGCTAACGAATAATATTCAGCAAAAATTACTTGAATCCTTATCTTCATCGACCGGCCTCAATCTGGAATAAAGGATAGATTATGATTACGTCCCGGGGCATAAATGTTTTCCAGATTCTACTTCACATCTCACTTTGAAAATGACTATTTTTCTCTTGAAATAAATTGAATCAAAAGGCGATAAGTAGTAAAATGAAGAGCATATATTTTAAAACAACATGAAAGAAGAACTTGCGAAGGGCTTTAGAACAGAAATTTCGTTGCAATTCTTCATATCAGCACAAAGAGTCTTGGAGAATCGTAATAAAATAGCATGTGGAACCAAGCAAATCATTACAACGTGCACATCAGACAACAACAACAACATAGTCATCTATATTTATGAAACATGTTAATGAATCACCTGATGGTAATGCTAACAGCAATACTATCTTAGCTCAAATATATTTTGATTTTATACATATATATACTGCATGGCATTCAGTATCTTGCTGTATTTCCCCAAATCCACCCAAGGCCAGCACCATATCTTAGCTCAAATATATTTTGATTTTATACAGTCAAGGAGTATATCCGCAACCTCCAACAACACCATATCTTGCTGTATTTCCCCAAATCCACCCAAGGCCAGCACCAGCCTTGCACGGCTCAGTTCTTCCCAAACAGAGCAAACCACACAAAGTCAAAATCATCCAAACCAGCCCTTCTTCCTCACTCCCTCCTTCTTCCTCACTCTCTCCTTCTTCTTGCTCCAGACCCTAGCGCCCAGCCTAGCCGGACCGCTCCTCAGACATTTCGCCGAACACCTTGCGGGCAGTGGGATTAGAGAGGGAGGAGGAGGCGTCTTGTACTTCTCTCTCGGTCCTCCGGTGGAATGGCGGGCGGCGTCGGCGGTGGTAGAGGCGATGGCGAGGTGGCGGATCTGGCGAGGTGGCGTCGGCGCGGGCTCTCGGCAGAGGCGGCTTGAGACTTGAAATTTGGGGTGTGAGGCGGGGACTTAGAAAATTTGGGGTGTGAGGAAGGAAGCGGGAGTGTCGACTTTATATAGGGCACCCACTTCTACAAGCGGTTAATAATAATAACCGCTTGTAGAAGATGCTCTAGCGGTTGGTATTATCAACGCTTGTAAGAGACTTCTAGCGGTTAATATTACTAACCGCTTGTAGAAACATGAATGGGCGGAGTGGGAAAGGCCCTATACAAGCGGTTGGTATTACGAACGCTTGTAGAGCACCCTTCTACAAGCGGTTAAATAATACCAACCGCTTGTAAAAGTCTTGACAGCGTGATATTAAAAATATCTGGAGCCCATATCGTTCGATAAGATCTCTTCCTCCCCACGGCTAGCGCGTGGCGTTTGAGTGTGCGGGCTCGTCCACCCCCGTTCGAACCCCGCTCGCGCCCCCTTGCCATTCTTTTTTTTTACTGTGCGGTATTTTCTACAAGCGGTTGGTATTACGAACCGCTTGTATAGACCCTTCGACAAGCGGTTCTTACTACGAACCGCTTGTAGAAGTGGGTAGAGCTTTAAATTCTCTAAGTCCCCGCATGCACTCTCCCACACCTTCAAATTTTCTACATCCCGAGCGCCTCCTCTCTGTCGCGCTCCCTCCTGCTCTCTGTTTTCATGCCCACAAGGTGTTCGGTGAAATGCCCACAAGGAGTTTTGTTGATATGTTCATGTTGGAGTAATGAAAAAATATTGTTGATGGTAATTTGTTTCACTCTTTGAAGCTATTAATCCATGTCGATGGCTTCATCAAATGGCGAGACGAAGAGACAACTAGAGGCATTGCGGATGAAGCTATCGTGTCCTCGATCGCGGAGAACACAGTAAATGTGTTGACCTCCCATACATCCAAGAATCCATCCCGAGTGTTCATGAAGTGTTGAATATGTCGGTAAGTTTTTGAAGTTATTCATTTGTTCATATTCCTTGACTTTCACCTTCCGTTCCATTCTTTACTGTTTGAAGGGCACAGACATGTCCAGTATTAGCGGCAATGATAAAGCCGACCATAGTCTTGAAAATCTTGCAATGCAAATTGCTGCATTACAAGAAGATTTCTTTGCCAAGGAGAGTTCACAGATTCGACAGCTAGTGTCTATAAGAGGGAGAGATGCACATCCGGCTGCTTCTTATGACAACAAGAGTATTAAAAAGCTAGAAGAAAGGATGAAAAGAGTAGAGAACATGCTAAAGAAATTAGTTAATATAGCTATCATTGTAATGTTGCTCCTATTAGTTAATATAGCTATCATTGTAATGTTGTAAATTTCACCTTTGCTTTTGGGGTTTTTGTATGGGAATTTATGAGCTAACTATGCTAAGCTGAATTTCTCTTTGTATGGTAAAATTCTGTGATCCTTTCATAGAGTGGATATAAATTTTCAGGTTTTGTTCTCATTTTAAAATTTGTACAAATGGTTTTCAGGCTTTGTTTTCATTTTAAAATTTGTATAAATAATTATGTACAAGCAATGTTAAGCATCAACATATCAACATGATCATATGAAATAATTTGTATACAAGTAGTACATCTTAAGTCTTCGTCTTTACAATTGTTCCTTCGTTATGATCGTGGCGTATGTAAGGAGCATCGACATCAGCATCACGCAGAGGCGTTTATGTCGACATCAAGCTGTAAAAGGAGGGAGCTCGTCGAATGACCATACTCTTCCTCGTCGGAGGCGTTCTCAACTCCTACAATCCTTCGTTTGCCTTGGAGAACCACATGTCGCTTTGGCATTACCTTTTGCTTGTCATACGCTTCTTAGGTTTGCTTGACATGTCCATTACATAGAAGACACGGATCACATCGTTCGCGAGAACAAGCGGTTCGCGCCTATAGCCGACTTCGTGAGATCCACGGTTGTCATGCCGTATTTGTCGACCTTCACACCGTTTGGAGTCGGCTTGACCCATTGGCACTTAAATAGAGGGACCTTGAGAGGTCCATAGTCGAGCTCCCATATTTCTTCTATGAAACCATAATATGTGTCCAACTGCATTGTTGTCTTGGCGTCTATACTGGACACCATCATTCAGTTGGTGCTCTGTTATCACGGGATCCGGTGTAGAATGTGTAACCATTGATCTCATACCCTTGAATGTCACGATTTCTTGTGATGGTCCCGAGCCAAAGCGTTGCAATAGTTCATCGTTTGACCCTTCCTCAAGGATGTATACGTAGCAATTGCCGAAAGAATCCATGTGCTTCAGGGGTTATCCAACTCTCTGTCTTCCTGTGAACTTCATGGCGTAGGACACTCTTGTCTTTGAAGGATATAGGGGCGACTATAGTTGATTGCTTGAGCAGTGAAATGTGCTTGCTTGAATGCAACAAGATCATTGCATGCAACCGATTGCCTTCCTATTGTCCCTTTGCCCGTAGCCTCCCCTCGTGGTCGTGATATGGGGGCGCCGATAGGATTTAGATCATTCATGTAATCAACACAAAACTCTATCACCTCCTCCGTCACGTAGCCCTCGGCAATGCAGCCTTCGGGGCCTTGAACAGTTCGGACGTACTTCTTGAGGACACTCATGTACCTCTCGAAGGGAACATGTTGTGCGAGATACTGCTGGTCGAGGATACCTATCTCCTTGACAAGGTGAGCGGTGAGATGAACCATGATATCAAAGAATGCGGGAGGAAAGATCATCTCGAGGCTAACCAAACTTTGTACCACATCGGCCTCCAACTTAGGCGGTTTATTTGGTTCGACAACCTTCTGCGAAATGGCGTTGAGGAAGGAACATAGCTTTGTGATTGTCCCCGCACCCACTCGGGTAGTATACCTCGACAACTACCGGGAACAAGCTGTGTCATCAACACAAAGCGGTCATGGGATTTTAGGCCTTGGAGTTTGTTCTCTTCGTGTTTACTGAGTCTCTTTACATTTGAGGAGTATCCGTAGGGACCTTCACTTTGTTCAAACACTCAATCATGCTTTTTTTCTCTTCTTTGCTTGGAGTGTAGCTCGCGGGATGTAGAAAAAGTTGTTTTGTCCTTCTTTGTTTTTTGGATGTAGGTCCTCCTCACCTCCATGTCTTCAAGGTCCTTCCGAGCTTGCGTGTATCTTCGATTTGCCATACATATCTATGTAGCCTAGCGAGTTCAAGCAAACATTCTTCGTGATGTGCATGAAGTCAAGCGAGTGTGAACCTCCAAAACTTCCCAATCTGGCAGTCCCAAAATATTGATTTCTTCTTCCATGTGGGTGCATGACCATCCTCGTTAAACGCAGGTATGCTTCCAAGACCCTTCCCAAATACTTTTTCAGATCCTTTACCATAGCAAACACAAGTCGCCCATTACGATCTTTGAGGCTTAACACAATTCTGTTCCCTGTTAAATTCTTGCCTTTCCACCTCAAAGCATGGTGCCAGAAGAAACTGCGGTGGCCCATGTACACACACTTAGAGAGTTTTTCGGTACATGCGATCCGTTTCATCTATGCTTTGGGTGCGAGCTTTAAACCCTTTGACAGTTTAGCGGACGAGTTCCGAGAGCAGCCAATCATTGATTGTTACAAACAACAATGCACGCAGTTGAAATACTCTCTTTTGTACTCATCCCAAACCCGTACACCATCCTCCCACAACTTCACAAGGTCTTCAACCAATGGCCGGTGAACATCGATGTCGTTTCGAGTTGCCGGACGCCGATCAACAATGGCATCATGATTTACTTTTGCTTCATGCACAACCATGGAGGAATGTTATAGATGCAAAGCGTCATAGGCCAGGTGCTATGGATGCTGCTCAACTGACCGAAAGGATTCATCCCATCGGTGCTCAACCCAAACCTTATGTTTCTGACCTCATTTGCAAAGTTTGGGTAAGCCCGATCTACTTTCCTCCACCGCGAGCCATCTGCAGGGTGTCTAAGCATCCCGTCTTCCTTACGCTCTTCGCATGCCAACGCATCATCTTGGCATGACCTTCGTTAGCAAGCAGGCGCTTCAACAGGGGATCACAGGAAATACCACAATACTTTGGTGGAGTTCTCTTCTTCGTGCGATTCCCATCTAATTCACTGGATAAATCCAGCGTACCTTATCCGAGATTCTTCGCTGCTGGACAAACCTCCAAATCGGCATACTCATTGCGTCTGAGGATACAATCGTTAGGACATGCGTGTATCTTCCGTACTTGCAATCCTAAAGGGCGAGAGGACTCGCTTCGCTTCATATGTAGATCGGGTAGAGTGTTACCTTCGGAAGCAACTTCTTTCTGAGTGATAACAAACCATTGAATGCCTTGTCGACACACCGTTTGTGGCCTTCCATTGCATGAGTTCTAGTGTAGTCTGCAGACTTTTTGTGGCTCTGTCCACGGTTTGGGTACAAAAGCAGTTACGTGGTCCTCTACCATGCTCTGAAACTTCTTGTATTGTCTTTCCTCTGTGAACTCTCCCTCTCCATCACGGACATCCGATCTAACTCATCATCGCCATACTAAATCATTGTATCTTCCACGGACCCGTATTGAGTGGTGTCAGGCATCTTGTTAGCTCTATCTTCCTCTTCTTCATCTTCTTCATCATCTTCTGTCGAATCGCCTCTGTTTCTCCATGGTGGGTCTAGCGGTATAGTTTGCAATGAAACCTCTCGTGATCACATGGCTCATAACCATCCATCGTTCGGAGTGCTCCTTCTCATTCTTGCAATCTATACGGACAACGTATGAAGCTTCACAGAGGCAAAATGCAACTACCGCGTCGAAAACTCCTTCATGCCATCTCTGAACTCTCTTGACCGACGGTCCGCATTGTACATCCATTGCGGTTCATCTACACCAATAAAAATAATAACAACATCTATCACAATATTTAATTAAAGCTAACTATGTCTAATAGTTTTGTATTTTTAATCATTACGCATTCTTTTAACTAAAACCAACTAATTATTTCTAATCCTGCTGCATTTTTTAAAATAAAACTAACTAATTGTTACATGTTCATGCAAACCTTTTCTATCATTTCGCATTTTAATTTTACTAAATAAAAATTATTTTTACCTTTTCTCCACCTTTGTAATTTTTCATCGTTTCACATTTATTGCATTTCATTGCATACACCAAACAATATATCACCTTAAGAACAAAAAAATAAGCCAACAATGTAAACACTAACAATTCCCACAAGAACAAAACATGATTTCTCAACATCCAATGCACAAAAACATCAATATATAGGTGAGAAGGATGTCAACAACATGTTACTCACCTTAGAAACAATTAATTGAGCTAATAGCCTCAATTGAAAATTTTGGCAGCACCTCCCCCATGAACTGCGCTCTTGGCCCACCACTGCTTTGTCGAGCGAGCTCGGGAGGAAGATGGGGTTTAAATCTTATTTGGGCGGGAAGGGGTCTCTACAAGCGGTTCTACACACGAACCGCTCTTCGATCTCACCTATAAAGCGGTTAGTGTATCAAACCGCTTCTCTGAGATCTAAGCGGTTCTATACGAACCGCTTCTAGAGATAACACTCGAAGGGTTCGTGTCAAGAACCGCTTCTAGAGACCCTCCCGCCTGCTGCCCTGAACCGCTTGTGTACGTAGAGCACTGGCGGTGCGCACCTAACCACTTGTGATAGACCGGTTGTGAAGGCCGGTTCTGTAGTAGTGCACGCACGTCCTTCGCATGCTGCGCCTCTTGCACCTGCGACCTCGCATATTATGCCTGCACCTCTGCGACCTTCGTATGTGCTGCTCTCGGGCTACGCACTATCTGCGCGAATTCTCTCGGACCTGCAGTGTACGTCCATCTACGTTCATTTGCACTATAACGTGCATCCCTGCATTGCACTTCCTGTTGTCTACGCTACATCTTCTGTTACAAATAAAACAAACTTCACAGTATCTTGTTTCATAACAAATATTGTTGTCTATAAATCATCACACATATGTTATACTGTTGCCAAATTAATCATCACACACACACACATATATGGGGAAATATCTAGTGCAAATGGCTATTCAGTACTAAAATGATAATATCCATCGTGAGCCATCCGATCTATCATATGTGGCTCAGATTGAGAGTGGTGGAACCCCTTGTCACTTAAACAGTTTTGCGAAAACCCCCTCTATTTCTCTTCTCATTCCATGAGGGGTTTCCACCATTCTCAATCTGAACCATACATGATAAATCGGATGATCTATAATGGATGTTAGTATTTTAGCATGAATAGTCATTGCACTAGATATTTTCCATATATATATATATATATATATATATATATATATATATATATATATATATATATATATATATATATATATATATATATTGCAAATGGAATTAACAGAATGGATAGAAGAAGAGAGAGAGGTTGCGTGGAACTCTCAAAGCAATTCCTAACATGATGTTGCCTGGTGCTAAAATCTTCCAAAATTTGTAGAAAATTTTCCTATCCCATGAGATTCGTTTGAAGCAATCCTACAAATCAAACACCTCTTACAGAAAATTTTTCTTTGGATTGAATTCCTCTTTTTTTTTCTTTAAAATTCCTTTGAATTGAAGAGGTTCCTAGTTGTATAGTTTGCCTTCTGCAGCTGGATGAAACGTTGTAAAGTGCATCTGAAACTTTTAGCTAGTACAGAAATCTTGCACAGTTTTAGCAATTGGTTCAATTTTCGAAATTTTTTGGTTCAATTTTGCTATATGAGTTTACACCTTGTTTGTTGAAGTGTATACTCTTTTAACGTAGTTTACAGCCTGTTTGCTGAAGTGTATACTCTTTTAACGTACTAAATTAACTACTCGGGATGCCCTCGGTAGGGTTTACTTCACAAGAAGTATGCAAAGTCGAGGACTGGGAAATCAATGGCAACAGTAGAACTGAAGAAAGAGATACATTCCAAGAAGTAAATATGCACAGAGATTTATTGGCTTTTGAGACCGTACATGGGCAGGTTCCTTTCTGTCACGTCAGTAGCCGTGGCAGTCAGTAGTCAATACCAGCGACGGCGGACAAACGCTCACAACCTCGTCACATTTACCTTCATGAGACTATGTACATCATTGGTTTTCGAGCAATGGAACTTGGGATCTCCAGCGTTCTAGCTCGGCTGTCTCTTCACAATGGCCGTTGACTCTTGGGCTGCAGCCTTGGTTGGAGACGCCCTTAGAACATGGAGTCATGGGTCTCTCCCTCCAGCTTCCATTGCATCCAATGTTTGGCTCATCTCGGCAGCGCGCTGCGTTTGGCTGTCGCCTTCCCTCTCGGTGATATACCTGAAGTGCGCGTGTGGCCAGAACCCTGCAGCCATTGCGTGGGCAGTTAACTAGTGTTGACAGAGAACGCAAATCCAAAATTGCACATAGTTTTGTAAGGAGTCAAGCAGTTTACAGTTTGCTGCATTGCACTCGTCACAACGTTGTACTCTATTAGCAGGAAAAAGCCACGAAATTCAAGATTCAACGTTGTATGTTGGAGATCTGGCATTGTTGAAGTATACAGCATTTATGATGGATCCATGAAGCTGCAATTCTGACGTGATGCTTGTATTCTTCACTACTTAAAAGTTACACAAATATTAAAATATAAGTAAAGAGTAGATGACGATAATTATTAATTTTTTTATTTGCTTTAAGATTTGTATAATTTATATTGAGAATGTTATGTATAGAAGCATCACTCCAAGCCCGAATGGAAGGCCTGTGCAGCGTGGGCTATACTGCACAAAGCCTCAAAATTAAGGGGCTCATTTTTTTTTACTTATTCTTTTATTACTACTTGTTAATTTTTCTATTAATAATAGTAATAACTAATAGATAGTAGTTCTTTTTAATCTCTTCATTTTCTTTTTTAAATTTTTACTGTAAAAATTCATTCCTAAGTAAAATCATGTGCCCTGTTGATATTTTAAAGTTTTTGAAACAGCTAAATTATTTCTGTAATGAAATTGTTGCATATAGAATTTTGTTGATAATTGTGGTGACTATTGCACATACAAAATAAGGACTTTTATAGATTGAAGTTGAAGTTTCTACTTATGTTCTATAATGAACTAGGAAAGACGTAACAATAGCGAAACTGATTTAATTTGGAAAAGGCTAATTACAAGGATAATTGAGGATTCTGTTTCAAATAACAAATAATACTAGAAGAATGGTGCTTTCGATGTAAAGTTTATATATGAAATTTGTTTTTTTAGCGCAATGTATCATATAATCTTTGTACCATAAGAAAAAAAATTGTACTACAGCTATAATATCAAATAATTATTTTGATAATTAATTTTTATTGTGCATAATCTAATTTTAAATTTAACACAGAACCCTAAAACATCATGTATGACCTTGCACCACTTAAAAGAAAGAGAGAAAAAAGAAGTACCTTTCTCGTCAGAAGGGGGTGGAAAGAACTGCAGGTAGCAAACAGAAGCGACCACCATTCCTACATGGACATGACTAACCCATCAGCACGCAAAAGAGAGTTCAGAGTATTGATCAAACATCAAATTGTATGTAACATCCTAGTCTAAAATCCACTTAAAGCTCACTCTATCGTAGGATGGATCCACGTAGTATGACACCCCACTTACACTTTAATCTGTATCTCGTGTAAAAGGGTTAATTTGGAGATACTACATTTGGACCTAGTAGACATTATATATCATTTTAATTCACTTTAGATAAGTAACATGTGACTAATCACACCACCACAACTTCACATAGGTCTTTACACTAATGAGACGGGGTATTACATCCAACCCATTCCACATGGTCCACCACACTAACGACACGAGGTATTACATTCACTTGTTAAGGGTTAACGCTCGCCAGCACACCGCATACATCCATGTGTCCAGTGTCAGTGTTTGGTATATATGATATGCCGTATGTCCACTCCGGGCTCACACACACCATGCACCATATGCTTGTGTCACTTTCACGTTTGCGTCTATGCAATGAAGGTTGATGTTTTGATACCATCTGTAATACTATGGCCTAAAATCCGCTCAAAATCTAGTCCACTGTGGAGCAGACCCACATAACATGACACCCCACTTATACATTTGTCATTGCCTCACATAAAAGGGTTAGCCCGGAGATACTACATGTAGACCTAATAGACATTATACGCTACTATAACTCTCTTCAAACAAGCAATGTGGGACTAATCTTATTACCACAACTCTATATGAGCCACCACGCTAACGAACCGGAGTATCACACTGTCTTATGATATAAATTACTACATAGATATATGCAGCTAAGGTAAATTGCCAAATTCATGAAACACGTACCGAGGACGCCACCGGTGCACACGTCTTGCCAATGGTGCCAGTAGTCGTCCACCCGCGAGATCGCAATCATCGCAGCGACGAGCAGAGGGAAAAGGACGATGCATAGCTTGGCGACATGCCCCCTTCGATCGAAGATGGTGATTTTCCCGGCGAGGTACCATGACAGGAATCCCAGACCGGCAAAAGACCCTGTGCAACGGAGCAAGTAAGAGCTGATTACACGAAGGACTAAGATCATATTCTCTTGTTGTTACCGTGAGCTGACAGAGCGTGTGACGGCAACCGCGCAGTTCAGTCTAATTAATAATGAGAACGATTGGGTTGTTAATTGATTGGTTCTATGTGAGTGAAACTCACATGAAGTGTGGCCACTTGGGAAGCTCTTGTGGCCTTCTTTGATCACGCTTGCATCTCCGTGGCATATGACCCCTGTGGTGATGTTGTCGTACACCTGGACATCAAGTCAACTACTCTTTAAGTTTGGGATGCAAACAAAACGATATGTGTAAGACGTAAAATTTGGAGAAATTAAGGTGGGAGTTTTTACGGCGATTCCATCAGGGAAGCAGCGCCAGAAGAAGTTGGGACGTGGGCGGCCGACGGCGTCCTTGATCGCGTCGGTCAGAACACCGGTTATCAGCACAGAAAATAGAATGCCTGCTTGTGACCACGCAATGCGCGTTAGAACAAAACAACAAGGGAAGGTCACAATGGTGCCGAAGGATACTCAAGAAATTACCTAGTATAGCATGGTGCAAATCATACACGTTCCTCCTCCTGATGTAGATGACGGTGAAGATAATCATAGGGCCAATGACAGCAATGATCTGAGGAGCATTTACGACAAACAATTTGATTAGCTTATCGAAATTTAACCGAGGGAGACATCTACATTGATGAATGAGGAATTAAAGAAGGGATCGAAAGCGCACCGGCACGGCCCAGAGCGGGACGGTGTTGCTCTTCATTGGGTATCTGAGGTCCGTCATCATGCCGGCGCCGACGAAGCGGTGGAACGGCTCGATCACGTTGAGGAGGACGTCGGCGGCGACCAGGAGGAGCAGCGCCAGCCAGTCGTACGCGTGCGACCTCGCCACCCTGCCGCCGTGCGACCGTATCGTGGGGAACGCGCATGCCGGAGCATTGGCATTGGCCGAGGCCTGCATATCTGCCCTATCGATTCTACACTTGCGATCTTGCAATGCAAACTATGTAGGCCTTCAAGCCACAAAAACAAAAACAAAGCAATGCTCTTGACTTGTATGGTTCTTCCCTCCGGGTCGTCGTCTTGGGCAATGCATATCCTTGTTTGTTTTATAGGATTACAGATAGAACTGTATCCGAAATTAACTTGGAATCCAAGATGGCAATGCGAGTTGACAGGGCATTAATCGATTGGGGCGTGGGAGTTGCCAGGGAGTTGCTCCAGTTAAAGCCTTCCTATTCATGGTGCTGCAGCTTGCGCAAACGTGGTACCGGAGTGGCTGGCCTACCGATGCCAGATCACGACTTGGCCCTTGGGGAGTTGACCGACGTTTGCACCGCGTCTAGGCAGCGTTTGCACCGCGTACACAGTCCCCCCACCCACCACACACGGGAGTACTGCTGCCTACGTAACCCAAATTTCTTAGCAATTGCAGGCCATTGACTCAAAGTCTCGCGTGCAGTCTTTTCAAATTCGCAAGGAGGAAGGCCATCTTCATCCATCCGGAGAAGAGATTTTTTAGCGTATTATATTGATAGTATATAATAGATAGTAAAAATCAAATCTCATTATTAATTTGTACTACCTACATCATTATAAATAAGCTCTAATCTAATCTGACCTTTGTTTTAATTTATTAAACATATTTCTACAACTAAGTATAAATAAATTCTAATGTAACAGGTTAAGTACAAATAAATTCTAATATCAGATTAATTTATTAAATATATATTTTACTTCTCCAATATCATAAAAAATCTGATCTAATGAATCAAAATAAACAAACAGGTAGCTAACGAACCCAAGAGCAAACAAACGTACGACAGTGCCGAGATTTGTTAGCTCAAAATTCCCGAGCCGGTCCAGAGATTCTAGGTGGCGCAGTATACTATGGGGGTGTTTGGGATAGCTCCAGCTCCACCAAAATCTGTAGAGTTAGTGGAGCAGGATATTTCTAACTCTAGAAATTTATAAAGCTGGAGCTGTGGATACATTAAAAATGTTTAGGTAGATCATCTTATTTATATTTTAGACTAAAAATATAAACTTAATTCACTTTATTTTAACCTATAAATTTCAACTCTGAGTTAGATCTAGAATCTGAAGCTCTTCCAAACCTGACCTATATCTCACAGACCGCGTCATTGTCCCAAGCTCAACGATGGGACTCCCACTCGCCCCGGCCTCCCCTTCTTTTATGCCTGCCCCTACCCCACGCCCGTCCCTCCACGGCCGATGTGGTACAATTGATTAGTAGTACAGCACTACAGCCCGCTAGCACGCGTGGTTAAGGCAACCGAGTGAAGCCAGCTAACATGGGCTCGTACGGTAGACATGTGGTTGTAATAAATGCTTTCCATCGAATTTTTTTATTTAATACTTATTTTAAATCTTTTTTGTAAAACTAATCGGTCGAATAAAAAAAATTGATAACTACCCTCCTGTCGCCTAGTAGAGGCGACCGCTAAGCTGAGGCGATAAGCGACTGACAAGCGGTAGAATTGAAATCTATGGCGGAGTTGAAAAAATTAAAAAATATCTGATCGCCCAGTTTGGCTGAGGCGATCGATCTTATAACATTTTTTTTACAATTTTTGTTGTAAATTGTTTGTACAATAATTGTTGTATTGAGCAGGAAGAATTACCAAAAAAATTCTTGTTGTATTGAGCAGGAAAAATTATTTTGCTTTGTTAGTGATCTGAATCCCACTTAGAAATTTTACGTAGCCTCGTAGGGTTAGCGAATATGGCGGAAAAATCGAGAAAAATCACAGGCGATCTATGCAGCGTGGGCTACCACTTATGTCTGGCGAGATAGTGAGCGTTGCCTCGGTCGAGTTGCGAAAAGGAAAAGGCACTCATGACCCGCGAAACCATGGAAATTGTTGCCACTTAAGGGTTTTCGTAGCCTTGGGACAAACCGGATCGATCCAAAAAATACGAGAAAAATCAAGAGCGACCTACGCAACGCGGGCTACCACTTACGTATGGGCGAGATAGCCGGCGTTGCCGGCGAAGTTCTGAAAATCGGAAAAGGCACTCGTGGCCATGAAACCCGTAAATCGTGGCCACTTAGGGGTTTCGTGAGGCGCATGGGACAAGCGGATCTGACCCAAAAATACGGGGAAAAATCAAGGCGACCCTCGCCAACGCGAGCTACCACTTACGTATGGGCGAGATAGCGGACGTTGCCCGATAGGAAGTTGCGAAAATCGAAAAAGGCACTCATGACCTGAAACCACGAAATCGTGGCCACTTAGGGATTTTCGTAGCCCATGGGACAAGCGGATCTGACCCAAAAATCTGGGGAAAAATCAAAGGCGACCCTCATACGCTGAGCTACCATTCTGAAAAGCACAACTATTAGGAAGCAGGAATTACAAATATTGTTTCCGGTCTTTCAAAATAGTACAAAGCTGCGTGGTAAATTAAGCCTTTTCGATAAATTTGGAATATATAGAGGGGAAATGAAAAAAGCGGAGGAAAGAGTCGAGAATCATTATTCTATATATATACGACATAAATATACAAAAATAACCATATTAAATCTTGTTTAACTTAAAAAAAATGGATTACTTGCGAACAAATGCGTGATAATGTTGATGGGGTGCGAGAGGAGTTTGCGAAATGGGAATTTGAGCTCGAATTTTTGCGGATAATAAGGTAGGTCAATATCTTTATTACGACTTCAAGCGGGAGGAGCGACGGACAACGAAAGTAGTAAGAGCCTACATAGTGCATGAAGAACAATAAAACTGGAGGAGCATTACGAACAACGAACAACGAGACGTCTACTAAGTGCATCGAAGCCACTTTCCCTTATCCCATGCCTCCGGTGGGGCTTCTCTGGTACAACGTGCCCTCTCTCGTTTCCTTCTCTCTCGGCCTCCTCCTCCGCTTCCTTAATACGTGCCTTCTCACGTTCGGCGTCACGATCCTCTTGGAGCCGCCTCCCGAACTCCCGGTTCCGGAACTCTTGATCAAGGAGCCTTTGGTCCTCGGTCGATCTCCATGTCGTACCCTTGCTTAAATTCACATAAAGATGGCGGAGGCGATCGCATGAAACAAAAATTAGGAAAGTTCCATGTAGAAATATTAGGAAACACGTATGATTATTACCATAAAGAAGCTTAGGGCCTTCTCCGGTTGGGTCGGTCGTAGTTGCAGCACTTCCAATACCGCCTCTTCCAAGTTGAAAGCTCATATGAGTGGACAAGCTGCAGGATCTCCGCACAAACACATCGGTGCGACAACCCCGGTCGGTAGGGCGAGATCTGATGCATTTGTGCGTGGCAAGGTCGAAAAACCTCCCTCTTCTTTTGTTTTGCCCTTTCCATTTGAACTTGCGCCTCGGCATTTTGCCTTGATCGACCTAAAATGAGCGGATATATCTTAGAGACTTTCTCACCTTGGTTGTTCCTCTTCTCTGTGCTTCTTAGAACACATCGTCCCTTCTTATCTGAGGCCTTAGGGGCACTTTCGGAGAAGCAAACCACGGCACGTAAGCCTCCGCCCCAACTTGTGTCCCACGGTTTCTCAGGCCGAGTTGACAACGCACTGCAGTCCTAGAGCCTTTTCAGGCGGACTTGACAACACACTGCAGCGTCAATGTCTTTTCAGGCCGAGTAGACAATACACTGCAATGTCAGAGTCTTTTCAGGGCAACTAGAAAATACTGCTATGACCTCATAGCCTTTTCAGCGGACTTGACAACACATTGCGTCAATGTCTTTTCATTTGAGTAGACAATACCTTTGCAATGTCGAGTCTTTTCAGGCGACTAGAAAATACTGCTGTAGCCTCGAGTCTTTTCGGACCGAGTGGACAACACACTCTGACCTCGATGCCTTTTCAATTTTATGTCTGGTGGTGGCGCTTGGTCATTTAAGCCTTTTGCCCCCTTAAGATATCGGTGTAAATGCAAAATGTCAGAGAATAGCCCAGAATCATTATTCAATATATGTACTAACATGTAAAATACGGATACTTAAGGTTCTAGATGTGCGAGACGGAGATTACGGAAAGGGTGATTGTGATGTGCAATAACACTAAGTGTTATAGCTACGAAATCTGATGATAATGCCCGAGCTAATGTAAAGTTTTGAAGACATATGAATCATTAATGACTTGAACATCTGGTTGAACTTTATTGAATGAAAAAAGATAACATAGGTTATTAGAAAATACGGTGATAATGCCGAGCTAATGTAACTAACTCTAATAGAGATGGACAAAGTGGCATAGACATTCGTAGGATGGGAACGAACATTCCACTGTCGTTTCATAGTCGGGATTAGCTACGAGGCCTTGGTCCTTGACATTTTGTAGGTGCCTCTCCCGCGCCTCACACACTTCCATGGTTAGACCGTGTGGGTAGTGGCAGGAGCATAGGCATTGTGATTCATCGCATCCATTGTTCGCGGTGTACGTAGGGGCTAGATCTTGTTGGCGGAGAAGCTTGCCGTGGAGCAATTGGCATTGCTTGGACCTAACTTGGCATAATGGTTCTTGTTATGTGCAGTTGAGTTCGGTAGTCCTCTTCCCAAGCCCAGAAAGTACACCTCTTGGGACCTAATGCCTGGTGATTTCACGGAAGAAATTCGGGCTTAGTCTGGCATGGTAACAACAGAAAAGGTTGGAGAACTTACCTCATTGTTTTTCGTGCACTTGAAGAAGAATCGGCCTGGGTTTCGGGCAGTTTTGGACATGCGCTCGAAGATTTTGGAATTGCATCGCGGACAGTGTATCAATGGGAGCCCTGTCGTCATCCTCCGCGTAGCAGGACCACTTGAGCTCGAGGGATGCGCCATGTAAGCTCTTCGATTTGTGGAAGGATTGCGGGGTTCCGAGGAAGAATGTTCAACGAGAAACTGAGGTGCGGCTCTCCCCTCGGAGAGTCCTCTTGTAGGCACGTCTCCCCTCCAGACGAGGATGTCCCCAGGCCCCCCGCCCGATCCATCTTTGACGGGCACGTCTCCCCCTTTACACGGGGATGTGGCCAGGCCCCGCAAAGACGACGGGCGTCCCCCCTCGAGACGAGGGCGTCCCGGGCCCTCGCCCGATCCACCTCGGCAGGCACGTCTCCCCTTTACAGGGGCGTGGCGGCCCCCGCAGACCTGACGAGGGCGTCCCTCTCCGGACGAGGGCGTCCCAGGCCCCATGACACTTATCTATGAAGAGTATGGTCTACTATATTTTTCGCAGTAACTTATGATCTGAGAAATCATGGCCTACCACTTATCTATGTAATCAGTCAAAGCATGAATGAAGTGGTAAAGGATGGAGTGGTTAAAATCGGAAGAGTGCCCACGAAACCTACGCAACGCGGGCTACCACTTATCTATTATTGAGCTACCCGGGCGTTGCTCCATCACGAAGTTGCGAAAATCAGAAAAATAAGTTGTACGACATGGCTAAGAAAAGATAACCTACGAAAATGCAAGCACTTAGTTCAGATAGTTAGACAACATGGTGGTGAAGATGAATAAATTACAAAAGTACAGCTGTACAATAACTTCGATCCACGATGGCGCCTCGATCTGCTGGGTGGGAAGTGCGTGAGTGGCGGCAATGACAGACAGGCCTCCTAGCCCGGCCCTGCGGCACAGGGGTAGTGTAGTCTGTCGGTACTTGGGTGTCTGCTCGGGTGGTGGGGCGAGGCACTCGGTGGACAGGTACTGGTCCAAGTCAAAAGCAGGCGCATCCTCGTCAATGTCGTCATAGCCCGAGTAGCCGAAAGCACCGTAGGGTCCTGCTGCGGCGTGAGACGAAGACTGGCCCGCGTCACCCCACCTCAGCAAGCTGCGGTTGTCGCGAGACGAAGATCGCCGCGTCACCCCACCGTGTACACGCGTTTGTCTTGGGGAGGACACGAGGCTCGTCTTGGTGACGTCGGTACATCTTTGGCCGATTTGGCGAGTCTGAAAGTAGCAGAGTCCACTAGGCGGGAGTCTTTGGTGACGGGACGTGCTACTATTGCGCACCATGTCTCGGCCCCCCCGAAAGGTGAGTAGGCGGCACATCCGCGACATGGCGCTGCGGATCTGAGTAAAAGTTTCCCGCTGCTGAATAGGGGTGAGCGCGATGTCCACGTTGAGGCCCGCCAACACGGACTCCGCCTCCCCGTACACCTGCCCTGCAAGATGTGCCTACAAGTAATGCCAGCTTCATATGAGGTAATTTACATAAGAAAACATACGTGTAGGGTGACGGGGGTGACCCTTACCGCATAGTTCTCCCTCTGGGACATCTGTGAAGGGTACGTCTCCGACACCGATGTCGGAGCTGCGACATATGCTGCTGGTGTGTACCCAACCCTAAGCCGAGTCCGCGGCACGAACCACTCCATGTAATCGTCATATGTGGCATCGTCGTACGACCGGGTCTCGTCCACCGTGTCCACCTCCGCCTCGTCCCACTGCAACACCCACGGTATCATGCGATGAGCGAACGGAGTGCCCACTGCATGCCTCGCCCGGGTCATCCTGTAATACAAAAACGGCAATTTACATACAACATGCATTCCGCGGGAATGGTAAGTATTGTGCTCAGGACACCTACCTGTGCGCGCCACATGAGACAGCGTGAGTAGTCGACAGGGGGAAAGTCTGGAAGAGGCCGAACTGCCGCAGCACTCGGTGCGGTGAGAACTCCTCAATGCACAGGTCAAAGAGGAGGACCTTACGGGTGAGCCAGAGCCGATGGTCACGCCAGCAAAGCTCGGACACCCCGTGAGGTGCTCGGACCTGGACCATGTGCGTGCTGTACGGTGTCCACCGCACGTCCTTGTCCTGCAGCCTGTCAAACTCCCGAACGAACTCGTGGTACGCCTTCTTGACCTGCAGGTGGGCGTACACCCGCTGCGGAAAAAAAGTAGTGCATCTTATTAAAGTGTCCAAAGTAAGGGGTTAGATATAAGGGGGCATACCTGTCGCTGAACCCAGTACAGGCCCATAGTGGGCCAATCGATCTGGTGGTGGTGGTGGTATAGGTCCTGTGAGTACGGCGACCGGTCAACAACGGGCCTATCGATGGAGAAGTGCTCCCAGGACCACAGCTGCAGTAGTAGAACGCTGCCCATCAACGTCGCCTCTGTCGATGCAGGAGACGACCTCGCAAAGACCCTCATGCGTGCCGCGAGCAACATGAGCCCCACGACCATTGCACCATCTGTTTACAACGGCAAAGTTAGACATGTCCTGTCATAAGAGATTTTAACGAAATGTGTTACCTCCTCCACCGGGGTGTCGGCGATAAAGCGGGCAAACTCGATCAGTGCGGTCCACCGTGTCCCCGTCGAGGGCGGAGCAGTACCAACCGAACAGAATAGCATATGCGCTGCGGTGGCGTGCGAGGTCCTCCTCGTCGGTGTCTGGGTGGATAAGCTCAGCCTACAGCATTCGGTACAATATTCTCAGCAGCTCAGTGTGTATCCGTTAAGTTGCAATGAACGAGAAACTAACCGTGAACTAGAGCAGCCACGCCTTCTGGACACCGTGCCGCTCATCCGTCTGTGGGGGCGCGTCGGGGCTGCGTGGTGTCGTGCACTGGCGGCGAGCCTCAAGTGCTCAAGCCACGCGGCGAGGCGTCGTCTTGGCACTGTTGCCACGACCCGCAGGGAGCCCTAGGAGGTAAGACATGTCCTGCAGCATGGGAGCCATCTCTCCGCAGGGCAGGTGGAACGTGTGTGTCTCTGGTCTCCACCGGTCCACGAGCACGGTCATCAGGGACCTGTCGTACGAGAACCGTGAGATGTGCGGGCCATCCGCAGTCGTCTGCTCCACCATCCTGCAGAATGGATGTAATCCGACCGCTCGTAACTTGCACGTAGTGTGTAGCGTCGTTAAAATTCCATTAATAGGAAAGTAAAATAGTAGGAAAAGTTGGCAGCTTACTGTGGAACCCAGCGTGGGTCGATATGAAGAAACTCCTTCGACACCCGTGACCGCAGTGTCCCCAGTCGTCGGCCCTCAACTGCGGACAACCTAGACCGGTGGGTCCCATCCACGTGCTGGTCTAGCAGCTCGGGGCAAGCCTCGGCAACACGCCCAACTCACGCCATTGTCGCCTGTGCCTGCGTGGTTACAAAGCAAATTCATGGTTAGAAAGCAAATAAAACAAACTGGACAATAAGTAAGTGTAGGAGGCAAATAAAACAAACCGGATAATAAGTAAATGGTACATGTTACAACTACCAAAAATTAAATGAAAAGTAATGAAATGTTGCATATTCACATATATATTTGATCGCGCACATACAACCAAAAATTACATGTCGGGGACAACAAATAACTGGTACATAGAATCAAAAATTACATTGACGGGGACAAGAAATAACTGGTACATAGAATCAAAAATTACATGACGGGGACAACAAATAACTGGTACATAGAATTACATTATCCACAATTACGACACGCTTGACTCGTCCATATCGTTCCTATACGCCCGTGTCCTTCGACGCCCGATATACGCTTCAACATTCGGACGTCCGGTACCCATCGATGCCACGGAGGGGCTGCCGTGAATGATCCATCGACTCGGTACCGTACACCTCGTTATGCCCGTGTTGAAAACACTTTGCTTGTAGTAGTAGTGGGAGATGTACGGACGACATGATAGTGCGTCTACTTTCTTTGCGGCAATCACGTCGCGAAGCACGGCAAATTACAGCGCGGCCTGGCAGAGCACTTTCGCGATCGGCGGCTTCGGAATATGCGCAGATGGGAAGTCCTCTCCGGTGGGCACCTCTTGACCCGGTCACGCGGTGCACGTGGTACCTTCGTTCCACGCCACTCTCCGGTGTCAAGCGATGTGTCTGTGCCTTCCATGTCTTGTTGGCCATGTACGTAGAGACAACCGTCGAGTAGGACAGGCTATTGTCCGACATACATGCAGCGGAGGCCTTATACCGCTCAACGAAATATCTTTGGGTGCCTAGTAACACACCCTCAACAATGCCCACCAACGGGAGACATCACGCGCCTTTCATTACCCAGTTGTAAATCTCCGCCAGGTTGGTTGTCATTATTCCATAACGGGAACCGCCCTCGTCATGCAGAAGGGACCATTTCTCCAACGGCTCGTGTCGTATCCAGTCCGTGAAACTCTTTATGCTTGTCCCCAGCCTACGCCGAATGTTTGGTGCATCGGTCGGGAGCGCACACAAGGCTGTGGCGTCATCTCCTTGCTCGTGGTAGACCATAGGGTTCCTTGATGAACTAGTGCCATCCCTTTGATTCAGTGATTGCTTCTTGGTTAGTTCATCCAGCGTCCTCCACAGTTAGTCGAACTTCCTCCGTGGTTACTGTTTGCATAGCCGCTTGAACATGTTCATAAGCTCCTTGTTCTGAATCGCGGAAAAAATTGGCACCCATGTGCCTCATGCACCACCTGCTCTTCAGGTCTGGCCACTTTGCTGCTCCCACGCCGTTGGATCCTTGTTGCATATCCACGATCGCCCTTAGCAACCCTACATGTCGGTCATGGATGACACATACATCGAGGCGATCTGGACAAGCGCCATCTTGACTCTTTCAAGAAACACCGCACGACTCTCGTGTTTTCCCCCCACGAAGGCCAATGCGGCCAGGTAGAACACGGTTGTTGGCATCCACCGCGATTGCAGTTAGAATCTGGCCCCTGTATTTCCCTGTGAGGAATGTGCCGTCCATGCAACTGATCGGGCAACAGTGTCGGAAGGCATTTATGCATGCGCTCAAGGCGAAGAAGGCCCGCTGCAAGACCCACTTACCCGTGCACGCACCATCCGCGGGAAACTCCGCAAGGTCGATGACCGTACCGGGATTCCTACTTGATATTGCCCTGAGCAAGTGTGGAATATTCTCGTAAGAAGCCTCGTATGTCCCGAACCGTATTTACAAAGTTGTTCTTTTTGCTCTCCATGCCTTTCCGTAGCTAATCTTGTACTGAAACCTCTCCTCCACGGCTCTAATAATGGATCGAGGCTGTAGGTGCGGATTGTCCACGATATGACTGTAAAACACATTTGCTCCCCAAGTGGACGACAGATTGCGGTGTTCCTTCTCCGCTTCCTCCAGTTGGCAGTTATGCTCCATCACTATGGAACATTTCCAGTAGTCCCTCCACTTCCCCTTGTATGCATGCACCCGCCATGGGCACGAATCAACTACGCACTTCACATCGTAGTCTTTTTTGCTGGACATCACTACCCTGAATTACCGCCGAAGAGACATTGACCAGTACTTCACCGCATCCATCATAGCTTCCTTGTCTTTATATATGCCCCCCTGCGCGACCTCGTTCTCATGATACTCCCATGCATCTCTGTTCCCTTCATTCATTGTTAGGTCTTTGAAATTATAATTAGTCCACGCACTGGGGACAGGCACCTCAGGAGTATTGTCCTCCTCGTCCGAGCGTTCGCCATCAGGGACTTCCTCATTCGCACGGTCCTCCTCCTCCACCAAGTCAACTATGTGCTCCACCTCCTCCCCCTCGTCGGCCACCCCCCGCGCCTCCACGACTGCCTCCTCGCCCCCCCCCAATCACGACGCCACCGCCAACATCGTGTCCCCCGTCTCCGGGGTCCTCGCCACCTTCGTCATCGCATTCTTGCATATCTGTCTTCCCCTCCTCCGTAATATCTACCCCGACATCACGAACCTCCGACACCGATGGAGGTACCTGGTACCAATCTACCAGCAACATGAGCGGCCAGCCCGCTCTCTGGCGTACCAACATAGCTCCTCCATAGCGATGTCGCGTTAATAGGAACCAACTCTCCATAAAAAGTCTGCGCCGACGACACTCTTGCTCTAACCCGCAAATAGAACACTCTGGGTATCCAAACTGAACATCCGAAGCATCCACTCCAACAAACCCCTGTATGTCCTATCTCTCGGCCTAGATATGCCCCGTATGACTGTTGAAAATGTCGACAAATGCACTCCATCCGGCCCCTGTGCTATCTCCCCATCTCCATAGAATATTTGAAAATACAATTTCTCCGACATGCTGCCTACAACGTCGAACCGAAAAAATCATCATTTCTCCATCTAACCGCTATATAAATGTTACATTATATTGTCAAATTTTACTCTACTGATTTGTAATGGTGCCTGACATTTCCAACTTTTTTTACTCTACTAATTTCTAGCGTAGCACGGTGATTGACGATATGTTGCTAGTCTACCATATTTTTAAATATACTAATTTCTAACGTAGCACGGTAATTGACTATAAATAAGTAATTCGACTACCCATTTTTTCATTACGGAATTACTACTATATATTATTCGTTTGTCCTAATCTTAAAAACTGTATATATACATGATATATCGTACTTCCTTTAATTTCTACGTCGCAATTTTCGAAACATTGCCCGCGTAACATATGCCTAACCTACTATGTTAAATTAATAATATTAAATTTCTAACACATTACATTTCTAAATATTGACTAATATTTATATTACATGGAATCTCAATATTTCTAAATACTACACAGTCCTAATATTTCTAAACACTACATACTACATTAATTTCTAAATATTACCTACAAAAATCACCACATAAAATATAAACTAAATACTACAATTTCTAAATACTAAACAATACTAAATACTATATTAAATCTCTAAATATTACATATAAAATTTTTGAACTTACCGCAAAACCGAAGAATCAAATTTCTTTTTTCCCTCTTTTTTTCTTTCTCTTTTTCCCTCTCCTTTCTTTTCTTTCTTTCCTTCTCCTCTCTTCTCTTTTCTTCCCTTCTTCTCCGTCATTGCGCTCATTTTGCTCTCTTCTTGGGTTGAAATGAGAACAGTCTTTCATGTGAGTTTTTAAATGGCGCCGATCGTTCCAACCACGGGAGATCGCCCCAGCCATGGGCGACGGCCGGCATGTGGCATTGCACGGCAAACGGTCGGAGCGGCCGTTTTCTCAACCGTTAGGGTTGGCCTCCTGTCGCCCGAGTAGGAGGCGATCGCCCCAGTAGGGGGCGACAGGAGGGTATTTTTCGAAATTTTTTACTTCGGCCGATTAGTTTTGCAAAAAAGATTTAAAATAAATATTAAACAAAAAAATTCGCTTTCCATCGACAGAACCTTGGCCCACTGATAGGGAGGTGCGAGTTCGTAGTAGCGGGCTGGGTTGGAAAAGCATGTTCCAAGGCTCTACAATGCCATGGATAATAGATTTATCTTTGCCCTCCACAATTTTACGCTACACCGTAACGTGCGAGGTCCCAAATTTCATTTTCGGTTTACATCTCGCTTCCATCTTAAATTTGAAATTTCAATAAAATCTTATTATTTCAGACGAAATCTTGTTATTTTGGATGAAATTGGTCAAAACTCAAATCCAAAATTTTTCAGACTAAAATTTCAGCCAAAAATCGGAAATTTCTCTCGAAATTGCCGAAATCTCAGTAAATTTCAACTGAACGAAAAATAGTTCAAACGATGTAGAAAAAATTTGAAATTTTTTTGGAGGTTTCTGACACATCAATTATATTCCCATAAAAATTTCAGATGATTATCAAGTCTGAGAAATTTTTAAAAATTCTAAAATTTCTACTATTTTGATAAAACGCTTACTAGCAAGTTTGAACCGAATGAAAAATAGTACAAACCATGTTAGAAAATTTTGAAATTTGTTTTTCATGGTTCTAATGCATTACTAATATTCCCATAAAATTTTCAGATAATTATTAAGTTTCATAAATTTTTAAAAATTTGGACAGTGCTACTGTTCTGTTAAAAGCCTTATCGGCAAAATTGAATAAAATGAAAAATAGTTCAAACCATCTGATGGTCCTGATGTATCATTAATGTTTTTATAAAATTGTTAGATGATGATCATACTTCAAGAAGTTTTAAAAATTCTGGCAGTGCTATGTTCTAATAAAAGTCTAATAATCAACATATAGATTTGCTTTAGCAATCAAAAAGGTTTAAAATTTTCAAAAATTTTACAGAAGGGTGGTAAGGAAGTTCTAAAGATGTCACAAAAATTTTGAATCATGAAAACACTCCAGTAAATTTATAAAAATCTTACAAAGCACAGTATAAATGTTCTTTCTCTTTTTGATTTTTGAAATATAACAAATGAAGTTCAATGCTTACAAAGATTTGATTGACAGAATAAAAAAGTTTAAAATTTTTAAAAATTTTATAAAATATTATTGAGAAAATTCTTAAGCTCTCATAAAAATTTTGGATTATGATCACACTCGATAAATTTTATAAAATTCTAACAAGGATATAGTCCCAATTATATTCATTTTGTTTTTTATTTTTAAAGATAAAAATGAAGTTCACTATTTTGAATTTTTTCTATGATTCTACACTACTAAATATAGTATCATAAATTTTTAGATTATTATCAAGCTTGTATAATTTTATAAAAATCGATAGTGTTTCTGCTAAAATTTTAAAATGTCTCAACATTCTTCAACAAATTTTCATAGAAGATGATTTTCTTAAAGGTTATTAGACTAAATCCGACCATAAAAATTTAAAAACCGGTCAAAAATCATGAAAGTTCAGCCAATTTTGGCAAAATTTTACCAAAAAATGAAATTATTGTAGCAATTTCAAATTTTTTTATCCGACCAATAAATTGGATTCTGTGGTGGCCCAAAATCAGAAATTTCGAGGAAAATTCACCGAAATTTGTATCCTGGCTAACGTGTATACATTGTATATACTGTTGCACCATCGCCAAATATTTGATAAGAAAGCCTTCTCTCATGATAAGTGGTAGCTCCTCCTCAAAGACTCGATCCCTCTTTTTATGGCAAATAGCTTCACTTCCTTCATCCACCTTTCCTTCTCTATTCACTTCCCTCAAACTCAAAATAATTTTTGTAATTCAAATTTTCTCCTCAAGTATGTTAAAACAAGTATTTTTTAACCACTTTCAAAAGTTTTTGAAGTGAGATTTTTTAAAGGAAAGTTTGTTGAATAGAATGTTTTCGAAGCGGAAACTTTTTGATTTAAAATTTTTTCGAGTTGAAACTTTCTAGTTTGAATTTTTTTGCTTTAAGTTTTTTCGAGTTGAAACTTTCCCATTTTGAAATTTTTTAATTGAAAATTTTTCAAGTTGAATTTTATATCAAAACTTTTCGAACCAAAAGTTTTTTAAATCAAAAAATTTCAAACCGAAAGCTTTTGAATTGAAAGTTTTGAATCTTTGAACTTTTGATTTAAAACTTTTGTTGTTGAAACTTTTCAAGTTGATTTTTTTTCTTTTTTAAACTTTTCGAGTTGAAATTTTCTAATTTGAAACTTTCTTATTTTAATTTTTTGATATAAATTTTTTAGTTTTAAATTTAAAATGTTCAAAGTTTAAATATTCTAATTTAAAAATTTTGTGTTAGAGAGGGAAGATGGGGTGAGAGAAGTCAGTTGGGAAAGGGACAGAGGGGGCCGAAGAAAATTACACATACCATTCTGGAAATATATCCTTAAATTTATTAATTTAAGATTAACCTCAAAATAGTCATGGCATTTGACAATTACAGTCTTAAACCAAATACGGTTTAGAATCCTTATCTCATAACACTCCCTCTTGGGCGAATACCACGTAATGCATATGTCTCGTTAAAAACTCCACTTAAAAACCCAGTGGGAAAAAGGAGATGGAGAAAAGAGTACATCGCACTCGCACTTTATGTTGCACTAGTTGCCTCATTAAAAATCTTCATGTGAGAAAAATTCAGGAAAACTCACAAAAGGAAAAAGAGTACAACTTATAACCATCAAAGTTTTATTAGGATCTTCAGGATTGCAATAAGGGTTATGTTCAAGGGTTTTCTCCCCCTAAACTCTGCATCTCTCTAAGTCTTCTCATTCCAATACCTTTAATATATCTTTGAAATGTGGATTTAGGCAAAGACTTAGTGAATAAATCTGTGAGAATTTCACATGACTTAGTTTGCAAGATCTTTATCTCATCGCTCTTCTGGAGTTTGTGAGGATAGAATAACTTAGGAGTAATATGCTTTGTGATGTTGCTCTTTACATAACCTAATTATATTTGTGCAACACAAGCAGAATTATCTTCATAGATAATTGTGGGGGTATCGACGATGTTAAGACCACATGACTTCTGGATATGGCTAATCACACGTCGTAGCCAAACACATTCACGTGAGGCTTCATACAGGGCTATTATCTCTGAGTGGTTAGTAGAAGTTGCTGCCAGAGTCTGTTTACAAGACCGCCAGGAAATGGTTGTACCACCACAGAGAAACACAAAACTAGTCTGTGATTGGCACTGTGGGGATCAGACAGATAGCCAGCATCCGTATATGCCACTATGGTCAAGTCTTGGTTCTTCTACAAAAATAACCCAAGATCTTGAGTACCTTGGGGATATCTGAATACAGTCTTTACACTAGCCCAAATGTCTTCTGGTTGGAGCTGAACTATGTCTTGCTAGCAAATTCATTGCGAATGCAATATCCAGTCTTGTGCAGTTCGCAAGGTACATGAGTGCTCTAATAGCACTTAAATATGGGACTTCAGGTCCTAAGACTTCCTCATTTTCCATTCTCGGTCTGAATGGGTTTTTATGCACTTCGAGAGATCTTACGACCACGGAGGTTTTCAAGGGATGTGATTTATCCATATTAAACCTCTCCAATACCTTCCGGGTATAGGAAGACTAGTGAACAAGAATTCCTTCTGGGAAATGCTCTAGCTGCAGGCCTAAGCAAAATTTGGTTTTACCCAAATCTTTCATCTCAAACTCCGTCGTGAGGTAAGCACTTACTTCCTTTATCTCCTCTGTGGTTCCGATGATATTCAGATCATCGGCATACACTGAGATGATACAGAATCCATTCTGGGATTTCTTTATGAACACACAGGGACAATCATCATTATTGGAATATCCCTTCTTCAAGAGGAACTCGTTAAGCCGGTTATACCATATTCTTCCCGACTGTTTTAACCCGTATAGCGATCTCTACAGTTTGGTGCTATACATGTTGCGATTATTAGGATCTGGGACTTTTACTCCTTCAGGGACTCTCATATAAATGTCCAAATCCAGTAACCCATATAAATATGCGGTCACCACATCCATCAACTGCATTTCTAAATTTAAGCCAGTTGCCATTGATATTAGATATCGGAATGTTATTGCACTCATTACAAGCGAATATGTTTCATCATAATCAATGACGGGTCTCTGCATGAACCCTTGTGCTATAAGCCTCACTTTATATCTCACCGCTTCGTTGTTTTCATTTCTCTTCCAGATGAAAAGCCATTTTGATCCTACAGGGAACACTTTAGAAGGTGTTCGGTCAACAGGACCGAGTACTTTCCTTTTATTAAGCGAGTGCAATTCCGCCTCAATTGCTTCTTTCCATTTAACCCAATCTGAGCGCTTCTGGCACTCTACCATGGACTTTGGTTTTGTATCCATTTTAAGAGTTTTAACAATTTTGGAGGCGAAATAAATGTCGACAATTGTAGTCTTTTTTTATATAATTCTCCTGAATCCACATAATTGGTGGATATTTCTTCATTTATTTCTTCCAGCTCCTCGTGATTTCCCACAACGATGGAGTCTAGGTGTTCCGGTTTCCCAGCGTTAGATTGTGCGCGTAAATGTTCACTAGGATTTCCATCTTCAGGATGTCTCACTTAGGGAGATTACCATCTTCAGGATGGCTCGCTTCAGGGATTTTCTCAACAACATGTTGAGCTTCTTCAACTGTCTCAGGTAGTGATCTCATTTGCTCGGTTCTCCGTTTCTGCGGATGTCTCCGCGGAGCTGAGTCCCGTGCACCTGGAGGCCTCCCCCTCTTTTTGTCATGAGGGGCAAGAGTGGATTCAATAACCTTCTGGGGTATTTCCACTCTTTCAGGTGCATTTACTGCAGGTATATGAGATTTTGTCACTCCCTTATAATCAGTGAAGGCATCTGGCTGGTTATCATCTATTTGTTGCAGACTTATTTTCCTCCGAACTTCAAGTTCGGCTTCTTTAGTGCATGGGTCTAAGGACTGAATACCAGTGGCATTCCAATATATTTCTCGGCATTCTTCAATGTGGTACTTATCTCCCCCTAATGCCGGGAAATTGTCCTCATCAAAAATAGAATCAGTGTACCAAGCCGTGTACAGATCCCCTATCATAGGCTCTAGGTATTTAATTATTAACGGAGATTTATAACCTACATAGATCCCCAACTTCCGGTGAGGTCATATTGTGGTATGCTGTGGTGGAGAGATTGGTACATATACAGCACAATTAAATTTTCGCAGATGGGAAATACTTGGTTCTTTCCCACGCACAAGCTGCAAGGGGGAAATTTCATGGTATGCAGTTGGTCTGAGTTGAATTAATGATGCAACGTGCAACATTGCATGGCCCCAACAACTGATGGGTAATCTACAATTTTGCAAGAGTGTCCTAACAATAAGCTTTACTCTCTTAATTAATGACTCTGCAAGGCCATTTTGGGTGTGGACATGGGGTACAGAATGCTCTACATTAATGCCTAGAGCCATACAATAATCATTGAATGCTTTTGAGGTAAACTCGCCAGCATTGTCCATTCAAATGGACTTAATCCTTTCTTCTGGAAAGGAGGCTGTTAATTTAATAATTTGGGCAACTAATTTAGCAAAGGCATGGTTCCTAATAGAACATGCGACCATCTAGTAGAAGCATCTATTAGCACTATAAAATATCTGAATGGGCCCGACAGGGGCTGAATTGGTCCACAGATATCACCTTGAATTCTCTCTAGAAAATTTAGTGATTCTTCCCTAATTTTAAGATGAGAGGGACGAACTATCAGCTTTCCTTTAGCACATGCAGGCACATAAAAGCTTGAGGTTTAGGAAAGGTGTAGTTTTTATATTATGGCGATAGAATTATTTATTATTCTTCTCATCATATTCAACCCAGGATGACCCAACCGATCATGCCAGATCTTAAATATTTCTGGGGTTTTAACTATGGTTTTCATCGCAACATAAAACTTCTGGTTTTATATATATATGTAATATAGCCCGGAGGAGAAGGAATGAAGTTTTTCGACCACACGTTTATCACACCCGTCAAACTTGGTCATGAGTAGGTATTCATTACCATCCTCATTTTCAATATCTATATGGAAACCATTTAGACGGATGCCTTTGAAACTCAAAAGAGTGCGACTAGACTCAGGGTATAATAGGGTATTCTCTATAATTATACGAGTGCTCATAGGGAAAACTATGATGGCTCTTCCGGTGCTAATAATAAGAGCATCGCTTCCGGCGATGGTCATAATATTTTTAATTTTCTTAATCAATGTCTAAAAATATTTAGTTTCCCTAAGAATCGTATTTGTGGTGCAACTGTCTACAAGATATATTTCCTCCTCCACCATTGGATTTTTCATGGAGTTCTATATTAAACAAGTAAAATCAATCAAACATTTGTTGCATTGGGAACAAATAATATAGAACAAACATAGCATGATTAGATAAAAATTATGGGAAGATCACACTTTATTAAATTTGATTGATAATCGCTCAATAGGAGCGTAGACCATTATTCATTCAGGAACAAAAGACTAAATGAGGCTTTTAAGGAGACTCTAAAGGATAATGTGGCATCGACTCTAAAGGAAAACTAGGAGACTACTCCATGTCTCCGTATAAATCATTTATATCGTCCTCTTAGGACTTATCTTTATTCTTCTAGAATTCTTTTAGCTCATCCCCAATGAGATCATCCTCCTCTATAGGAGTATCACCATAACCAAGGAGGCCCTTCTTGAATTCTTCTATGGGGTCGGAGGCTTGATCATCACCCAACTCCATTTTGTTGTCAACAACAGGTTAAGAAGTGAAGTGCACCTCTGCCTTATTCCCTTGATTCTTCTGGAATCTCCTAGTGGATTTCATGTACAACTCCACCAAATGCTTTGGGGTGCGACATGTACGTGACCAATGACCAGTACATCCACACCTATAGCATGGTTGTTTAGAATCAGCTATATTATTTGTTGGTCCTTTCTTCTGGAAGCAATCTGATCCATTTTCTATTGTTTTTCACTAGGATTTACCTTTTCCTTTATAATTTTTGCCATTCTTCCATTTATCCCCTTTCTGTTTTTTGGCCCTTTCTGCGGTCTCGGCTACTGCTAGCCTGTTGAGCGCTTGCATGTGCTTCAAGCAATGCATGACTCCCAATAGATAGGGCTTAATGATTCTTCATTAGAAGTTCATCATGCTTTTCTGCTTCTAGCAGAATGCATATCAGCTCAGAGTATTTCTGGTACTTTGCATGACGATACTGTTGCTACAGTATTATCATGTTGGGGGTGGAATGTGCACAAAGTCTTGTCAATCTTTTCAGTTTCTTTGATCTTCTGGTAACAAAATGCTAGTTTTGCAACAATCTTGTGCATGACAGAGTTGTACGCTGCCACTGACTTAAAATCTTGGAAGCTTAGGAGGATCCATTCACGTTGTGCTTCTGGCAACAGAACGGATCTTTGCTGGTTATATCGTTCCTTCAGGGAAATCTATAGGGCCAGCGGGTCCTCCTCCATCAAATATTCAGCCTTTAGGTCCGCATGGAGATGGTGCCTCAGGAAGTGCAAAGCTGCGCACTTAGCAGCTTCAGGGAGAGCCGGAGCACCAGCTTCAGGCTGGAAAATTGTGGCTCCAAGAGATCGGGCTGTCAAGTTAATATTGGCATCCATTGCCCAAGTGAGGTAGTTGCTGCCATTCAGGGCAAACTCAACAAACTCTTTCTTTGCGATGTTAGACATATCCTATATGCAAACAGAACAGGGATTTTATTTCAGGTAAAATATTATTTTGCATGATTGCTATTGAATCAGTAAAGTATGGTCTATATCTATTCAGTAGATAATTTTTTCCCCAGATTTTCCTAGCATTTTTCATAATTTTTTTGTTAATTATCAAGTAATTTTCAGAATTACTGAATAATAGGAAATAATATGTCCATCATATATAAACATGAAAACATGTCAAGAAAATTAATCTAGCAACGCGACACAAAGCAATGAGAACATGGGTAATGACATGGGTAAGTAACACCTTTGCTAATTATATCTTATGTAACTCTTGTTGGTTGGGTATGAAAACATGTAATGAATACATCCATCAACATGACTCTTGGTCAGGTCAACCCGCTCCGAGGGCTCACATGAGGAAGGGAGCACTTCCCGATTCCGGGTGCCAATTAAGAAATATAGCCTCAAGTGTGTTTTCCTTAGATACCAATTGTCTTGTATTAGTTCCTTCAAAACTGAATTAAAAAACCCAACCACTTATGTCCTCGAACTCAAAAACCGTTTTGATAGTTTGATTATTTCCATAATTTTCTAGCATTTCTGTTAATCACTAAGTAATTTTCAGAATTACTTAAATAACAGAAGATAAATATTCTACGTATATTAAATCATGGCATAAAGCTAGAAAATAAATCCAGAGTAAGGGACTTCCAGAGGGTTAAATATTAATTTAACAAAATTTTACGGAGATCCATAAATCTGGAAGAAACTGATTTCTAAAATTTATTGTCAATTTTTAGAACTTTATACTTATTTTCAAAGATTTTTTTAAGGGTGATATGTCCTTTAGCGAATGAACCAGTGGCTCGCTGGCTAGCTCCACCTGTGAGCGAGCAGCCCACCCGGGTTCGATCCTCGGATCGGCCCGGTCTTATGAGCACCAGTCTTGATCGCGTGCGTCGTGTGTGGGTGGGTGTGAGTGAGTCTTGATGTATGTCGGCTATTGTTCTCTTTTTCTATCTTGAATCTGGGAGCTCCTGGTTATATTAAAAAAGAAAAGAAAAGGGTGATATGTCCTTTACTCATGCAGATGACTCGCAAAAGACATGCGGCGCTACACCCGTTGCCTTTGCAAGGTTGCATGTGTCACACGAATCACGACTCGCTAGTCTTCAATGTATACGGGCCACGGGCCTCAAAATATCACGGGACAACAGATCCTGCGCGGTCTTCGGGACCAAGACGCCATCGGTGAAGACGACTTCCGGTCTACAGACCGATCTTTTTTTTTTTAATGAACAGTAGATTGAATAGCGGATAGATAAACAATATGATCTGCGGAATCACAACTTACATCGATGCGATTGAACGATCTGCAGGGTTGAAGGTTAGCGAAGAACGCGATTCAATAGGTTATGCCAATTTAATACCTTGATTTAATCTGCAGGAGAAATTCTGTAGACTATTGCATAGGACTTTTTCGATAATTAGTGGGTGCCGGCATGATGGCGAGTTGATTGTAGATTGGATCGAGCAATCAATCGTCGGTAGTAGAACGTTCGTTGTAGTCGACGATCCTCCTTCTTGTGGTAGAGATTCGTACTGATAACGTGTTATAAAACGAAGTCGTCCACCCGCTCGAACCACCAGCAAGCAAACAATAACTCGCTAATCAAAAGTCGAGAACACACAGAATATAAGGTGGAAATTTCTCTCGCTTTATTGATTGATCGTTTACAATGAGAAACACCCAACATATATAACAATATAAGAGAAGAGTTTAAATTCACCTACAGCATAATAAGATAGAGTTCTAAACCAAATACGATTTAAAATCCTTATCCTATAACATTCATAACCCAATCTTCACATCCGCACGCTAGCACTCGCTCGATGGCCACTGGAACTTTCAGGACACCCCCTTCTTCGTATGCCGACCATCTGAATACGTGGCCCCGTGGTTTCGTTAAAACAAGCTGCGGTTACGTGTAACAAAATGTCTCAATACCAGTGGTTTAGTTAAAAAAAAAAGTAAAGATACGTTGTTGTGTGTTACCAATGGCACAATAGTTGGGGTTTTCTATCTAAAAAAAATCAATTTTACTAGATCTCGGTGTCATTTAGGGTGTGTTTTGTAGAGCTCCAGTACGGATCTGGTGAAGCTAAGTATTTCAAGCTTCACCAGATCCGTGGAGTTAGAGTTATGAGTACATTAAGAGTGTTTAGATAAATCATCTTGTTTACATTTTAGAAAAAAATATATAAACTTAATTTATTTTATTTTAACATATAAATTTTAGATCTTATATAAAACTAAAATCCGAAACTCTATCAATAGACTCTTAGCCTCACTAGGTTTTATTTAGGGCAACGTATCCTGTGCACACAAATATTTGGTGAAAACCTGGTGCACACCAACTAAGAAAAGTTTCAAAAAATTCTGAAAAAAAATCATGGATGTACATATCAGCTTACCCCATCTACATATAAAATTTCATGATCAAATTCAACCTATACTAGAAGTTACAAAAAAAACAAACTTGATCATGAGCAGGAACTATTCATGATTTTTTTCAGGAGAATTTTTGAAACTTTTTATGCGTGCATGAAATTTGCTTTTACCAAATATTTCACAATGCATGCGATACGTCGCTTTATTTAGGTATCCATTCACATGAGTCCAATCGAGAATGGGTCATTCAAATAAGTTCTCAATGTATGTTAGGCCTAAAAGCCCAACAACGTTGTGGGAGACGTGGCGAGTGGGTACCCATTGGTTAGCCGGTGGCACGGTTGGCCCGCCAGAAACTGAGAGCTCGGCAGCTGCAAACCTGCGGCGTCTGCTTCTTCCTCCTCCTGCAAACCTACTCGCTGTCAACTCACCTCCACTCCTCGGGTCGAGTCCGAAGCCGCGCATAAACCCCCCAAGGAGTGGTTTTCGGGATGAAGACAAGGTCGCAGACGGCCCCGAAGCCCCTCAAGACGGTGCGGCTGCCACTCAAGGCGAGCCCCAGGCCGAAGCCGCGGAAGAAGGGGCGCCTCGACGACCCCCGCCGCCCCAAGAAGCCGCCCACCGCCTTCTTCTACTTCATGTATGCGCTACGCGTCTCTTTCGATTCCCTTCTCTTTGTATGGATCATATGGATTTCATATCTTGCTATCTACTAGCTGCTCTGGCCGCGGCTAAACAATCGGGTTGCTGTATTAGGGGTTTCCACCTTCTTTGGCTTTTTGACTGCGCTGCCCGACCGCACAAGTTAGGATGTTTCTTTAGGAATTTGTGGGTGTTTTGTTCGGGAACTTCGAATTGATTCGTGCCTCGGTGGTATTTTAGTGCAGCAAATCCGCGTGAGTCACTTCCTTTAAGGGTGACAATACGGTACCGTTCTGCGGCTCTTTAGGAAAATTTTTATGTGTATTAGGTGCTGAAGGCCTTTGACAGTGTATCTCAATCTATACAGGTGCATTTGTTTGCTAGCTAGTCAATTGCGGGGCTCATTGTTGTAGTTTGTGCAACTATGCTTTAACCCACGATTATGTAAATTGGAATTGTTTTCATTTGATTTTGGAATGTTGAAAGCTTTCTTGAGGGTATCCTGTCATGTGATATGAGATTTCCTGGTTCTTGGTCAGAATTCCTCCGTTTGCCCTAGGCTAGAACTAGAAGCAGGTTATTTTGTGATACCTATTAGGGAATATCATGTATTTCCATATTGTTAGTTTCCCTTTTACGGTTTGCTTTGTATACGTCTTCCTTTTGTACTCTCAAGTACCCCTGTATATGTTGGGCTATTGCTCCTGGAATACACAAGTTGCATTCATATCATGGTATCAGAGACATGGTTCTCAAAACCGGAAAGAGATCCAATTAGTCATGTAACGATTGCAACTTTAGCAGTTACATACCGTTGGATTAAAAAGCGATGGTCCAGATCTTTCGCAATACTGTTCAAAAACACTGTACTAGACGGTGCTCAACTCCTGACACGTTCGCTGCAGCACCCTTCGCTGGTGGAGGCTCTTACTGCCATCCGTGCAGCAGAGACTCATCTTGTGGGTCCGTTGCACCAGCTGCCGACTACATCGACTCCGACAGTCTTAGCTGCTGTTGCTGCTCCTGCTCCGGCTGCTTCTATTGCTGCTGCTCCTTCTCCTAATACCGGTGTCCAGTGCAACTGGTGCCACTGTGACAGCAACACGTACCAGAACTGTTTCGCCAGGAAGAAGAACCACAAGGGGGGTTGAATGGCATCATCGTTTATGTCATCTTTTAGAGTTGCGTATGTCATCTTTAGTGGGTCAAGGTGTTGTTAGCTGTGTTTTCAGGGACACTTTCTCTTGTTTGGGTTGTAAGCTTGGGAAGCATATACAGCTCCTGTATGGTTCTAGTGAGTCCACCTCTGTTCGACCTTTTGATTTAATTCATTCCGATGTCTGGGGTCCGGCACCTTTTATTTCAAAAGGTGGTCATAAGTATTTTGTAATCTTTATTGATGATTATTCACGCTATACTTGGCCTATCTTATGGCCTCTCGCAGCCAGTTCTTTTTTATTTACCAGTCTTTTTCCAGCATGGTTTGCATTCAGTTTTATTCTTCCATTCGTGCTTTTAGGTGTGACTATGCTAGTGGATACATCTCTGCTGCTTTTAGTCATTTTCTTTCTGAGCAGAGCACACTTCCTCATTATTCTTGTCCTAGTTCTCATGCTCAAAATAGTGTTTCCGAGCACAAGCATTGTCATTTGCTTGAGACTACTCGTGCTCTTATGCTTGCCTGTTATTTTCCACCTTATTTTGGGCTGAGGCAGTATCTACTGCTGCCTATCTCCTCAACTAACAGCCGTCAGTTGAGCGTCTCTATTGTAGGCCTCCACGATACACACCTTCATGCCTTTGGCTGCACTTGTTATGGTCTTTGATCTCATGAGCACACAAAGTTGACAGCTCAGTCAAATAAGTGTGTTTTCCTTGTATACAATGCTGAGCATAAAGGTTATTGTTGCTATGACCCTTGTGCTCATCGGATGTGCATCTCTCATGATGTTTCTTTTGATGAGACTTGGCCATATTATCATGATGCCTCTACTTCCAGTACCACTTCCCACATAGAGTCTATATCTTTTTTGAACTTTCCTGAGAGATCATCACCATCCTCTTTTCCTTTGCCTCCAGTGGTTCCCCTTAGTTGCAGGAACATTCACCTCTGGAGTCCTCTTCAGAGCTTTTTCCCCTTCCTTTTCATTGCTCTCGTTGAGCTCGTCAATAATTACTTACCTTCTGCTGACTTCGCACCTCTGGCTTCTCCTTCCTCTACACTATCGGGTACTTCTCCTGTGCCTATTTCTCAGTTAGATATCAAGAATGTCTTTCTCAATGGCAATCTTCATGAGGAGGTATTTATGCAGCTGCCTCCTAGATATTTTGTTCCAGCTGGTCTTGTTTATCATTTCCGGCGTTCTCTCTATGTCCCTCGCGCTTGGTTTGAGTGTTTCACTTCTGTCATCACTGCTGCAGGTTTTTTCTGCTAGTGCTCATGTCCCTGCTTTGTTCATTCACACTTCTCATGGTTGGACGCTCCTTCTCTATGTGGATGATATGATCATACCATCTTGGGAGTTAAGAATTGAGAACATCGAATACTGAAGCGTGCCATCAGCAAACTGTTCCTAGTGCGAGTGAAACCACCTTTCTTTCTCATTTGCTTGGCATCTCTAACTTGCCAAAGCTATTAGCTTATTATACCCAGTCCATAGTCCGCATTAGCACACTGAAAATTGTCGATTCCAATGTATAAAGAATTGCGTATTTGTTGTTGACTCGTCGGGCTTCTAATGGTTACAAAATGTTTTAATAACTGGTAAAGAATAACTGCAACATTTACGTTCTGGCTGCGTTTCTAAATGCTGTATGCTGCATCTAGTCGTCCTCGTTGAGCATATTGATTGCTTATCCGTTTTACACATTATTTTAGGTGTAACAGAAATGCAAAAGCTCTTCATGTTGTTTTCCCTCCTGTTATTTTCATCTGTCATACTGAGTCAATTTATACTGAAGCTGTTATATTGTGTTGAAGGGAGGATTTCCGGAGAACTTTTCGGGAAGAAAATCCAAGTGTAAAATCAATGCAGGAAGTGAGTTTCCATCATTTTATTGTTGAAGCTTCCTAGTCATGTTGTAATATATCTTACACTACAGATAGGGAAGGCATGCGGCGAGAAATGGAATACAATGACATTTGAGGTTGGTATCACCCTCCTCCCAGCCTGATAGCTGTGTTGCATTACGCAGCTTGTCGCTACAAAATTCTACCATCCAATCATGCTGCTTGGTAATGTAAAATGGTTGATAGCAACACATGGAGTGGAGATGTAGTTGGGCTTGTACTTCTGTTTGAAGAATCAGTTCTTTCGTAAACAATGTGTGGCAATCAATTAGAAGCCCTTGACTTATGTTTTATTAGGTTTTAGAAATGGAAATATTTGCCTTTTTAGCCTCTCTCTTGTATCTTGTCTATGTGCCTAGTGGTGGAACTAAGTTTATATATTTCTAACATTCCTTGAATTAATTGGCACTAGGTAGAGCAATTTCATTGTTGAGTCTAGTGGGTAGCCCATTCCAGGGAAACAGCTGAAGGGATGCACTGACATGGGTTATGTAACGTGGAAGCTTCATGACCTATATACATAGAATGGATTTTGTAGGCATTGCAGTTAAGATTCAGTTGGATGATCATACATCATTGCACATTTCACATTTGCTATTTTTCCCCTGTTGGTTAGTAGGTTTGTTGTTTCTACTTTCTAGTAACAGTTACAATATTTGAGGTCCCTACCTGTAGGCAGTTTCTGGACATTTGAAGTTAACCTTGTTGTGCCAGTGACCTATCCTTGCTATTGTCATTTCATGAATACCAGCAAGCCATAGGGAAAACAGAAACAGATCATTGCTATAAAGTGTATCAAGATCAACCATGAATTTTTTTTAAGCCATTGGCCATATGATTATGAAATTTCCCATTTTAGAAAATATAACTTGTCAGATGATTATGTAGCAGTTCTGACTTTTGATTGACTTGTACAGGACCTCCTTACAGGACACCCTGTATGTTAGTCTTCTAAATTCGCTTACAAATAAGCAAACTATGTTGCCTATGCAACACATAATGCTTCATATCCTACTGCGATCAACAATTTCACTTTGTTCATTGCACCAGGAAAAGGTGAAGTATTATGATCTAGCTACCGAGAGGCGTGCTGAGTTTGAGAAGGCAATGGCTGAGTATAACAAGAAAAAGGTGAATCTTTTTACATGTATATTGCACATCAGGACATGTGTTCATGTTTACCCTATTTTCCCATGCATGTGATCATATTTATCCTATTTTCCCATGCATGTGATCATATTTATCCTATTTTCCCATGCAGCAAAGCGATGAATTGTCTGAGGAATCTGATTACGACTAGAAGTGAACATGATGATTCACCAAGTAACTGGATGAACCAATCAATTGTATATTACAGAACTCAGCTTTGTTATGGAATCTATTAGTTAGAATTTCCTGGTCATGCAAAATTGTTGTATCTTGTGTGATAGGATAGCTAACATCTAGTGTATCACCGACCAAGTCTCGTACTGGTATTCACCAGGACATTATTTGTGCTTCAGGCTACTATGGTGTTGTGCATACTCAGTTTGCTATGTTTTGCTGTACGTCCTCCAGTGCAAGCATTTCATGACGAATAACCCAAAGCATAAGCCACATGAATATATCATGGAAAGCGTTCGCATGAAGCATATTGAAAAACTATGAGAAATTTAAACAATCACCTATATTTGATCGAGACACGTGAGGGTCGAATGGGATTTGGTTGATGCGCGCCTTGTTACAACCAATAAAAAGATATTGTGTCTTTGTACTTGCAGGAAGACTCCGTGGCCCAATGGATAAGGCGCTGGTCTACGAAACCAGAGATTCTGGGTTCGATCCCCAGCGGAGTCGAACTAATTTTTTTTTACCTGGAAATGCTTGTCAGCCACGCGCACCGTCCCACGAAACATCATCGATTTGCGTCGCATTATTGCCTCGACAGCAAGAACAACGACAAACACCAGTGGCAGTGGCACACAAGCCTATGCGGCTATGTCGGCATCTCCAATGGTATTAGCTATAAGAAATATTCATATCATCTATAGATAGTATATAGACAACCTCTCCAATAGATTAGGTATAGCATTGTCTATAAAATTAAATATTAGCCCACATGTAATAGATAATAAGTGTCTTGGAATCAGTTATAGCCTGGCTATACATTAGTAGCCAGTCTATATCTCTCTCCTCATTTTCTCTCTTCCACCTAAGCAAAATGCTGAGATGGCACCTTTATAACTAGCTGAAGTGGTACCATTAGAGATGTTCTAAGAGCATCTCCAATGGTACTAGCTATAAGAAATATCTATGTCATCTGTAGATAGCATATAGACAACTTCTCCAATAGATTAGCTATAGCATTGTCTATAAAATTAAATATTGGCCCACATGTAATAGATAATAAGTGTCTTGGAATCAGTTATAGCCTGGCTATACATTACTAGCCGGTCTATATCTCTCTTCTCATTTTCTCTCTTCCACCTAAGCAAAATGCTAAGATGGCACCCTTATAGCTAGCTGAAGTGGCACTATTAGAGATGCTCTAACTCGCCGTGCTCGGTGCGGCCGGCGGCGCGGCGTAGAGCGACATGAGCTTGCTGTGGATGAGCGCCTCCTGCAGCTCCACGTCGTCGGCCCACCACTACTGCAGCCCGTGCAAGTCCACCATCTTGCTCGGCCCCTTGACGCCACCAACATCCTCGCCAACCCCGCCTTTCCAGTGTCGTTCCCTCGCCCCGCCTCCGCCTTACCGTTCCGCCACCGCGTTGTTGTAGCACTTCATTTGAAAAATAAGTAAGTTCCCCCAAAAAGTTTAGCTTTTAAACGATTTTTTGATATAAATTAGAAGCTATATATAATTAATAGAAATTAAAAGCTTTTACAGATTATTACTGAAAAAAATTAACTATTTATTAAATAAACTTTTATAAAAAGCTACGTCCACCTTTCATCTCCGAAAGCTAAAGAAACAGCTTTTCAGATAAAAAAAAACTAAACTACGGCTCCAAAAAGACCCTACGTCGTTAGTGTTGATATACCAGGTGCAGCATAGGGCTGGAAATTTAGCTCGTGGCTCGCAGCTTAGCTCGAGCTCGGCCAAGCTCGGCTCGGCTCGGTCAGGCTCGCGGCTCGGAGCGAGCCCGAGCCGAGCCTATTTTTTGGCTCGTTTTTTCAACGGGCCGACTCGGCTCGAGCTGGCTAGCGAGCCGCTCGTTGGCTCGGCCTAATTGGCCCACATGAGCAAAATCCTAAACGATACATTCTGAATTCTTGAACTCTTGATGATGCAATGTCAATATTTCTGTTTACTAGTTGTTCTATTGAACCTCTAGATTTACTAATTATGAATGCAATGTCAGTGTTTAGTAATTCTGAATGCAATTTTTTGGACTCTTGACGATGAATGCAAATGGCCAGACTCGGCTCGACTCGTTTTCAGCCCTAGTGCAGCAGCCACCTGCCCATCTCAGCGCGCGCCAGCGACGCCTTCGAGCTCGCTCTCGCTGCTGCTGCCGCCCCCTGCCGTGCCGCGGCCTGGGAGCCACGTAGGGGAGCCACGCGCGCACGCGGGCCCACAGCTAGCCGGCCGTCTCGGCCAATCCCATGAGGCTCATGGCCAGCGAGACGAACGGCTGGTTGAAGGCGTGGCACTCCATGAAGACGCCCTCCTTGAAGCGCCTTGTACACCTGCAGGACGAACCCGGCGCCCAGCGAGTGCCCGCCCACGCACACGTTGCCGGCGCCGAGCCTGCGAGCGGCGGCCCGCAGGGCGGCCAGCGCGCTGGCGAAGCGGACGGAGCCCTTGAGGTTGGTTGTCCCAGGCCAGGAACCGGAGGTCGTCCTGGATGTTGCGCCGGAGAGTGGGCGCCGTGAGCAGCGTGCCGCGCAGCGCCATGACTGTCAGGATCAGCGCAAGGAGGAAGAAGCACAGTGTAAGAGCATCTCCAACAGAGCCCTTAAACCAGCCCCTAAACCTTAAAATAGGGAGTTTAGTAAAAAATACAGATCCAAAGAGGCCCTAATCCAACCCTTAAAATTAGGAGGCCCTAAATTTGCCTCCTCACCCTAATTCCGGGGAGCCTCTAAACCAGCCCCTAAACCTTAAAATAGGGAGTTAAGTGAAGGATGGCTTGCATTAGTTCGCTGCAGCTGAGTGTGTTTTTGCTAGATGAGTTGCAACTGTTGCATCTGCATCTGCTGCTGAAAATTTTGAAAATTTTAAATTTAAATTTTAAATATCATGTTTTGAAAATTTTAAATATCATGTTTTTAAATTGTAAATGTTAATATGCTTATGTTTTATGTATTACAAATATTTTTGATTGAATTTTAGTGGTGTCAAATGAAGATTATACATAGCGGATATGTCAAAATAGGAGAAAAAGTAAAATAAGGGCTGATATTTAGGGGATGTTGCTGGACTTGTGCTCTGAAAACAGGGCCCCAAAAAATAGGGGGGTCCTTAAATCCAAAATAGGGGCCCTGTTTTAGGTGCTCTTGCTGGAGATGCTCTAAACCAGTATCGTTTAAAAACGTTTCACCGACTTACTAGTAAGTGAAGATCAGTGGCTGGGATTTACTGGTATCAATGCAGATCAAATCCAACGGTCAAATGATGCACTACAGTAATTACGACCTAGTTAATGTAATCTTTTTGTCGCTAGCTCTGTTTACCGAGTGAATTGAAATTTACTTTTACCTTTTCTGTTGTGAGAGAATCTTCTGGTTGTTAGACTGAATATAAAAGCTGGAATGAGAAGAGAGAAGGCAGGACTCCTCATATTTTCCTAGTCGAGTACTTATCTCTAGTTTATCTGTTAGTTCATTACTTGTGTTCTTGGTTTTTATGTGGGTGGTATTCTGGATTTGATCTTCAGCTCTTCCGATTGTTGTTCGGTTTTTGTTGGGGTCCTGACATTTGGTATCAAAGTATTCAGGTTTGCATCCTTGGCTATTCTGTGTGAATTTGTGGAACGGGGTTGGTAGTACTGTAAAATCCCCCGATCTGGTGAAGTATTGGATGATCTCATTGACGGATGTTCAAGGGGAAATTGAGAAGATCCAAGTTTGTCTCGCTGATCTGGAATCTTTGAAGTCGGATGCTTTTGGGAAGACTCGGAGTGGCATCCAGCCCGATGGAACAGTCAAGTTCCGTGCTGGCAGTGGATGGCACCCAAATTGAACAGGTATGCTTCCTTGATGGCTTTTTCTGGTACATCTCATGAGGTCTCAGGAACATTGGAACCTTTGAGGTTAGGGAACCCAATGCAGCCTGTCTTTACGCCAGCAATCAGAACTACATCATATCCTCATCTGAGCATTCCTAGGGACATTGGTATACATGGACATGGGTATCAGACAACGGCGCAATTACCTCAGTAGGTTCTCCAGGGCTCACAGTTTGGAAATATTGGTCAGTTTATACCTACTTATGTTCATCCAGTTTTTACACAGAATGGTTCTCGTGGAATCAATCACAATGGGGGTGGTGTATCACAAAATCTGCATTATCCGGGAGTTAATTTGTTTGATGCTCAAAGGAATGCAGGTGGTAATGACAATACTGGTCACCATGTTTATGCTGAGGCCGTAATTAAAGGACTTAAACTGGAGTTGTCTGTCTTTTTGGGGGAGAATCCAATTGGATGGATCGACCAGTGCAAAAAATTCTTTGATATGGCAGGTACACCAATGGATCAATGGGTTAATCTGGTCGTTGGACACTTAATCGGCCGAGCAAGTATGTGGTTCCGGGGAATAGGAATCTCATGGCCTACCTTGTCTTGGCATCAATTTAGTGCTTTATTATGTGATCGCTTCTCGAAAGCTAGTGCTCATGAGGCCGTTGAAAAGCTGCAGAGTATGAAGCAAATAACTACAGTAGCCAAATATATTGATTATTTTGAAAAGTGTGTGGAACTTGTCAAAAGGGATCATGCATATCTTCAGGAGAATTTCTTGTTGAGTTGCTTTATTGGAGGGTTAAGAGATGAGATTAAATATGACGTGAGTAGTCATCAACCGAAAGGTTTATTGGAAGCATATTGGTATGCTAAGTTGGGAGAGAAGACGACCATTGCTAGAAAGTCAAATCAGTCTGGTGGTACTCTCAGAGCTAAAACACAGACTAGTATCCATGAACCAATGATAACAAAGGAACCTGGAACTGAAGTGGTGGAGAGGCAGAAGGATAATGCTCAAGATAAGAAGGTGAGAACCTGTTGGCACTGTAAAGAGCCATGGTCACCTGGCCATCAATTGACATGTAAAGTGAGGAAAGCCATCCATGCTATATTATTGCAATGCGAAGAAGAAAAAACTGAGGCTGAGAAAAATGAGGTACTAACTGATTATGGTTTGGTAACAGGCCTAGGTAGTCTTAACCGGAATGGTAATACGGATGCTGATGATCATTTAATGTATCTATCAGCAGACTTCACAAAGGATAAGTCTGGACCTATCACTCTGTCGTTGCTAATCAAGATTGGAGAACATCAGGTGGTAGCACTTGTGGATAGTGGCATCACAAATTCTTTTATCGATGCAGGAATAGCCATGAAAATGGGGTGTTCACTGAACTATGGGCCTCATCAAACTATCACTGTGGCAGGAGGGGAAAAATTAACTTCAGAAGCAATAGTGGAAGACTTGCACTATACCATAATGGATATTCCATTCACAACTACATTCAAAGTGCTGCAGCTAGGAGGTTATGATCTGATTTTGGGTGCCAACTGGATACATGATTACAGTCCGGTGGTATTGGATCTTAAAGAAAAAAACTTATGATTAAGAAGGGTGATCAATACCATGAATTCAGAGATTATACACTACCAAGACTTGATTCTAGTATTGAGGCAAAGCAATTCAGTAAAGTAATGCATAAGAAAGGGGAAGGAATCCGGATTCAAGTCAATATCTTGGCGTCGGAACAGGAAGTAAGTAGAGAACCCATTCCTCAGGAGATTGAAGAATTGATGTGGGAATACTCGGTGGTCTTTGTTGAATCAATTGGTTTACCCCGGAGAAAATCTTGTGACCATGCAATACGTTTGAAGGCTAGAGTTGAACCTCCCAAACATCCAGGATTAATTCTTCTGGCCAAAAGGAGTAAAGAATCAAAAGTTCGTTCAACATCTCTGTCATTGGATGGCCTCCCAGATTATACCGCCAATGATATAGAGGACTCAATATTTGAGCTTTCTTTGTTTGCTGAATCGTTCAGTGGAATGCTTCCATACAGAATGGGTTGTATTATCTTATCTTTTCTTGAGAAGCTACACAGGTATTATTGTATGAAGAGGAATGAACGGAAGCGCCAAAGAGAGGAAGATCTAAAGGAGGAAGACAAGAAATCCTCAGAGAAGCAACCCAAGATCACTTATGAGATTCTAGCTGAAAGTACCCCTAATAATCCAGGTAAAAATGATGAAATAACAAAAGAGGGTGACGAAAAGATGAGTACAGAACATTCATCAGCTGCCCATGATGAACTGATAAGAGAGGGCAAGGAAAAGATGGGCACAGATCATTTGACAGGTGTCCATAATAATTCTAAATCAGCAAAGATCAGAGAGAATTGGAGATTTTTCACAAGTCTTCTTTTGGTGGACACTTCAGAGTGTTATGCAAGTTAGGTGCAATGGCATATCTAATTCAACCTCTACCTGAAGCTGAAATTCATCCCGTCTTCCTTGTGAGCCAACTTTAAAAGCATGTTGATCATCGAGCAGTGCCAATATCTGGATTACTTTTGGTTGATGCTGAAGAAAAAGTTAAAACAAAACCCATTACAGTGTTAGACCGGAGAATCATTCCAAGGAAAGGAGTTGCTGTGCCACAAAGGCTAGTTCACTGGCTAATTTTATCCCGGGAAGAGGCCACAGGGGAGGACCCATCATTCATTCAGAGTACTTCTCCTGAGTTCGTGCTTGAGGACAAACACTGGCTTCAGGAGGGGGCATTGTCAGGATCAGCGCAAGGAGGAAGAAGCACAGTGTAAGCCAGTATCGTTTAAAAGCGTTTCACCGACTACTAGTAAGTGAAGATCAGTGGCTGGGATTTACTGGTATCAACACAGATCAAATCCAACGGTCAAATGATGCGCTATAGTAATTACGACCCAGTTAATGTAATCTTTTTGTCGCTAGCTCTGTTTACCGAGTGAATTGAAATTTACTTTTACCCTTTCTGTTGTGAGAGAATCTTCTGGTTGTTAGACTGAATATAAAAGCTAGAATGAGAAGAGAGAAGGCAGGACTCCTCATATTTTCCTAGTCGAGTACTTATCTCTAGTTTACCTGTTAGTTCATTACTTGTGTTCTTGGTTTTTATGTGGGTGGTATTCTGGATTTGATCTTCGGCTCTTCCGATTGTTGTTCGGTTTTTGTTGGGGTCCTGACATTGGCGGCCGGCGCGCTGGTGGGGTGGAACGGGATGTAATCGGACAGCGCGGCCTGGCGGTCCCACTCGAGGACGGAGCCGGAGACGGAGGCGTCGCGCTCGTCGACGAGTGCCTGGGCGAGCCTGTACTTGAATGGCCGCCACCATTGCGTCGCGAGGCCGGTGCGCTTGTTGTGCTTCTCCCGACGGTCCAGCTCCAGCGGGTATACCATATACCCCCTGGATGAAGCACACGATCACCAAGCGCTGGTAGTTGGAATTCTTCCTGCGTGCAATCAAGGAACAAAATTTCGCCCACGGCCGAAATCCAAAATTTTGGCATTTCGGACGAAATCTGTTCAGAATTCAAAAAGAAAAATTCAAATCCAGTTTTTTTGCTACCGAAATTTCGGCCGAAATTCTTGAAATTTCGGCGAAATTTCACTGATCAAAAAATGGTTCAAATGATGTCAAAATTTTTTTGATTTTTTAAGGTTCTTGACACATTAGAGATGTTCTCATAAAATTTTTAGATGATTATCAGGTTTGTGGAATTTTTAAAAATTCAAACATTGGTACTATCCAGATGAAACGTTGACCAACAAGTTTGAACCGGATGAAAAATGGTACAAATGACGTTAGAAAATTTTGAAATGTTTTTTGCATGATGCTGATGGATCATTAATATTTTCATAAAATTTTCGGATGGTGATCAAGATTCAAGAATTTTTGAAAATTTGAACAGTTCTACTATCCTGATAAAAGAAAAATAGTTCAAACCATATTGAAAATTTTTGTAAATTTTTGTGGAAGGTCCTGATGTATCACTAATATTTATAAAAGTTTCATATGATTACCATACTCGAAGATGTTCCAAAAATTCTGACAGTGCTACATTCTGATAAAAGCCTGATAATCAATACATAAATTTGATTTAGCGATAGGAAGGTTTAAAATTTGTGAAATTTTACAGAAGAGTGATAAGGAACTGTTTAAGATTTCATAAAAATTTTGAATCATGATCACACTCCAGTGAATTTATAAAATTCTTACAAGGCACATTAGCATTTATGTTCTTTCTCTTTTGGTTTTGCAATATAGTTTAACAAATGAAGTTCAATAGTTTTATAGATTTTATTGGCCAAACAAAAAAGTTTAAATTTTTTAAAAATTTTATAGAATGGTACTGAGGCAATTCTTAATCTTTCATAAAAATTTTAGATCATGATCACACTCGAGAAAATTTAGAAAAATCTAACAAGTTTGATGTCCCAATTATGTCCATTCTATTTTTGATTTTTTAAAGATAACATATGATGTTCAATTATTTTTAAAATTTTTTTATATTATCCTACACTACTAAATATAGTACCATAAATTTTTCAGATCTTTATCAAGTTTGTAAAATTTTTAAAAAATTTGAGAGTGTTTTTTCCCAAATTTTAAAATGTCTCAAAAAATTAGTTTTTCAGCAAATTTTCATGTAAGATGACTTTCTTAAGGGTTACTAGCAATAATAGCGCGCTACGCTGCGCCATTCTGTAGAGTCGATAGGACCCGTCGGCAAATCCATGGGGGTCGTATTTTCGGTTTTCATATTTGTTTAAAAAAATAGGTCGTTAGCTATAAACCTTCAAGGAATCTATGTTTTTTTTAGAAAACCGCGGTTACAACCCGTCGTCTGATAAAATTTGTCGAATTTTTTATTTCCGCATTTTTAAATAAAATGGGTCGGTAGGACTCGCTGACGAATCCATGGAATATTACAAACTTTCGATGAATCCGCGTTTAATTTGCGGGTTACTATAAACCTTCGACGAATCTGTGTTTTTTTTAGAAAACCGTGGTTGTTTTTTTACGCATTTCGGGATATTTGATTGTTTTTTTGTTTTTTTGTGTTTGTTAAAAAAAATGGATCGTTAGGACACGGCCGAATCTATGGGTCGCTATAAATCTCTGGGCGAATCTCGTTTTTCTAAAAACCCGATTATGACCGTTGGCAAATCCATAAGTTGTTATAAACCTTGACGAATCCGTGTTTTTTTTTTGTCGATGCGTGTTTTATTTAGAAAATTGCGGTTGAATCCGGGCTTTTTTTGTTTTTTGTGTTTATTAAAAAAAATGGGTCGCTAGGATCCGCCGGCGAATCTATGGGCCACTATAAATCTTCGGACGAATCTACATTTAAAAAAAACCGTGGTTATGACCCGTTGGTAAATCCACAAGTTGCTATAAACCTTCGACGAACCTGTGTTTTTTTGTGACGAAAACATTTTTTCTTGGTTTTTTTGGTGACGAAATTTTGTCGATGCGTGTTTTATTTAGAAAATTGCGGTTGAATCCGTTTTTTTTGTTTTTTGTGTTTATTAAAAAAAATGGGTCGTTAGGATTCGTCGGCGAATCTATGGGTCGCTATAAATCTTCAGACGAATCTACACTTTTTTTTAAAAAAAACCCGCGGTTATGACCCGTTGGCAAATCCATAAGTTGCTATAAACTTTCGAGAAATCCGTGTTTTTTTAGTGACGAAAACATTTTTTTCGGGTTTTTTGGGTGACGAAAACATTTTTCCGGGTTTTTTTGGTGACGAAAATATTTTTTTCCGGGAAAAATGGAGAAAGGATCTGAATGTAAGAAACAGGGACCTGCTTGTTATTTTTTTGGACCTGTTCGCTATCTTGAAAAATTAGAAAAGGGCTTGTTCACGATTTGAAATTAACGGGAGGCTTTCCCGTAAAATACCGCGCCAGGGATCCAAACGCGAAGAAAAAAAATCTTCGTCTCACAAAAAATCGCGAAGGACCTATTTGTAATCCGGAAGGACCTATCCGTAATTCGAAGAAGCGGAGGGACTTTTTCGCAAAATCGCCAAAATGATTGGTGGCTCACCTGGCCATCCTCCAATCTCTAGTGCTATAAAGGTGTAAACATTGGATTAATTCCGGTCAAATCTAGCTCTAAAACATCAAAATCCGGTTTCAAAACCCGAAATTTCTGAAATTACTGTAGCAAATTAATTTTTTTTAAAAAATTTCAAATTCGGTCGGTACTCCAGAATTCGCCCAGTCCCGAAATCCGAAATTTCGCCGAATTTCATCGAAATTTTAATGCCTATGTGCAATCAGTATTGAAGCAGGATACAAAAATAATGCCAACCTCAACAGGAGGCTAATAGCGTCTTTTCAAAAGATGCTGGATGAGGTAGAACTCAGGAAGATCAAGTTAAATGGCAGAAAGTATACTTGGATAGATGGAAGGGAAAATCCAACGCAAACAAGGATAGACCGTCTGCTTGCCTCAAACGATTGGGAGATCCTTTTCCCGGACTATCATCTGCACGCTATTTCCATTTCGATGTCGACCACGCCTGCTATTGCTACCGAGTCGATTCTGCAGACCAGATTCGAGGTTCAGGTTTGAGAGCTTCTGGACCAAAATGCCAAACTTTATGCAGGTCGTGTAGCAGGCATGTGACAAAGCGATCCGATCAATAGATGCTTTGCGCAGGTGGCACATCAAGTTAATCAGAACTGCAAGGGCACTGAGAGTCTATAGTCACCTCATGCTGAGGGACCTCACCCTCCAGTTCAATATAGCTGGCGAGATTATCTTCTAGCTAGACAGGGCGGAAGAATCGTGACTTCTCTCGAGACCCAAAAGGGACTTTCGAGTTAGACTTCGCTACAGACTACTTGGGCTTGCGGCAGTCAGGAGGAGTCGCCTGAGGCAACGCTCAAGGATGACTTTTATTAGGGAAGGAGATACTAACACAAAGTTATCAAGGTGAATGCGCGTAGGAGGAAAAACCATTTACAGTCCATCACAACCGACAGGGGCACGGTCCACAGTTTCTTTGATAAACAAGAGGAGCTCTACAATCACTTCAACCAACTGCTAGGCACCAAGAAACAGCCTTCTCACTCCTTTAACTGGGACGCGCTCGACCTTCCTCACCATGACTTACGTAGTCTAGAAGAACCTTTTCTCATCAAGGAGGTTAGGGAGGCGGTTTTTCCACGCCCGCCGAAAAAGCGCCAGGTCCCAACGGGTTCACAGGTCTTTTTTACAGGTCTTGCTGGGACATCATCAAGGAGGATCTCATGGAGGTGCTTCGCCAGCTTTATGACTTCAGCGGCCGCCACTTACAGCTTCTCAATTCCGTCGAGTTGATGTCCAGAACGGTCAAGGGACACCGAAAAATGACTGAGGCTAGGAAATGGATGCAAGCCAGAAGACAAAGAGCCAGAGCATGAAGCATTGGTGATGGACATGGCGGGCAACAGCATAGATCGAGGCTAGGCTCAGGGAGGACTTGAGGTCTAGAACGATTAAGGAAGTTAGTTCCGCCATGGTGAAGCGGTAAAGGACACGTGGCGGTTAAGTGAATTGGGCTCGTTTGCAAGCGAGACGGTTCGGGGGAGCCCGGACGCGTGAGAGGCTTGGCAGTAAATCATTAGGGATACATGGAAAGTGCAAAGCATGGCAATACTTCAAGGAAAAGGAAGACCGATCATTGGGGCAAATTGGTAATTTATCCAATATCGATAGTCGAGGTGGTTTGGAAAACCGCAGTGGTGGCCTAAGTAGTTTAAGTCATGCCAAAGTGGTGTTGGAGGCAAATTCGAGCTTACAGAGCGGATTTGGCATCAATGTAATGGCCGTTTTAAGAAGCGTGCTTGTGTGAGTGAAAAATCGTTAACCCATATAAAAGTACTTCCTTCGTTTTTTTATAAGACCTATTTTTTGAATGATCTTATTTACAAATGTAAGGCTTGCATGTAGATTTAATGAGACCTTTCCTTCTATATCCCTATTTATTTTCTCTCATCCATATGCATTTACTCATTACCACCCACACAAAGTATATCTTTCATCTTCCAAAGTATATCTTTCATCTTCCAAGACAATTAAGTGGAGGCATCTAAGTCATTTTCTCTTGTATCTTTCTCAATTTCAACGTAACCTTAATCCTTGTGCAAAATCAAAATACGCTTTATAAAAAAAACGGAGGGAATATATGGTATCCACTTGTGTGTGCGTGTGTGTGTGCGGGTTTAGGAGTAGAGTAGCCTTCATTATATAAGGAGAAGCAGTGGGAGATGAGTCCTTAAGCCCTTAGAGGAAAACTTGAGAATATATTAGAGTTTTCATAAGATTTTAATTTTCTTGTGTGTATGAGTGCTCCTTGGGAGTTTTGCTCTTAAGAGGAGAGACTTTGTAATCCATCTTCATGGTCTGAAATAAAAGATCTTTTGTGCTCAAGATTTGGCTTTTGTTCTTGGCCTTCCTTTTTCTTGATTCTTGATCTTTCTTGTTGGTTTTTTTCTTTTGATCTTGTGTTGTCAAGGATAAGTGATTGATAGATGTACCTTTTGGAGATCATCACCCAATTATCTAGGCAAGCTCTTTCATGATCATTAAGAGATTTCTCAAGAAACCAAGTTTTAGGTTTAGAAAGAAGGATTTGGGTAGATTTTGTTCTTGCACGTTTCGGGACAATCTCCTTGAAGTTCTTGCTTACTGTGATATGTGGGAGACCATCTAGGTCTATCTTAATCATCAAGTACCCACGAGCAAGCCCAGGGCAAAGTTTTTTGCTTTTGATCTGATTTTGGTGCAATCTTTGGTAAATTTAAAAAAGGTCAGAATTTTAACGTCAATTCTTGCGATTGAAGGTTAGAATAGGTTCCTGACACCTAAGGAAGGTGCGGTGCATACACCAAATTTTGTTTTCGAAGTCATGTTGATTAACTATTTATTTGCCAATTTTTATTGTTTATCGGTACTATCGCACAGTACCGATAGTAACCCATATTGTTCATCCTGGGTAGTGCCTCCCAGTGCCGATTTTTTTGGGAGATTTTCTTCTTCCGCTCTTCTAAGGTCTTAGGAGATTTTGGTTGGATTTTTTGGAAAAAAAATTATTGTATAATCATTCACCCCCTCTAATCGGTATTTCCAGCCCTTCAAGTATTAGTTTTTATTAGAGAGAAAAACAATATCCTTTATTGGCTAGAACTCAAAGTTAATTCACGAAAAACAAATTCGTTAGTCAGAGGCCAGGGCCCATGCAAGCCCTAGAGTAAACAAACAATTTACGATTAGAGATTTGTCGGCTTTACCTTCCCAGAAGGGAAGGAGCGATCGAGAAATTCTCGATGGCGGGTGGGCCAAAGAGGGGTTTGAAATAGTTTTCAACCAGACAATTGACACGCCTCGGTATTACCTCACTAGTCGTGTCATTGCCCCAAGCGCAAAGATGGGTTTTCCTCTGCTTGGCCTCCCCTTCTTATGCCTGATAACCCTCCCTCACGCCCGTCCCTCCACGGCGATGTGGTACAATTGATTAGTAGCATAGATCACCAGCACTCGTGCTTAGGCAACCGAAACGAAGACCGATTTGGGCTTTTCCTTGTGCTGTCATCGCTAAGCCAGACAGTCCATTGATTTGGGCTTTCCTTGTTCTGTCATCGTTGCGCCGAGTGCATGTCCTGAAACAGCAAAGCTTACTCCTTGGGCAAGACAACCAAACAGCCAAGCGAACCGAACATGCTCATTTATTTATTTATGTCTAGCCTTGTCTTGCTATATAATAATAATATAGAATTATCTTGTATAATGCATAGTGATTCCACGATTTCGTGGCCGCGAGTGCTATTTTCGATTTTCACAACTTCGTGCCGGGCCAACACCTGGCCAGCTCGCCCGTACATAAGTGGTAGCCCGCGTTGCTTAGGTCGCTCTTGATTTTTTTCGTATTTTTTGGGCCGTATCCGGCTGCCTCATGAACTCGAAAACCCTAAGTGGCCACGATTTCATGATTTAAATGGCATGAGTGCTTTTTCGATTTTCTCAACCGTCTTGAGGCGACATCCGGCCATCTCGCCCGTACATAAGTGGTATCCCGCATTGCGTAAGTCGCTCGTTATTTTTTCCGTATTTTTTGGGCCATATCCGTTGGGCCCCATGAGGCTACGAAATCCCCTAAATGGAATGCGTATCACTAACAAAGTAAAATAATTTTTTCAGTTCATTACATCACAAGAAATTTTTTTTTCGGGTAATTTTTTTCCGGTTGTATACAACATATATTGTAAAAAAAATTGCTACAGTAAAAATTGCTACAGTATCTACAGCCCTAGATTGGGGCGATAGGTTTATTTTTCAAATTTTTTTGCTCTGCCGTTAAAATTTTGGAATTTCATTCATGAACCGTTAAGCGAGGCACTGTCGCCAAGATATGGGGTGATCGCCTATCTTTGAGGCGACAGGAGATATTTTTGCAATTTTTTTCCCGCCGATTAGTTTTTAAATAAATATTAAATAATTTTTTTTTTCTGTCATCGTTGCGCCGAGTGCATGTCCTGAAACAGCAAGCTTACTCCTTGGGCAAGACAACCAAACAGCCAAGCAAACCGAATATGCTCATTTATTTATTTATGTCTAGCCTTGACTCTTCACGCTTGTCTTGCTATATAATAATAACTAGCAGTAATAGCGCGCTACACTGCGCCGTTCTATAGACGAATCCGTGTTTTTTTAGAAAACCGTGGTTGTTTTTTTACGTATTTCGGGATATTTGATCGTTTTTTTGTTTTTTGTGTTTGCTAAAAAAAATGGGTTGTTAGGACCTGCCGGCGAATCTATGGGTCGCTATAAATCTCTGGATGAATCTACGTTTTTTTTAAAAAAACCCGCGGTTATGACCCGTCGGCAAATCCATAATTTGCTATAAACCTTTGACGAATCTGTGTTTTGTTTGTCGATGCGTGTTTTTTTAGGAAATTGCGGTCGAACCTGTGTTTTTTGGTTTTTTTTAAAAGAAAAGTGCGGCTGTTTTTTTATGTATTTCTTTTTTTAAAAGGCTGCTCGGACCCATGGGCGAATCCACGAATCGCTATAAACCTTCGACGAATTTGGGTTTTTGGTAAAAAAAAAATAGGTCGTTAGGATCCACCGGCGAATCTATGGGTCGCTATAAATCTATGAACGAATCTACGTTTTTTAAAAAAAACCGCGATTATGACCCGTTGGCACATCCATAAGTCGCTATAAATCTTCGACGAATTTGTATTTTTTTGTCGATGCGTGTTTTTTTAGGAAATTACGGTCGAATCTGTGTTTTTTTTGTTTTTTTAAAAGGAAAGTGCGGCCGTTTTTTTTTATGTATTTCCTTTTTTAAAAGGCTGCTCGGACCTGCGGACTAATCCACGAATCGCTATAAACCTTTGACGAATCTGGTTTTTTGGTCGGTATATTTTTTTTGTTTTTTGATTCCGTTTCTTAAAAATTAGAAAAGTGATGAAAATATTTTTCCCGGGAAAAACGGAGAAAGGACCTAGACGTAAGGAGTAAGGGCCTTTTTGTTATTTTTTTGGACCTGTTCACTATTCCGAAAAATTAGAAAAGGGCTTGCTCGTTATTTGAATTTAACGGGAGGGCTTTTCCGTAAAACGGCACGCCAGGAACCCAAACGCGATGAACGGGAAAAAAATTTCCGCTCACAAAAAATCGCAAAGGACCTATCCGTAATCTGTAGGGACCTATCCGTAATTCGAAGAAATGGAGGGGCTTTTTCGCAAATGTCGCAAGTGACAGGTGGATCGGCTGGGAGGGCTCCAATCTCTAGTGCTATAATGGGTGCAACCATCTAGAATTATCTTGTATAATGCATAGTGATAATTGATTAAATTGGTATTTAGTAATTGTCTAATTGATAGTAATAGATGAAGTGATGAAATTTACAATTTATTCGTAGACTTGTAATAATAGAGGAAGGAACTTTACGTGACTATTCCACAATTAGATTTGCCATGTTCATCTCAGCTTAGCTTAGTCCTTTGAGCCCATGCTCTATTTGTCTTCCGGCAGCTAGCATCATGCTTGTTCCTGTTCCCATGTTGTACTACTTATTAGCAGCTGACTAACTAACATTCAGTGGTGGAACTAGAAAATTTCTAATAGATATGCCTCTGCCAGTCTACCATAGTGCCACATCGAGTATCCACGTCGTCCGTCATAAGATTGATAGCTTTTGGTCAAGATTTCAAGAAACAATATCTTGATTTTTTTTTCACCATCCCAAAAACTAGAGGAACAGACTTCAATTATTTTTCACTGATAGCTTTTGGTCAAGATTTAGACACCTTCCCATTTGCATGTTTCCATTGCAGACCACTCAACTAAGAATATAGCTAGCAAAAAAAGTATATCTATTATCGTAAGATGAATAGACTACAATTCTTTCAAGCAAATAGGCTTTCTAGCAACGAATATAAAGATTAAGTGCATATACAACACTACCTCTGCCACAATAGAAGTTCCAAAAGACTACTACATTAAAAACCTTGGTGCAAACCGGCTTTATAATGCAATAACCACGAAAAGGTTCACTCTTCTACCGCTTTACAGTGCATATTGCGACTGTGTGAACCTTAGCTTGAGATATGTGGCTTCAGATTTGACATACAATTATCTGTGCAAAGCAAACGCAAAAAGTTACTGTCACACAGCACTAGAATGGAACAGAGAGCGCATGTAGAATAGAGACGCTCACAGACGCAGCCTCGCATGACCTCAAAACTCTCCACACGGAGCACATCACAATTCACAAATCCAGTACTGCACATAATCCAAACTTATCCAATTCAGCTCCGATTTCCTTCAACCCTAATTCGCGACTTGTAGCAAATCAGCTGCAGCACCCAGTCGCTAGCAAAGCACACTGAAACAGGCAAGAGGCGTGCAGACCAGAGACTCAAACAAGAGCCATACATACCATGAAGAGGTCAAGCTCCTCACCGCCGGAGGGCCCGCTCGCAGCAGCGGTGACGAGAGGACGGTGATCTGTGCGTCGATGCGGGGGAGTTGGTCGACGGGGTGGCGACGTGGAGGCAGGTGACGTGGGTCTCCAGCAGCCTCTCGTACAACGGGTGGGCTGTGATGGCCACCTTCTCCCTCTCCCCAATGCTGCCGCCACCGATGGGGGGAGAAGCTAGGATTCAGCAACACAGCCTGCCGCCTGTCGCCTCCCGTCGCATCCCGTATCTCGCCACCAGCGCCTCGATTAGTTGATTAGGGTTCACTGGTTCAGTCTGGATGCCGATCTAGAATCAGAGGAGTATGGCCACTTGGGCTAGTGGACTTTGAGCCTTTCACGAGTCAGGATATTAGGTGGGCTTTCAAAATTTTTGGGGGTGCCGGTGCATACCGGGCACCCCCCTTGGTTCCGCCCATGCGACAACTCCGCCCTCGACGAAAAGGGAAAAAAAATTCATAAGCCCACGCCAAATAGCTGAGCCTCCCGCTCCCTTCCTCCCCTTCCTCTGCGCCGGACAGGCTCGAGGCAAAAGAAAACCTGCGTCTGCGTGCGTGCGCCGATCCATGGTGCGCAGCTTCTCGCCTTCCTCTGCCGCGAGGCTCCAGGCCGTGGTCGCCGCCGCGGCGGTGGGTGTGAAGAACGCTAGGGTCCCCCTCAACCTCAGGGCATCCGTCTCCCCCGCGCAGATGTCGCTGCGCGGCTGCAGGGCTGTGGGCAGGAAGGCGCGGCGCAGGATCCCAGCGTCTCAGGTACCACCGCCTGCCTGCTTCGTGCACCCTCTCAAGCTGTTTGGATGAGAATATACGTCGAAAAGGCATTATTGATTAAGCCTGCTGCTTATTTCTTGGCTTCTTGCATATACTAGCTCTGTATAGTAGAACTCTGTAAAGCTAATATATGGCTATAGATTAACTGCGCAACGTGTGACGAAAGAAAGAAAAGAGTTGCAGAACAAAAGTACATCATGGTCTGCTCAAAATTACTCCATAAGTCCCCAAACATTCAAAAATGTAGTTTGTCGTGGGATCCCAAGTTTTTAAAACCATTTATATGTTAATGTATATGGATTAATGGATTGACTATAATATAATTGTTCTTAACAAACATTCCAAAAGCGTAATCTGGTTGTACATATGCACTATTGAAAGACTATATAGAAGTCTATCTAGATTTGTGATGAGTTATTAGCAGTGTTTGAGCTTGTAGTGCTCAAATTTGAGTTTATTTTGAATTCTATTTCGAATTTAGAGCAATTTGAGATGATGTTAGTGTTGGGCGGCACTACCGCACTACCGGCCTGAGATGGCGGTAATGCCAGTCCTACGATGCTACCAGCCTGAGTGGCTGTAGCTATTTTATAGAGAGTTGTGGTTTAGCATAACAGAACTACCGACGTACTAGAAGCAATAGTGCTAGGGGAGCGACGCTACCAGCCCGAAGGCATGGTAGTTATTTTCCAAAGTAAGTCTCTATTGGGTTTTAGAAATATTGGCACTAAGGCCATGAGAGGCGGTAGTACCGGCTGAGCGGTACTACCGACCTTAGGTTGGTGGTAGTACTGGTCTATTAGGAAATTTTGGTCGATTTTTTTGTTGATTATGTGATTGCTAATTGCATTTATTATGAACAGTGCTATATGATGTGTTTTTTGTTTATGTGGTTGTAGTACTTTGAGGCTAGGTCATGGTGGCGACGAAGGCGAGATCAGGACTAGATTAGGAGAATTGATGTCCAGCAAAATCGAGGGACGCCGAAAGATGATTAAGACTAGAAAATGGTTGCAAACTAGAAGACAAAAAGCCAGAGCATGAAGCATTGGTGATGAACATGGCGGGCAATGGTATAGACCGGGGCTAGGCACAGAGAGGAGTTGAGGTCCAGAACGATCAAGGAAGCTAGTTCCGCCATGGTGAAGCGAAAAAGGACACGTGGCGGTTAAGTGAATTGGGCCCGTTTGCAAGCGAGATGGTTCAGGGGAGCCCGAACTCGTGAGAGGCTTAGCAGTAAATCATTAGGGATACATGGAAAGTGCAAAGCATGACAATACTTCAAGGAAAAGGAAGACCGGTCATTGGAGCAAATTGGTAATTTGTCTAATACTGGCAGTCGAGACGGTTTAGAAAACTGTAGTGGTGACCTAAGTAGTTTAGGTCATGCCAAAGTGGTGTTGGAGGCAAATTCGGACTCACGGAGCAGATTTGGCGTCAATGTAGTGGCCGTTTTGAGAAGCGTGCTTGTGTGAGTAAAAAATCGTTAAGAGTATTGAGTTTCGGGTTAGCCTATACAAGAGTAGATGGTATCCACTTGTGTGTGTGTGCAGGTTTAGGAGTAGAGTAGCCTTCACTATATAAAGAGATGTAGTGGGATGTGAGTTCTTAAGCCCTTGGAGGAAAACTTGAGAATATATTAGGGTTTCCATATGATTTTATTTTTCTTGTGTGTATGAGTGCTTTTTGGATGTTTTGCTCTCAAGAGGAGAGACTTTGTAATTCATCCTCATGGTTTGAAATAAAAGATCTTTTGTGTTTAAGATTTGGCTTTTGTTCTTGGCCTTACTCTTTCTTGATTCTTGATCTTTCTTGTTGGTTTTCTTTTCTCTTAATCTTGTGTTGCCAAGGATGAATGATTGATAGATGTACCTTTTGGAGATCATCACCCAATTATCTAGGCAAGCTCTTTCATAATCATTAAGAGATTTCTCAAGAAACCAGGTTTTAGGTTCAGAAAGAAGGATTTGAGGTAGATTTTGTTTTTGTACGTTTCGGGACAATCTCTTTGAAGTTTTTGCTTGCTGTGGTATGTGAGACACCATCTAGATCTAACTTAATCATCAAGTACCCACAAATAAGCCCAGGGTAAAGTTTTTGTTTTTGATCTGGTTTTGGTGCAACCTTCGGTAAATTTCTAGGCAAGCTCTTTCATAATCATTAAGAGATTTCTCAAGAAACCAGGTTTTAGGTTCAGAAAGAAGGATTTGAGGTAGATTTTGTTTTTGTACGTTTCGGGACAATCTCTTTGAAGTTTTTGCTTACTGTGGTATGTGAGACACCATCTAGATCTAACTTAATCATCAAGTACCCACAAATAAGCCCAGGGTAAAGTTTTTGTTTTTGATCTGGTTTTGGTGCAACCTTCGGTAAATTTGAAATAGGTCGGAATTTTAACGTCAATTCTTGCGATTGAAGGTTGGAATAGGTTTCTGATATCTAAGGAAGGTGCGGTGCATACACCAATTTTTGTTTTCGAAGTCGTACCGATTAACTATTTATTTGCCAGTTTTTATTGTTCACTTGTACTATCACTACAGTACTAGTAGTAACCCCTATTGTTCATCCTGGGTAGTGCCCTCGGAGGCGATTTTGTTGGGAGATTTTCTTCTTCTGCTCTTCTAAGGTATTAGGAGATTTTGGTTGGATTTTTTGGGGAAGAATTATTATATAATCATTCACCCCCTCTAATCGGTATTTCCGGTCCTTCAAGTATTAGTTTTTTTTTGAAAGAGAAAAACAATATCCTTTATTGGTTAGAACTCAAAGTTAATTCACAAAAAACAAATTCGTTAGTCAGAGGCCAGAGCCCATGCAAGCCCTAGAGTAAACAAACAATTTACAATTAGAGATTTGTCGGCTTTACCTTCCCGAATGGGAAGGAGCGATCGAGAATTCTCGATGGTCGGGTGGGCCAAAGAGGGGGTTTGGAAATAGTTTTCAACCAGCAATTGACACGCCTCGGTATTACCTCACTAGCTGTGTCGTTGCCCCAAGCGCAAAGATGGGTTTCCTCTCGCTCCGGCCTCCCCTTCTTATGCCTAATAACCCTCCCTCACGCCCCTCCCTCCACGGCGATGTGGTACAATTGATTAGTAGCATAGATCACCAGCATGCGTGCTTAGGCTTAGGCAACCGAAACGAAGACCGATTTGGGCTTTTCCTTGTGCTGTCATCGCTAAGCCAGACAGTCCATCGGAGTAGTAGCTCCCTTCGATTTGGGCTTTCCTTGTGCTATCATCGTTGCGCCTATTGCATGTCTTGTATGCACGTCCTGTAACAGCAAACTTACTGCTAGGCAAGACAACCAACCAGCCAAGCGAACCGAATATGCTCATTTATTTATTTATGTCTAGCCTTGACTCTTCACGCCTGTCTTGCTATATAATAATAATATAGAATTACGTTGTATAATGCATAGTGATAATTGATGAAATTGGTATTTAGTAATTGTCTAATTGATAGTAATAGATGAAGCGATGAAATTTACAATTTATATATTCGTAGACTTGTAATAATAGAGGAAGGAACTTTACGTAACTATTCCACAATTAGATTTGCCATGTTCATCTGAGCTTAGCTTAGTACTTTGAGCCCATGCTCTATTAGTCTTTCGGCAGCTAGCATCATGCTTGTTCCTGTTCCCATGTTGTACTACTTAGGCCATGTTTGGATAGACTAGAGCTAATTGTTAGCTGGCTAATGGTTAGAGTTAATTTTTAGCCAGCTAATAATTAGTCCATCTAAAATTAGTCCAGGGCTGTTTGGATACAAGGCTAATGGTTGGGCTAATTTCTTTGAAAAGTCATATCTACCTCTCATAATATGTCTGCCTCTCATAATGGCGAGGGTATTTCAGATTTTTCTCAGCGTGTTACATGCTTTTAGTCCAAATTAGCTCCCACCCACTAACTAATGAACTAATTGTTAGTTGAGGGGTTGGCTAAAAATTAGCCCAACTATTAGTCTTCCTGTTTAGATAGACTAGGACTAATTTTTAACTGGCTAACAATTAGCTCTAGCCATTAGCCAGCTAACAATTAGCTTTAGTCCATCCAAACATGGCCTTATTAGCAGCTGACTAACTAACTTTGCCATCTTCTGTTCCGAAGTTTCTTCGGCGTGCACCAAGTTGGATCTCCTGGAGCAACTGACATCCCGTATGTCCGATGGCATTGGTACGTGTATGTCCCATACACAATCATCATCTCTGCTTCTCATTCCTGACCTGTTATGGATGGTATAGATTAGTTTCGGTATCAGTCAATGGTGTGGATGGTATTTCAGTTAGTTACTGTAGCAGTAAGTTTTGTCAGGTGAGATACAGGCTGGCGTAACTAAGAGTCTGTTTGGCAGAGCTCCAGCTCCCAACTCCACCCCGGATCTGGGTGGAGCACTGCCAAACACCCCAACTCCACAAAACAATGGAGCAGGCAACTCCGTGGAGCAGCAAGAGTTCCAGTACAGTTTTTTGGAGCAAGGAAACAGGTGCTCCACGGATGGGTTTTTTCAGAGTAGACGTGGAGTTAAGGTAAAATTACCCACCTTTGCCACCGGGGTAATACCCCCTCCCGATCCCACCCGACCCGGCTAGGGCTTGCGCTCCCCTCCCGCTTCCCCTCGCGTCTCCCTCCCTCCGCTCCCTCCTTGCCGCCGCCCACCTGCGCCTTGGCTCGGCCATCGCGCCCCTCCGCCCTGCGCCTTGATCGGCCACCGCTCCTCCTCGTCTGGCCGTCGCCGCCCTTTCTCCCAGCAAAGCACCGGCGGCCCTCCTCCCGGCTTGGCGCCGCCACCTTCTCCCAATAGGCGCGGCGGACTCCTCCTCCCGGCCGCTGCTGCCCCTCTGGCGTCTCCCTCCTCCTGCTGCCCCTCTCGTGCCAAGGTAAATTCACTAATCCAGTAGATTAGTGTGAAAGATGAACTTGAGATGAATGTTCCTTGTTTGTGTAGAAGCAGATGAAAGTTGAGATGAATGAACTTAGATGAATTTGAGAAAAATTTTGTAGGAATTCCATAGGACCAGATGTATTGCTTGTTTGTGTAGTACCAGATGTATTGCTTCTGTACTTGTGTTTGCACCATGACAGGCTTAGGAAAGATATGTTAATTCTGGTGAGCATTGTGGAATTAGAGAAGCTGGTTGTGTAGCCGTGTAGCGTTAATTTCAGATCATTTGGCTGGCTTGTACTTTGGCACTTTGTCACTTGTTGGGTTGCTGGTTAGGATATGCAGGATATGTAGGATGCAATTTGTTCTCTAGGACTAGCCAATTTAATTTACAGTTTCGGATGCTCTGAGCTGTGAATTGGACTTTTGAAAACGTGATTGGCCAAAATATGTGTTCCTTAAAATGGAAAGAGCATTGACACTTCACAGCATTTCCGTCTGTGTATAAAAATTTGGAAGCTGAAACTAGCACTGAGGTATTTTCATTTCTCACTGATGTGGTAATTGAGTGCTGGTTGGGAGATTCAACTAGTGTCACACTGTTATTTTCGAAAAGCAGTGAGTTGATACAGCAATCTTAGTGAAACTTTGCAAGATGTGTACTGTTTTGAATTTTAGTCCATTTGTCTCTGTCTGCATTCGGTGGCTTTTGGTCGGGTCATGGATGGAAACAATTTTCATGTTTCTGGTTCTTGATCCAAGGTATGATTTGAATGAGATGTATATGCTATAGGGTTGTGGAAACTCTCTGAACTCTATTTTTTACTGCTCTTTTTGTTCTTAACATGTGGGTATAACTTTGTGTTCTTGTTATCAGCAATCTGTTTGTGGTTTCATAGCTTATTTGCTGTATGGAAGCATGACTTCTTTTGTTGGTTGCAATGAACACCCCTTTTGGGCAATATCAAGCTGTAGATCATGCGGATAGTATGTGTGTTCAACAGAATGAAAAATGTTGTATACATGGAAAAATGTTCATTGCATGCTTCTGGATAGAAAATAAAAATAAGGTCAAGAGGTGCTAAACAATTGTATTCAATATTCCATTTACCACTCAAGCCTAAATTCTGAAACTGGAATATGTCCACTTGAAACTGATAATATTTCGCAATATGATGATAATCTGTCCAGATGGCTGTTGAGTGGAATGATTTGAACACTAGAATCATTTGTGAGTTGTTTGCTGAACAAGTGGAGATTGGAAACTGACCAAACACGCACTTGAACTCTGTTGGTTACATAGAGATTAGAAAAAGGTTTAAAGAAAGAACAGGCATAGAACTCAACAAGACTCAACTTAAGAACAAGTGGGATAAGTTAAAAGTTGAATTACTGAGATGGAATAAGTTGTTGTTGAGGCGCATGACGGGGTTGGGACCATGAGAAAGGTACTCTTCAACAGGATGATGAATGGTGGGAGAAGGCAAAGAAGGTTAGTTTGTGCACATATTTCCAATGTGCCAGGACATTCTATGATTAATGAACTAATTTATGTTTATTTCCAATGTGCCAGGACATTCCAGGTTGTGGCAAATTTAAGAAAAAAGGCATTCAAAACGAAGATCTTCTTCAGCAAATGTATCGTGACATTTCCAATGATGGTGGAGACCATTGGAATCCTATGGGTGCCACCCCAGTAGCACCTTCTGCAAATAGTGATGCACAAAATGTAGCTACAGAAGACTGGGAGGATGAAGGCATAAATGATGATGTGATTCCTGATGATTCTCCCAACACTAGTAACGGCAAGAGACGTGCTCGTCTTGTTCCTAGTAAAGGCAAGAAGGTTAAGACAAGTACAGCTCTTGTCATTCAAGAAAAAATTACGAAGATAGCTGATTCGGCCTCATCTGTGGCTGCTAAACATGCAGATTGTACTTCCATTGCACAAGTCATGGAACTTGTTGTTGCTTGTGGTCTTGTGGTGCAAACTATGGAAGCAATGAGCATTACATTGCTACTGATTTGTTTGTGAAAAGGGAGCAGAGGGAGATGTTCATGACATTGCCCAGTAATGATATTAGATTTGATTGGCTAAGGAGAAAGTACATTGACAAGTATGGGTAGTAATGAGATGTGTTTCTGAACTAGTTGTATTGATTTCTTATTTGTGTACCAAGAATATTTTTGTATGTCATGTTTGGATACTGTCATTCTGTTTCAAGACAATTTGTTTGAAGACTATTAATTATTATCATTGTGTTTGAAGACTATTAATTATTGTCATTGTATTTGAAGACTATTATTATTGTTGTCTCATATTGATGTTTATTGTACAGATGTCTGAAAGTGATAGTGATGATTCTAGTGAAGAGTTGGAAATTTTTTTTGATATGGTTTTGGGTGCTGCTGAAATAGCTCAAATATATTGCAAGTTTTACCTACACAAGGCACCACCAAGGACATCACGAACAAGTGGCATGGGATGGTTGATTGAGACGCTAAATACTCCTGGCGAATGTCATACCCAACTACGTATGAACCAAACTATCTTCATGGATCTACATGGTTTGTTGGTGAATAGGTATGGATTGCAATCATCTATACACATGAGCACTTATGAAACGCTAGCAATTTTTCTATTTACATGTGGTGGATGTGAGTCAAATAGGAGAGGTCAAAATCGGTTTAAGCATTGGTGAAACCATTAGTAGGAAGTTTGATGAGGTTCTAAATCGCTTGGTTGCTATGGCAAAAGATTACCTAAGACCTCAAGATCCTAATTTCAGAATCGTCCATAAGAGGATTAGAGATGATAAGAGAGCTTATCCACACTTCAAAGATTGCATTGGTGCTCTTGATGGAACTCATATTAGGTGTAACTCTTGCGCTGAAGAGCAAATAAGGTATGTTGGAAAAAGCTGGAATTCCAACCCAAAATGTGCTCGTATTTGTGACTTTGATATGCGATTCACTTATGTATCAACTGCCAAGGAGCAATGCATGACACAAGTGTATTGTACCATGCGATCAGAGTAGATCGAGAGTTCTTTCCACATCCTCCACAAGGTAATGCACTTTCAATTTTTCATGAAATTTACAAGCAAGTCTTATATTGAAATAATAACTTGCTTTACCTTTTTATTTTGACAGGCAAGTATTATGTTGTTGATGCGGGCTATCCTAACCGACCTGGTTACCTAGCACCATACAAGGGAGAAAGATATCATTTACCTGAGTGGCATAGAGGTATGGAACGAATACTCCTAGGAGAAGTTCAATAGAGTGCACTCATCCGTGCGTAATGTTATCGGCGATCATTTGGAGTATTGAAGATGAAGTGGCAAATCTGTACAAGATGCCAAGCTATCCGATGCACAAACAGAAAATGATTGTTCTTTGCTACTATGGTGCTTCATAACTTCATACGTGAGCATGCTAGTGGAGATCGGGACTTGAAAAAGTTGATCGAGATCCTAACTACATACCTACCATACCGTAAAGATACAACAAATATGCGGTTCCTTATCAAGCGTCGATGGGACAACTACTCAACCAAATGTTGTGACTATGGATGCATTTCGAGATGAATTGGCAACTGCTATTGCGCTTTCATGGAATTAATCTTATTTTTTCCTATATGTTCTTTGATGGAATCATTTCACTTATATATTTCATGGAATTAATCTTATAGTGTGGATCAATTTCTTTTTGTAATGGTCTAGAACAAAACTTATATATTTATGGTGTAGAAGACAATGCTTGATTCTGTGTACTGTATACGCAAAATATGGATTTGTTTTTGGTCCGTGCGGAGGCTAATTGCTTGATCTGTGTGCTTGTGGTAATTTGGACTTGTTCGTATGAGTCGGTTTGCAAAAGACTCTATTTCAGGTCTAGGATTGTTGGTGGAAATGTACACGAAAATGGCTGAACAGGTTTAAACAAGTTTGAAATAATGTCAGAAATAATAGCATACAAAAGAACCACATAAATAAGCCAGAACTATTGCCAACGCCTTTCTTTGAGGGTAATGTTGACCATTCCCATCATTCTAGGATCTGGAGCTAATCTTATGGCCAAACACCACAACTCCAACTCTAGTTCTGCAGTGGAGCTGCTCTACAGTGGAGTTGTGGAGCAGAGCTGAAAAAATGAAGCTGGAGCTCTGCCAAACAGCCCCTAACTGTAAGGGAAAAGTGGCAGGGTATAAGAACCTTTGTCTTGTGGGGAAAGAAAGCAGAAAAAGAAATGAAATGAATACTGAGTTCTTCGTTCCTGATATCTCTTGTTCTTCTTGTCTTCATTTTTCTCATTTACTTCGCCTCACGTCTTTAGTTTCTGAAGGCAACGGGGAGTTGGGTATAACTGTTGGTATCAAAGCATTTCAGCCACTTGTCGTTCGATTTCATCTTTATGAAATGGTGAATAACGATACGGTCTTGTGTTAACTGGAGCTGCCCCTGGAATGAGAGTTATTGCATGGTCATACTAACGTCTCGGGGGTAGCTTCTTTGGCTCAGCAAACACATCCTGGTAGCTTTCTAATATGTCTTGGACCATACAAGGAAGAAGCGGATATTTGCTTGGACATGAATGAAGGTGCACATAGAGGACTTCATTAAGCAATGCCAAACATGTCAATTAGCTAAAACTGAACGGCTCAAACCAGCAGGGCTTCTTCAGCCATTGCCGATTCCACAAGCGGCTTGGCAAGATTTGACAATGGATTTTGTGAAGGGTTTACCATTGTCTGACAGGTGCAATGTGATTATGGTTGTGGTTGACCGCTTTTCCAAATATGCACATTTTGTTGCTCTTCGTCATCCATTCACAGCTCCAAAGATTGCAAAGCTATTTCTGGAAAATATGGTTGTCAGCATTGGGGAATGCAAGACAATAAATGTCCGACAGGGACAAGGTTTTTACCAGTATCTTTTGGCGTGAGCTTTTTTCAGCTTTGGATGTGAAATTGCAGTACAGTACTTCTTATCATCCGCAAATGGATGGACAAACGGAACGAGTTAACCAATGCCTTGAAATGTATTTGCGGTGTGCGGTGCATGAAACGCCAGCCAAATGGAGGGCATGGTTACCACTTGTTGAGTTTTGGTATAACACTAGTTTTCACTCGGCACTACAGTGTTCTCCCTTCAAGGCTTTATATGGACTGGAGCCCAATTATGCAGCTGTACCAGTGGTCTCAAGTTCTGGTTCTGAAGTTGGGGAGATTTTGCAGGATCGCCAGCAGTACAATGAGTTACTTAAAAGGCATCTTGCAAGAGCTCAGAATCGTATGAAATTAACAGCTGATCGCCATAGAACTGAACGGCAATTCCAGGTTGGTGAACAAGTGCTCCTTAAACTTCAGCCTTATGCACAAAATTCAGTTGTGAATAGGCCCTTTCCGAAGTTAGCGCATAAGTTTTTTGGTCCGTATAAGGTGCTGGAAAAGATTGGTCAAGCAGCATACGATTAGAATTACCATCTGATAGCCAAGTGCATCCTGTGTTTCATGTCTCCCAACTGAAGGGGTTCAATCCTGATTACTCTCCGGTCTTTTCTGAGCTACCCAAAATCGCAGAGTTGAATACCAAAGCCACAGAGCCAGAGAGGGTGTTGAATAGGAGATTGGTTAAAAGGTGCGGCTGTGGTCCAAGTGCTTATCAAGTGGTCAGGATTCCCGGAGGAAGCTGCGACCTGGGAAGATCTGAGTGTGCTGCAGACCCGATTTCCATCAGCTCTTGCTTGGGGTCAAGCAAGGATTCGGGCCGGGGAAGATGTTATGGATGGTATAGATTAGTTTCGGTATCAGTCAATGGTGTGGATGGTTACTGCTGGTAGATGGTATTTCAGTTAGTTACTGTAGCGGTAAGTTTTGTCAGGTGAGATACAGGCTGGCGTAACTAACTGTAAGGGAAAAGTGGCAGGGTATAAGAACCTTTGTCTTGTGGGGAAAGAAAGCAGAAAAAGAAATGAAATGAATACTGAGTTCTTCGTTCCTGATATCTCTTGTTCTTCTTGTCTTCTTTTTTCTCATTTACTTCGCCTCACGTCTTTAGTTTCTGAAGGCAACGGGGAGTTGGGTATAACATGACCCAAATCTGACGTCTGCGGCAACTAACAATGGCTCAATAGGCATAGAGAATGGTACCACTACGTAACCTGTTAGTGACTCACATCATGAAAGCAATCGTCGTATTGAACGGCGAAAGGGAGGGCAAGTTCACCCTCCCACTGGGCAAGAAGCTCAAGGAAGGGCTGAAGGGACTCAAAACTCCCTGACCGTCTCGCAGAGGAGGAACATCAAGAGGAAAGCAAGACTCGACAGTAAAATAACAAATAGGTGGAGTCGCTCTTTCATTTTATCACTGTAAATCCACATCTTATAATGCTAGATGAAAGCCAAACTGTGTTGTTATGGGAGTATGTGTCATGTGGGGACGGCATTACAGTGCCGTCCCAAGACGCGATGCCGCCAGAGCCACGCCAATAAGGCCAGAGAGGGCGCAATCTCAGCAGCCAGCAGCTAGGCATGCGGATCAGCATGCAAGGAAAGCTAGAATTAGGGGATTTAGGGCATTGGTTTCCTTTTAATAAATAAGCATGCAAGGAAGGCTAGAATCAAGGGATTTAGGGAGTTGGTTTCCTTTTAATTAGCAGGCCAAATGCCTATTTAATGGATGTACCTGGTACTCATTGAGGGCAATCAATAACAATCTATTTCCTAATCCCTCCTTTCCTCTCTTAATCTCTCCCCTGCACCATTGCACGCTCAGGGAAAGGTCCTGGCGCCTCTACCGGTTCAGGCTACGAACTACGTAGCCGCGGTCCTGCAACCTTGGGCGCTAGTGCCATTGACAACCTGGTATCAGCTTCCAGGCGCTCCTCTTCCGACCCTAGCCAACCACCACGACCCACCGCGCCACCAGTCACCTCTGCCATGGCCGAACCAACCCTGGCTGAGCTCGCCAATCTTCTCTGAACATTGACAACCACAGTCGACAGCCTATAGGCCAAGGTCGACACGCTCCAGCAGGAGCATTCCCCGTCTGGCTCTGCGTGGGGCCCCAGGGCTTCCGCCATTGGCGAGCACCACAACGATCGACCTCCTCGCTTCCAAAAGATGGACTTCCCCAAGTATGACGGCAAATCCGATCCCCTGGCGTTCATCAATCGCTGTGAGTCCTATTTTCATCAGCAGCGTATCGCGGAGGAGAAGGTATGGATGGCTTCCTACAACCTGCAAGATGGCGCTCCAGATGTGGTTCATCCAGGTCCAGCAGGAAGAGGGCACTCCACCATGGCGCCATTTCACTGAACTCCTACACCTCCATTTCGGCTCCCCTGACTCCAATCCCCTGAAGGTGATGGCGTGCAAGCGACGGCGCCATTGCCGAGTACCAGACAGCGCCGAGGCACTCCTTCCTCGGCGAGCCACCCACGGAGATGCAAAGGTTCAGATCTTCACGGTGGTTCTGACCGCCTCAGCTCTCGACGTCAAATCCACAACCGCGGTCCCTCGCCGTCACCATGAGCCTCGCCCGCAAGCTGGAGCTGCGATCAATGTGCTCGGCAAGCAGATCGCCCCGCCCCAACTTCGCCACCAGCAGCGGGGCCTCCTGCCAACGCCCCCGCCGCATTTGGCGCTGCCCGCGTCAACCACACCCGCCTCGACGCAACCTTTGGTGACCGTCGACGGGCGGCAGGTGAAGCGGTTATCCCAGGCGGAGATGGAGGAGCGGCGCCGTCTTGGGCTCTGCTTCAACTGCAACGAGAAATTCGGGCGCGGCCACAACCGCGTCTGTCAGCGCATCTTCCTCCTCGACCTAGCGACAGGGGACGACGAGGACGACCCCGAGCCGGAAGAGGCCGCGGCCGACGAACCGCTGATTTCGCTCCACGCAATCGCCAGTATTCGCACCAATGAAACCATGCAGATGCGCATCCATTTAGGCGGCGCCTCCCTCCTCGCGCTCCTCGACTCGGGCTCCACCTACAACTTCGTCTCCGAGGAAGCGGCCAGCCGCACCAACCTCCACCTTCTTCCTCGGGGCAAGATGCAGGTCACGGTGGCCAACGGCGAACGCAGCGTATTCTGCCCAGCATGTCTGCGTGCCACGGCCTTCACCATCGGCGACGAGAACTTCACCACCGACTTCTTCGCTCTTCCCCTGGCCGGCTACGACGTCGTCTTGGGCACACAATGGCTGGCATCTCTCGGACCAATCCTCTGGGATTTTGGCACCCTCACCATGTCCTTTTGGCGCCACGATCACAGGGTGTGTTGACAGGGCAAAGCGGGGCCATCCAGTCCCTCCCTCAAGGCGTGCATCGGCGACGATCTCCTGACGGCCGTCCTGGACGAGTTCGCCACCGTCTTCGTCGAGCCGACGGGCTTACCACCACCTCGTTCCCGGGACCACTGCATCAACTTGGTACCGGGGTCGGCACCGGTGGCCGTCCGCCCTTACCGCTACCCGGCATCCCACAAGGACGAGCTGGAACGCCAGTGCGCCACCATGCTCGCCCCGGGCCTCATCCGGCGCAGCGCGTCGGCGTTCTCCTCACCGGTCTTATTGGCCAAGAAGGCCGACGGCACATGGCGCTTCTGCATCGACTACCGCGCCCTGAACGCCATCATCGTCAAGGACGCCTACCCCATCCCGATGGTGGATGAGCTCCTCGACGAGTTGCACGGCGCTCGTTTCTTCACCAAGCTGGACCTCCGTTCCGGCTATCACCAGGTACGGATGAAAGCGAAGGATGTTGCCAAGACCGCATTCCGCACCCATGACGGCCTCTACGAGTTCCTGGTCATGCCGTTCGGGCTATGTAACGCCCCGGCCACATTCCAAGCGCTCATGAATGACGTGCTACGGCCGTTCCTCCGCCGCTTCGTCCTGGTCTTCTTCGACGACATCCTCATCTTCAGCGCCTCATGGGCGGATCACCTCCGGCATGTCCGCACCGTCCTCCACGTCCTTCACCAACACCGCCTCTTCGTTAAGAGGTCCAAGTGCGCGTTCGGCGTCAACTCCATCTCCTACCTCGGCCACATCATCTCCGCAGCCGGTGTGGCCATGGATCCGACCAAGGTGCAGGCCGTCGCCGACTGGCCACAGCCACGCTCAGCGCGCACGGTGCGCGGCTTCCTCGGCCTCGCCGGGTACTACCGCAAGTTCGTCAAGGACTACGGCACGATCGCTGCGCCTCTCACCGCACTTCTCCGCAAGGAAGGGTTCTCATGGACGGAAGAGGCCGGGACGGCCTTCACGGCCCTCAAGACCGCCATCACATCGGCGCCCGTCCTCACCCTGCCCGACTTCACCCAGCCCTTCATCGTCGAGTGCGACGCGTCCACCTATGGGTTCGGGACCGTCCTCTTACAAGACCAGCACCCCGTGGCTTTTTTCGGCCGGCCCGTGGCACCACGGCATCGTTCTCTGGTGGCGTACGAGCGGGAGCTGATTGGTCTCGTCCTCGCCGTCCGTCACTGGAGGCCGTATCTCTGGGGCCGCCGATTTGTAAGGATCGATCACCGATCTAAAATTTTATTGGACGGCGCACACGATCGCAACATCCATGGGTGGGAAAGCTCCTCGGCCGATTTCTCCGTGGAATACAAAGCGAGGAGCACCAACACGGTGGCGGCGCCTGTCCGTAGCGACACGGCGAGTCCGCAGTCCTCGCCATTTCTGGGCCTCGCTTCGACTTCATCGACCGCCTCCGCCAGGCCCATGCCTCAGACCCCGCACTAGTGGCGCTCAGGGAGGAGCTCGCAACCAACCAACGCTCGGCTTCGTGGTCCCTCGTTGACGGCCTAGTAGCGTTTGACGGCCGCCTCTACATCCCACCGGCCTCGCCGCTCCTCCACGAGCTGCTCACTGCCGTGCACGACGACGGCCATGAGGGCGTCCAGCGCACCCTCCACCGCCTGTGCTGCGACTTCCACTCGCCCAACCTCCGCACGGTGGTCCAGGACTATATCCGCTGCGTCGCGCCACTGCGGCGCCACAAACCGAGCACTGCACACTCGCCGGTTGCTCATGCCACTGCCGGTACCCACGTCGGTATGGACCGACATTGGGCTCGACTTCATCGAGGCGCTACCTCGCGTTAGCGAAGTCGGTCATCCTCACGATGATCGGCCGTTTGCAGAATCTGCCACTTCATTCCGCTCGCACATCCGTACTCGGCCGAATCAGTGGCACAGGTCTTCTTCACCGAGATTGTGCGCCTCCATGGCGTTCCCCAGTCCATGGTCTCGGACAGGGACCCCGTCTTCACTTCCATATTCTGGAGGGAGCTCATGCGCCTCACCGGCGCCAAGCTGCACATGACGTCGGCCTTCCACCCGCAATCTGACGGGCAGATAGAGGCCGCCAACAAGATCATCGTCATGTACCTCCGCTGCCTCACCGGAGATCGTCCTCGCTAGTGGTCATGCGGCTTCCGTGGCGAGTACACCTACAACCTTGCCTTCGCACCGCTCTCAAGGACACGCCGTTCCGGGTGGTCTACAGCCGTGACCCTCCGTCCATCCGATCCTATGAACCAGGCGAGTCGCGTGTGGCGGCCGTGGCCAAAAGCATGGCAAACAGGGATGAATTCCTCGCCGACGTCCGCTATCGCCTTGAGCAGGCACAGGTGGTTTACAAGCACCACTACGACAAGAACCACCGTGAGGTTCGTTATGCGGTGGGTGATTGGGTTTGGCTTCGCCTGCGCCAGCGCACTGCAGCCTCCCTCCCGGTTCCAACAACAGGAAAGCTCAAACCGCGTTTCTACGGGCCTTTCCGCATCACCGCCATCATCAACGACGTCGCCTACCGCCTCGAGCTTCCTCCCAGTGCTCGCCTCCACGATGTTTTCCATGTGGGGCTCCTGAAGAAGTTCATCGGCACTCCCCCCACTGCACCGCCAGCTCTGCCGCTTATTCACCACGGCGCCGCCGTACCGGAACCAGAGAAGGTAACCCGCTCCCGCCTCACACGGGGGGTCCATCAGGTCCTCGTCCACTGGAAGGGCGAACCGGCCGCTTCTACCACTTGGGAGGATGTCGACAGCTTCATCGACCGCTACCCAGCCTTCCAGCTCGAGGACGAGCTGCTCGTTGAGAGGGGGAGAGATGTCATGTGGGGACGGCATTACCAGCGACACCCCCGTGCACGCGATGCCGCCAGAAGCACGGCTGGCGCGCCAGGAGAGGGTGCAATCTCAGCAGCCAACAGCTAGGCATGCGGATCAGCATGCAAGGAAAGCTAGAATTAGGGGATTTAGGGCATTGGTTTCCTTTTAATAAATAAACATGCAGGGAAGGCTAGAATCAAGGGATTTAGGGAGTTGATTTCCTTTTAATTAGCAGGCCAAATGCCTATTTAATGGATGTACCTGGTACTCATTGAGGGCAAGCAATAACAATCTATTTCCTAATCCCTCCTTTCCTCTCTTAATCTCTCCCCTGCACCATTGCGCGCTCAGGGAAAGGTCCTGGCGCCTCTACCGGTTTGGGCTACGAACTACGTAGCCGCGGTCCTGCAACCTTGGGCGCTAGTGCCCTTGACAGTATGGGAGAACAAGCAATGCAGAACCCCAAAATGTAGCAGAAGTACATGCAACACTTCCTTTCGTTGCCAGTTTTACCGTCCATAAGCAAATGCTTAGAAGTGCTTCCTTTTCATTCAAGAAACAATATGAATCAAATTCCATGATACCCAATACAGAGAAACATAAAAATTGAACTTCAATATGAACCAGTAATCCATTATCTAATATTTCCCTTAAGAGATTCATGCTTGCCACTAGGTACAACACACAAGTCGTACGATCTAGTCGTGGTAAAGCAATGCACAACCTAACCTCTCAAAACACTGGTGTTGCTAAAGCCGAACTATGCATATGGATACACAAAGCGAGCTTAAAGGCTTACGCAGTTATGACTCAATCCTCCTACTTGAGCAGGTAAATTAACCATACGAGAAGCACATAGTATATATACGAAGAAAATTTCTTACTTGTCTGACACAATTCACACAACCAAATATTAGTAGGCACAGTAGAACCTAAAAGACGGTTCTAAGATTCCATACCAAGTACTAGTATACTTCCCGCAAGCCTTCACAGATAGATTAGGACTTCTTAATTCCCTAATCCTCTTACTCAGGGGCGGAGCTGGGCCTCGGGCCACTGGGGCCTGGGCCCGAGGCCCAACAAATCAGCGCGGCCCTTACCCCCTTACCCCTCACCCGGCCTCACTCATCAATCGGCGCTAACCTCGTGCGCCCTCGCCTTCGCGTCCTCCTCTTGCCATGGCCGCCTTGGTAAGCCCTCGCCCTCGCGCTCCCGTCGACCTCCGGCCTCCCGTCCGCTCGCGTCCCCGCCCAAGTCTCGGCGGCCGGCGCCGACCCCAACTCTCGCATCCACCGGCTCCGACTCGGCGAAGAGGCACATGGCGCCTCGCCGGCGTTCCCACTTCCAGCCTCCGCCCGCGTGCCGAGGAAAGCGCCGCCTTGCTTCTGCTTTTCGGTTGCTCAACGCCACGGCCGATCTGGCGCGACCATGCGAGTCGCGAGACACCGCCCGCCGCCGCTTCGCTTCGCCATCGCCACCGCCACCGAGTGCCGGATCTTGGGCCGCGTCGCCAGCGCGCCCGCCCAGTCCAGTCGGCCGTCGAGTCCAGCGCCATCCTCTCTGTTGTTCGATTGTGGCTCTGTTCCTGCTTGGACTTGAATCTGTGAATTTGTGAATGTCAATCGGACAATCACCAATGTGAATATGTGAATGTGATTCTTTGTTTGCGATTGGTAAGTCATCGTAGAGTGGTAGTTGATTGATCAATTTGATCTAATCATCTAATGATCTTGATTGATGAATGAGTGACCGGTAGTTGATCAATAAATTCGAGAGTTGATTATTTGATTAGTTGATCTAATGATCTTGTCATCTTGATGCCTTGATACAATCAATAATCATTCAACTCAATTATCAACCATCATTCTATTTCTATGATTGAATCATAGAAATAGAATGATGGTTGATAATTGAGTTGAATGATTATTGATTGTATTGTTCTCGATACTTACTTAAAAACCGAAAAGGATTGCTATTTGTTAGTTATTACTTGCTATTTGTTAGTTGTTCTTGTATGAAAAATTGAAAAGGATAGTTTTCGTTATTTCGTGATTAATTGATTGAACTCAATTTCATGTAATTGAAATAGATGATGAAGAGGTCGAAGCCATTGTCATCTTATTTTCCAAAGACGATCACAATCCAACCAATCCCCTCTGGAAACAATAGGAACTACAATTTGGTTAGGTGTGGTTTTTCCTAGACTTTGAGCATATCATTCTCTACACAATTGGTTTTTATCTTTCCGCATGAATTGGAGGATTAATATTTCGATTAGAGCTTTTATCGACATCGACCGTCCGTTTCAGACACGAGGATCTGTTTCATTGTTGACGAGGATGTGAAAACAATGAATTGCTTGCATTTTGTTCATATATCGGATGCACGATCTGTGAGATAGTTTGATCTCTTATTGAAAGGGTTCTATCTCTTATGTTTTTAGATTCAATTCAGATGTAAACAAATGCTTTTGAGTTATTACATGTTCTTGTGGATGCTTTTGCGATTGAGTACTCACCATTTTTGGGATCGAGAAAGGGCTATTCTGCGGGAGGGCGGGCTTACCATGATCCTCGGCTTGATGCAGGCCGGTGCTCGCAAGTAAGTGTTGCTCACATCGCTCTCATTTTGTGCATTTTGCTGAACAAACAAAATGTATGCAAAATAGATTGATTTTGTTAAATTTGAATTCCATGTGGAATATTTCAACAATTCAAATTTATTTTTGATTGTGTATTTGTATTGTACGTTTGTTATACCTCAATGTTCATAGTCTTTGACGTTAGTAATAATCGCTTATTTCTGGCCCGAGGCTTACCCAAATCCTGGCTCCGCCACTGCTCTTACTAGAGCATACAAATTAACCATATAGGGATTCTAACACCTAAGCCAAGGGCACGCAATGTGATTGATTGATTCAATAGTTCTCCTAAAAAGTAAAAAATAACATGAAACAGCCACGCTACAGTCGCACAGAAGCAATTACGTACTGATGAGAAGAACTGTTGACATACTTGTGGGCGCGTGCGTCGACGCCAGAGTTCTTGGCGCCGAGAGGGTTGGCGGGGGTGGAGCGCTTCTTGGCGTGGCGGAACTCGCCAGAGACCACAGCGGCGTCGGGGGCGGCGGGCTTGCGGGCCTCCTCTTGGGTGCGGTATAGCTGGGCCTTGATGCGGCGCCGACGCCCTCGATGGCCTTGTGCTTCTTCGGCATCACCGCCGACTCCGTCAGCCACCCCAGCGATTCCATCCGCCGCTCCCTCGACCCAACCTGCTGCGCCGGCGGCTGCGGCTCAGCCGAGGACGAGTAGGACCGCGCGATCGTTGCTGGCGATGACATCACGGCGGTGGCAATTTGGGAAGGATGGTGGGGTTCGTCGGGAGAGGGGTCCGGTACTCGATGGGGAAGGAGGGGATGGTCGGTGTGGGCTAGGCTGACTACTTTGGGAAGTCTCAAAGGGAAAGTTAGGGTGTGTTTGGCAGGGATTCAACTTCTTTAGATTTGTAAATTTGGTGAAACTAAAAATTTTAGCTTCATCAGATTCGTGAAGCTGAACCTATGAGTACATTAAAAGTGTTTAGATAGATCATCTTATTTATATTTTAGACTAAAAATATAAACTTAATTTACTTTATTTTAACCTATAAATTTTAGATTTTAGATGAAGTTAGAATTCAAAACTCTAACAAATAGGCCTTTACCTTCGGTGCGCCCAGCTCCAAATGGAGCTCAAAACATGTGGTGCCTGCCGCGCCGTTGGCCGTGCGCTTCCCTCCCGCCATGGCCTTCTTGTGGTGGAGACCGCCAACTCCGCCCTCGATGAAAATGGAAAAAAAAATTCATAAGCCCACGCCGTATAGAGCCTCCCACTCCCTTCCTCTGCGCCGGACGGGCTCGAGGCAAAAGAAAACCTGCGTCTACGTGCGTGCGCCGATCCATGGCGCGCAGCTTCTCGCCTTTCTCTGCCGCGAGGCTCCAGGCCGTGGTCGCCGCGGCGGCGGCGGGTGTGAAGAACGCCAGGGTCCCCCTCAACCTCAGGGCATCCGTCTCCCCCGCGCAGATGTCGCTGCGCGGCTGCAGGGCTGCAGGCAGGAAGGCGCGGCGAAGGATCCCAGCGTCTCAGGTACCACCGCCTGCCTGCTTCGTGCACCCTCTCAAGCTGTTTGGATGAGAATATACGTCGAAAAGGCATTACTGAGTAAGCCTGCTGCTTATTTCTTGGCTTCTTGCATATACTAGCTCTGTATAGTAGAACTCTGTAAAGCTAATATATGGCTATAGATTAATCGCGCAACGTGTGACGAAAGAAAGAAAAGAATTGCAGAACAAAAGTACATCAGAAAATACTTGCAGAACAAAAGTACATCATGGTCTGCTCAAAATTACTCCATCAGTCCCCAAACGTTCAAAAATGTTGTTTGTCGTGGGATCCCAAGTTTTTAAAACCATTTATATGTTAATGTATATGCAGTAGTGGAGCTAAAAATTTCTAAAAGATAGGGTTTAAGAATGAAGTGAACCTCTACTAATGATTGATATTCAAAGTTTAATATATAGTCTAATCGGTGGAGTTGTACCTCACCTTGTTGATGATGGTTTATCTATTTTACAATATGCAGACGACACAATTTTATTTATAGAACATGATCTAGATAAAGCTTGCAATATGAAGTTATTGCTTTATGCGTTTGAGCAGATATCGGGTCTCAAAATAAATTTCCATAAAAGTGACTTATTTTGCTTGGGTGATACTCTTGATTCATTAGATCAGTATATGGATTTGTTTGACCGCAAACAAGGGGAATTCCCTCTGAAGTATTTAGGAATTTCTATCCATTTTAAGCAATTGCGAAACTCAGATTGGAAATGGGTCGAAGAGCGATTCGAAAAGCGACTTAGCAGTTAGAAGGGGAAACACTTTTCAGTTGGTGAAAGACTAACACTCATCAATTCAGTGTTAAGTAGTCTTCCGATGTATATGATGTCCTTCTTTAAGATTCCTAAAGGTGTTCTTAACAAATTTGATTACTTCCGATCTTGCTTCTTCTGGCAAGGGGATGAAGGTAAAAGAAAATATCGTCTTGCAAAATGGAATATCTTATGTCAGCCCAAAGATTAAGGGGGACTTGGGATTCATGATTTAAATGTTAAGAACATTGCGCTTCTGATTAAGTGGTTGTTTAAATTTTTATCAACAGATGGTACATGGCAGCAACTTCTTAGAAATAAGTACCTTATGTCTAAATCGTTGGTACAAGTCGAGTGGAAATCAGGAGACTCGCATTTCTGGTCTAGTTTGATGAAGGTAAAACAGGATGTCCTTCGCTTTGGTACTTTCAAAATCAATAATGGATCACAGGTGCGATTCTGGGAAGATAACTGGCTTGGCAATTGTGCTTTAAAAGATCAATATCTTGGGTTATATAGTATCACAAAGAAAATATACATAACTATTGTTGAAATTTTTATGGCTCCTCAACCTAACATTTCTTGGCGAAGGTCATTGATTGGATCTAAGTTGGTGGAGTGGAATGATTTGCTTTCACGCATCGCCAATTTACATCTAACGTAGGTTGATGACGATTTTCGCTGGAATTTGTGCCAATCTGGGCAATTTTCAGTGAAGTCGCATTACTTGGCGTTGATGAAATGTGATGTTCCTAATCTAAATAAGTGTTTATGGAAGTTAAAAGCCCCATTAAAAATCAAAATGTTTCTATGGTATCTTAGAAGAGGAGTGTCGGCGTACTATGCGCCAGTGTACCCTCTTCGCCGCACAAAGGCATGTGTGGCCCACGTGGCAGTCTAGCAGGCGGGTGGGTGTTTACACCCGTCTCTGAGCGTCGATCCACGTGGCGCTTCGGCGACAGTGGCGGCCACGCCCGCCGCCGGCGCCCGATCACGTGGCGGCCTAGCGAAGCGATTGGCGTCGTCCCCGCCCACCGTGCGGTCACGTGGCGCTTCGAAGCGGCAGTGGCGCGCCACGCCGCTGCGCCCGGCGCCCGATCCGTGGCGATCTAGCGGCGGGTGGTGTTTACACCCGTCTGAGACGTCGATCACGTGGCGCTTCGAAGCGGCGGTGGCGGCCACGCCTGCCGCCCGGCGCCCGCCCACGTGGCGGCTTTGGCGGCGATTGGCGAAATCGTCCCTTGCCGGTGCCGGTCCACGTGGCGCTTCGGCGGCAGTGGCGACCATGCCCGCTTTCGCCGGCGCCCATCCCGTGGCGGGTGAGCGAGCACGCCTTGTTCATCCCGCCGCCATGCAAAAAGGTGCGATGCGGTGGCTTCGTCTCGAAGTCTCCTTCCACGCCGTACCGTGTCAGAGACAGGCCTGCTGTACCAGGCACGTCGGTTCCAAGGAATTCTGCAACAAGCCCGTTCCTCTGACACCTCACACCTACCCGTGGCAGAGAGGTCACATTCCGGAAGAACCGGGTGAAGGCATGCGCTGGCATTAATTAGGGCTGAAGGAACGGGACAGCGCATAAAGGTGTAGTAAATGCATGTAAGATAAGCATGATGACATCCCTCCTCCATCTGACTCGTGTAAGCCCGTGCATATAAGGGCACTTGAGAGCATACGAGAGGGGGGACGAAAAAAGGAGAGTAGGAAAAAAGAGGCTCAACAGAAGAGCTGGTCATCAGCAAGCTTTGTAACCAAGCCCAAAAATACTCAATCCAAGACCAAGCAGGAAGTAAGGCTGTTACCCTTCTCCATGGGGGCTGAACCTGGGTAAAAATGTGTGTTCATCTAGATTTTAGACACGTAAATCGTTAGTGTGAGAGGTGCTAGGGTTTCTCTCTGCTAGGGTTCGCAGGCTACCAAGGACACCCCTCACCAACCAAACCGGTCTGTAGACTAAGACTGTCAGGTGGAATCGCCCGGCGAGTAGCGTCTGTAGGGGTCCGTGGTCGGTTTCTCCGATCATCTCTCCATGAAGTTTTGGTGTTTTCTTCGATTCCGTGCATTTGAGGATGGTGGGTTCGCACATCGAGAAGAGGAAGGGTCAGCCACGCTCATGGTGTGTCCCGGCGTTCTCGTCGATCGCAAGAGAGTCTTACTCCACCCCCGCAGGGTGCTGGCGATGCTCCTGTGGCGGCGGTGGGGCATCCGGTCTTGGCGCCGGTAGCCATGGAAGCAGCCACTCCGGCTCGAGAATCGCATGCCGCTCGTCTTCTCTGGATCACCCTCGGTGGAGCTTGCAGAGACTTCGGCCACTCGTGGCTCTGAGGATCTTCGGCCTTGTGGAGTGCGCCCGGCACCAGTAGGCCCCCGGCCGGCAGGCATCGGTGATGCTCGCCCCGAGGCGTGGGTGGGGCTTGCGAGGGCTCAGCCGCCACAGTGGCGGCGTCTTAGCCCGATAGGCGTCAGGCGAGGAGGAGGCGCCTGGCGCAGTCGGTCCGGTGCGAAAAGGAACCGTGGGGACCTAAGGAGTCATCTGAGACGGCCCGCCGGCGAGCGGCGACCCATGATCGTGTGCCGCGCCGCCTGCTCAAGAGCAGGCGCGGCAAGCGGGCGACCTCCAAGACGGAAGTTCCTCGACTCACGGAAAATCCTATCTCCGCTCTCCGGGCCGAGTTCCCGGTGGGCGCCCGGGTTTTGTTTATGGCGTTGGATATCAGGCGTTCTCCCGGTGGTTACGCCGTGTGGAGTGGCCCGAAAAGTTTCGCCCAGCATCTATAGAAAGTTATGACGGCACTACCAATCCTGAGGAGTTCTTACAAATCTATACCACTTGCGGTGGTGCGGCGGCCGTGGTCGGAAAAGTCATGGGTAATTATTTCCGACGGCCTTGACGGTTCCGCCCGCTCTTGGTTGTTGAACCTCCCGCGAGGGTCAGTGCATTCGTGGGAGGAGCTATGTGGCCTCTTCGTCGCCAATTTCCCGGGCTCCTTCGCGGTTGGGCGTGGAGGATGATCTGCATGCCTGGAGCAAAGATAAGGGGAGTCATTGCGTGATTTTATCCGCGGTTCCGCCATTGCCGCAACACGATTCCCCATATTTGAACAATCGGTCGTCATTGCCTTCAAGAGGCGTTCGCGACCGAAGATGAAGGAGAAGATGGCCACCCGCACTATTGGTACCACCGAGTTGTTTTCCTAGCGCATAAGTGCTTGCGCCGCAGAGGCGAGGGGCCGGATCTGGTCCCTGTGGTGGCCGAGCAAGGATGAAGCCGGGTCTCGAAGGGTTCCGGCCCGTCAAGCAAGAAGACGCGGAAGCGTGAGGCAGGAGAGACCCGGCGGGTCTTGGCCGCCGAGCGTGACCGCGATGGCTCCGGATCGCCGGAGCGCGACCGTCGGGATCAACGCGGCAATCGCCGTGACCGGCGGGATGATGATCGCCGTGACCGGCGTGGTGATCGCCGACGGCGTGATAACCGCCGCGCCGTGGAACGATCGCGGCCGAGGGAAAGAGGGCCTTGGTGCCCAATTCATCGAATTGACACCCATGACCTGGACAGCTGTCAGGTCATGGACCGGATGGTAGAGCGGCGGATCAAGGAACGCCGCCCTCGTGATGATGAGCGTCACTCTCGTGATGGTGATCGTGGTGAAGACCCCGCCCCGCTGGCTTTCCAGCAGGCGGATCATACCTTGGCGTACATTTATGGTGGTTAAATCCGCCCGCCGGCTCCAATACCGCTTACAAGCGGTTGAAGAGAGAGGTGTGTGCAGCGGGGCCGAGCTCAGGGTCGCGTCGGATGCTGAAATGGTCGGAGGAGACGATCATCTTCAGTCAGGCTGACCACCCCGATTGCGCCCCCAGCCCTGGACATCTCCCGATTGTGGTGTCGCCCACCGTCCGGAATGTCCGGCTGGGTCGTGTATTAGTGGATGGAGGGAGTTCTCTCAGTATCTTGTCCTCTACGGCATTTCTGGCTCTTCAAATCATGGCGGGATCTCCATCGTCGTTGCCTTTCTTTGGAATAGCCGGGGGTTAGTGCAATCCACAATGGCAAAAGTCGTCTCGTCACCTTTGGAGAAAAGGATAATTACCGTACTGAGTTGGTGGACTTTGAAGTCACTGATTTTGATCTCCCCTACAATGCTTTGTTTGGCGACCAAGACCGCCAAGTTTATGGCGGTGACCCATTATGCATATATGGTGGTGAAGATGCGAGTACTCGCCGCCCCATAACTATTCGAGTGGATCGGTCTGAAGCTCTCTTGACATCATAAGTTTGCGCTTGATATGAGTGCCGCCACTTGTCCCGGCGTCTTGATGCCTTTGCCGGAGCCCTCGGTCCGGACCAGCGCCTTGCACAGCTCTGCGGTGAGGTTAAGGTGGTCGCCCTGAGTGAGGGCGAGTCCCACAAGACCGTCAACATTGGCGCTAGCCTCAGCACTAAATAGGAAGACGCGCTCGTCACCTTCCTCCGGTGTAATTCCGACGTGTTCGCCTGGCAACCGTCTGATATGACCGGGTCCTCAGGAGGTGATCGAGCACCGCTTATAACGCCTCCCCGGCGCGCCTGGTCACAGAAGATCCGGCGGCAAGCTCCGGAGCGGCAAGATGCTATTCGGCAGGAGGTGGAGAAATTATTGGGCGCAGGAATCATTAGGGAGGTCACTCACCCCGAGTGGCTCGCCAATCCTGTGCTCGTCAAAAAGTCCAACGGGAAGTGGCGAATGTGTGTCGACTTCACCGACCTCAACAAAGCACTCGCCTGGGATCCTTACCCTTGCCGAATCGACCTTATTGTTGACTCTACGGCAGGTTGTGGATTATTATGCTTTCTGGACGCGTACTCTGGGTACCATCAAATTAGCATGGCAGTGGAGGATGAAGAAAAAACTGCTTTTGTAACCCCTATGGGTGTTTATTGTTATATTAGAATGCCTTTTGGTTTAAGGAATCTTTGGATCCACTTACGTGCTATGCACATTACTTTTCGGTCCACGATGGGACGAATCTTGAAGTATATGTTGATGATCTGGTCGTGAAAGTCAAAGAGGATGAAGATTTGGTTCAAGACTTGGAGGAAACCTTCTCCAATCTTCGGAAGAATTGTTTGAAGCTAAATCCAGAAAAGTGTGTGTTTGGTGTTCCTTCTGGTAAATTATTGGGATTCCTGGTGTCTAATCGGGTATTGAAGCCAACCCGTATAAAATAGCAAAGAATTGAACACATGAAGCCTCGTGGCGGCTTTAAGGGTCCACTGGGTTCGTCAGCCTCGCCTCCCAGGCGGTTCATCGCCCGACTGGGAGAAAGGAGTCTACCCCTATTCAAGCTATTGAAGAAAACTAATCATCTTGAGTGGACTGATGAGGCTCAGAAGGCCTTTGAAGATTTGAAGCAGTACCTTACCTCTCCTCTAGTGTTGGTTTCCCTCAAGGTGAACCGCCGCTTTGTATATTGGTTGCTACTCCCGAGGTGGTATTTGTGTTGGTGGCGGAGAGGAGGTGTCCGTGGCGGTTTATTATGTCGCAAAGTGTTGCATGAAGCGGAAATTGACATCCTCAAGCTCGTAAAATGTTGTATGCGGTTCGATGGCGTCTAGGAAGTTGCGCATTATTTCCAAGGCGAGAAATTACCGTGGTTACTACCTATCCGCTATGAGAAATCTTGTTCAACCGGAAGCGAAGGTCGATTGCCAAATGGTCGGTGAAACCGAGAGTTCAATCTTAAGTTTGTTCCCCGTGACCGCCATAAAAAGTCAAAAGTTGGCGGAGTTCATTGCCGAGTGGACTCCGCCACTCTGGCGAAAGCGAAAGCCCCTCGCCGCCTCCCGACCCTATTTTTGATGGTTCGTTCAGATTGAGGGCTAGGGTGGCGTTGTCTTAGTCTCCCGTCGGTGACGTGCTCTGATATGTTGTTGCTCTTGATTTTAAAGCTACTAATAACATTGCCGAGTATGAAGGACTACTGGCAGGGTTGCGTAACGCTTCAGCGCTAGGTATTCGGCGTCTTCAAGTCAAGGGTGATTCCCTGCTAGTCATCAATCAAGCGAGGAAGGAATATCAATGTCCTGACCCCACCATGGCGGCGTACTTGGCGAAGGTCAGAAAAATGGAGCGGCGCTTTGAAGGATTGGGATATACTCATATCCCCGCAGGATAATCATCTTGCGGATGGGCTGCAGCTTGCATCCTCGAAGGCTCTGTCGGTCGGGTCTTCAAGAAAGACTATCACGACCGCCCATTGCGATCCATGATTCAGATGGGAATGATGGTGTCATCGCCGCGGTTTTTGGTGGGGACGATGGTATGGTTGCCGAGGCCTTCTCGCAAGGGATGGCGGCGCATCGCCACGACCTCCGCTTCGGAGGAGGGAGGCGGTCCGCCGCCTTTCTGTGTCCGGGAGGAAGGCGGCGGCCCATGCAGCACCAGGAAATGCTCGCCCACAAAGTACCCAGGCGAACACCGAGTGCTCGCCACACTTGGCCGGGAAAACCAGTGGATGGATCCGATCCTTGCCTTCCTGCGGGACCAAGTGATCCCCGACGATGATGCGTCAGCTGAGAAAATAGCACGTAAGGCCAAATGCTATACTCTGGTGGATGGGGACTTATACCGCCGGAGTAGAAACGGAATTCTACTGAAGTGCATCACTCGGGAAGAGGGCGCCCTGCTCTCTGATATCCATGGAGGCGCAGGGAGCCATATGTCCCCTAACGCTAGTCAGAAAGCGTTCGCCAGGATTTTATTGGCCCATCGCCTCCGGGATGCTTGCAAGTTGGTGAGGACATGCGGCTTGTCGAGTTCTTCGCCAGCAAGTCCACCGACCAGCCCAAGCTCGCAAACCATTCCGCCTCCCGCCATTCGCGTCCGGGGCCGGATATCCTAGGTCCGTTCACGCGGGCCACAGGCTTTCACCCACCTCTTCGCCGCCATCGACAAATTCACTAAGTGGGTCGGTCAAGCAAGACGTGCCATTACGGCTCATTCGCCGCCAAATTCATACATGGGATATTCACCGCTTTGGAGTCGCCAACCGTATCATCACCGACAATGGGACTCAATTCACTAGCACTGCATTTCTGGAGTTCTGTGATGAAATGGGCACTAAGGTATGTTTTGCTTCAGTCGCCCACCCCAAGAGCAATGGTCAAGCCGAGCGCCAATGCATTAGTCTTTGAAGGGCCTCAAGACCTGTGGCATTTGATCGACTTCATAAGTTTAGGGCGCCATTGGTCGAAGAGCTCCCTACCAGGCTTTGTGGTCGCTTGCACCACACCCGGTCGGCCACCGTGAGACGCTTTTTTCCCCGGTGTATGGGGCGTGTTCTTCCTCCGAAGCTATCGCTCGGCTCTCCAGGCGTCTCGGTTTTGAGCGAGGAAGGCCATGAAGGTATCCGGCAAGATGTCAACCTCCTGGAGGAAGTTCGTGACTGGGCCGCCCTTCGCGCTTCTCGATACCAACAAAGCCTTAGGCGATATCATGCCACCCGGGTCTCTGAGAGAACACTGGCAGTGGGTGACCTGGTCTTGCGCAGAGTCCAGGCGCATGCCAGGTTGCATAAGCTGTCTCCCCGGTGGGAGGGCCCCTTTAAAGTGGTCTCAGTATCTCGACCCGGGGCGGTCCGGCTAGCCACTGAGGACGGCCGAGAGTTGGCAAATTCTTACAATGTGGAGTTGTTGCGAAGGTTTTATCCATGAAAAACTGTAAGTACCCGATGATTCGCTTCGATCAGCCCCGGGGTGGATTTGTCCCCCAGCTAATCAGCGATCATTGGTTGTTAATAATGTTATTATCTTGAGGATTCTCGACTTTGTCATTACTCCTCTTTTTGTGTCCTACGGGACGGTTTGCTGCATGGGTGCTATTGGTCCCCAGGTTTTGGCAGTCCCTTGTTGGTTTATAATCATGCCCAATATGTGTGCTGGGTAAGGACGAGCAACCAGAAAGTGGATATGGCACAGTGCTTAAATGTGGTTTGTACGCCTCGGGTTGGCTCTCGTAAGCTCATTGGTCGTCCCCTAGCGCCGCAGCCTACTATCCTTCCGGGAGTTATTTGCCTATCTTGACGTTGTCTTGGGCCATGTTTTGAAAAAACGGCGGGGGCATGGAAGCCAAAACAAGTGAACCAATATTGTCCCTTGCTCAGACTTATGTTATTAAGATCTATGTTTTATGTATCCTGCATGACATTTATCCGCCCTTGCAATAGTTACATTTGTACGCGGGGTAAAACCTCAAGGCTTTACCTCATGTCAGAAAGAAAAGGAATCTGCTATTGCATGAGGTGTCCGACTGGTCGCCCCGCGCTTGAGGACTAGTCGCCTGAAGACTCGATCGTCGCCTGCCGCTTGAGGATGGTCGCTCAAGACTCGATCGGTCGCCAGTCATTGAAATTTGATCGCCTGCCGCTTGGGGGCTGGTCACCCGAAGGCCTCGATTCGTCGCCAGTTCTGAAATTTGGTCGCCCAACGCTTGGATTGTAAACCAGATAAGTGTTTCAAGTAACACTTTTAATTGTTTACTTATGTATACGCCAGGATTGATCAGCTTATGCATGGTTATCACGGGCGTCGTAAGCCCGATGGCTCCTTGGTGATAAAAGGAAAGTCTTCAGTGTGAGCGTCTAGCAAGGTTAAGTAACCAAAGTGTAAGTTTGGCACGGTACTCAGATACGGCTCGTACACCTCGGGTTGGCTCTCAGAAGCACCGCTGGTTGTCACCGTTGGGTGCCGTTGGGCCAAAGTCACTTTTGGGAACTTATCATCTTCTACGCCACACTGAGGCACGATTCTAAGAGATCACAGGGATCTAAGTCCAGAAGGGTTTAGGCCAATGGCAACCTTGCATAAAACTTTGACGGTGAAATTATTCTGTACTTAGATACAGACTCTTATACCTTGAGGCCATTTTTGCCTAAGCTTGATATAACTTATGCGCATTGCGCCAACACTTGTGGTTAGTTGCGTGCAGTTTTTGTAGGAATTCTAGGATGTCGCCCTGGACTTAAGAGCCTAACAGGTGTTTTGGCTGCGTTTCAAACTGGCCGCATAGCGATATCAGCATACAATATCAAACAATCACAGCAAGCAAGCATCAAGGTAAGGTCAGAAAACATCCGTTACGACTGAAATTTGTTAAAGTGTTCATACAGGTAAAGCAGACTGATCAACGAAAGAAACAAAAACAAAAGAAATAAGACGGCGGCCTGGCTCCTCATTCGTCGCCCACGTCGATGTCGCCGACGTCCGCTTCCTCCGCCACCGGGGTGGAGACATCCATGGCCGGCTCCTGCACATGCAGTTGCCCGCCAAGTGTTTCAGCGATCGCTTGTGCTGCAGCGCCTCGCTTGGGCGGCGTCCCCCACGATGCCGGTCTCAATGGCCGCCATTGGGTCCAGGGAGGCGTCACGGCTGGCCCAGCATGCCAACACGTAGCTTGCAGTCACCGCCGCAACCTCTTGCCCCTCCCTGGTGGAGCGTATGGCTAGAGCGGCGGGCAATCCCCGGAGTGCCTCCGCGGCCTGATTGGTCGCGGAGGCATACTGCGGCGGTGTCTTGGAGGGCACCAAAGACCACGCCCAAAGGTTCCAGCATCTTTGATGCGCGGAAGGCTCCCTTCAAAGATGGTGGTAAGGTTGCGCTTGAGGCGGTCACCAGACCGAGGTCCTCATACGCCTCGGCCCTCTCCGCATTCGGCCGCATAGCGGCGAAGCGGTCGCGGTGGTCCTTTTCGCGCCACCGCCGTGTCCGACTTCTCCGCTCCGCGCCCGGCTTGCCGATGGCCCCGTCGGTTGCCTCATTGTCCGGCTCCATGCCCGGCGGCCGTGGCGAGGAGCGCGCCGAGTGTGCTGTGTAGATTACCAAGCTCTGTGAAAAGCTCGGCGTGGCGCACAGCAGGCGTGGTGACGGTGCTGGGGGCGAGTTGGCGGGGGGCGTTGGCATCGACGCCGGTCGCCCTAGTTTCTGCGGTGGCGGCGGCCGGCGGCACCTGAGCGGGAGTCTCCGCCGTCCCTGCAGGTGCAGGCGGCGTCGTCTCCCTTGAAGCATCTCGAGGGGCCGCCCTCGGCGTCGCCCTCAAGCTGAAGCTGGCCATGGGGACCTCCAGCCCGCCTTGTCGAGCGATGGCAGGGGTCCCCGTCGCGGAAGGAGGTGGCGCCGTGAAAGATGGGATCGGCGCCACAGGAGGAGTTGGAGAAGGAGCGGCGCTGTGGCCTGGGCGCCGTTGTCGTTAGGGCGGCGCTTTCTTTGATTGGCACCGGTGGCTATGGCTGGCGTGGCGGGAGGTGGAGATCTTGGCGCCGCAGTGGCGGCGCGGTGCGGCCGGTGATGCATCAGGCGGCCGGCGACGTCGCTTCAGAAGCCACCGCCACCCTTGGGCTGGTGGCGGCGGAGGTTTCGCCCGCATGTCGGGCCTTCTTCGCACCCGGACTTGAGGTGTCCGGGATGAGTGGCCGCTTGCCTGCGGCCCGATCGGTGGAGGGAGGTGCATCCCTGATCGTCAAGGTGGCGCGCGGCGGCACAAAGGCAAGGCCGGTGGAGTCCATCGGTGGCAACAGCCTGACGATCCTCAGGCGCTCCGCGGGCTCCACATCGGCGAGTGGCCGAGCCGATGAGGGAAGTCTAGACCGGCGGGGATCGGCGGCATGAGTCCGGAAAGCCACCTGCTGAGGCGTGGCCCATCCAAGTTCCCCGCGCCTGGTCAAGGTTAAAAACAATCTGAATCTTTGGTTGGTAGGGAGCAGCACGAGAAAGACGTAAAAGCAGAAAAAAAAGCTAAGGAGCGGCAAAGGAAAGCTACGGCGGAAAGTGCGGGTGATGTCATTGTCGCCAGATATCGCCACGCCGGCGATATCTGACGGAGGGCTCAATCTTCGGATCTGAAATCTCGACGATCGGCGCCCGGTTAAGCCGGCGTCCATAAGTTGCCGTCTGGTCGCCATCGCCGAAACTCCGCCGTCTCCTCGACGGGCGAAGTTCGATTCTCGGTGGCGGCCGCTGGTCGGCTGGCACTTCAGCGCTCTCGAGCTCATTGCCGTTGACGTCTGACCACTCGATCGCCAAGCCTTCCGATTTGATCTGGTGGAAGGAATGTAGCGAGCAACCATCCCATCCCGAGGCGGAAATGGCAACTCCTCAAAGAAACATTCGCCGTCGGAGGAGGCGCTGCAAAGGAAGAAGTAGCGAAGAGCGGGAGGTTCAAGATCACCCCCATGAACATTTCACAGAGGTGTGCGAAGATGGCGAGGAAAAGAATAGAGTTGGGGGTGAGATGAAGGTGATGGATTCATAGAAGTGGAGGACGGTGAGGAAAAACTCAGAAAAAGGCGGTACCAGGCCCGCCATAATACCCCACACGAAGATGATGATCTCATCGGCGGGGCACTGTGGCGTAGGGGTCCTGGCCCGAAAGTAGAGAGGGCCCTCCAGCACGACGGTGTGGAGCCTCCCCACCGTGTAGGAGTCCACCGAGGAAGCAGGAATGGGAGGCAGTCCGAAGAAGCCATGAAAGCGAAAGCGGCAGAAGACAAGAAAAGCTTGAAGGAGGAAGACGAAGTTTGCAAAGAGTGCTAAAAGCGTAAACTGTTTGGTGCGGGTGGGCCTATATGTACTTCCCCCACTTGCACCGACGGTTCGCGAAGAGACAAGATCGTGCGCCGCTTCGGGTCCCAAGAAAAATCGGCGGATGCATTGAAGCACGGGGATCGAGGCGGTTGCATCCTGATGAGTGGTGTCCCCATCCAAGAATGCACCAACTTTTAATGTAAGATCTCAAAAGGCTCTAAGGCGCGTTCTTGGGTGGACCCGGGGGCTACTGTCGGCGTACTATGCGCCAGGGTACCCTCTTCGCCGCACAAAGGCATGTGTGGCCCACGTGGCAGTCTAGCAGGCGGGTGGTTGTTTACACCCCGTCTACAGGACGTCAGTCCACGTGGCGCCGGGCGAAGGTGTGGCAGCCACGCCGCTTCGCGGCGCCCGCCCACGTGGCGGCTTTGGCGTTGGCGAAAGTACGCCCCGCCACCAAAGCCGGTCCACGTGGCGCTTCGGCGGTAGGTGGCGGCCACGCCTGCCGCCCGCGCCCGATCCCATATGGCGGCTTTGGCGGCGATTATAGTATGTCACCTTGCCGGTGCCGGTCACGTGGCGCCGGGCGGCAGTGGCGCGCCTGCTGCGCCCGCCGCCCCATCCACATGGCGATCTAGCGGCGGTGGGTGTTTACACCCGTCTGAGACGTCGGCCCACGTGGCGCCGGGAAGCGGCGGTGGCGTTACGCCGCCGCCGCCGCGGCGCCCACGTGGCTCGCTCGGGCGCGGCGATTGGCGCCCCGCCCACCGGTGCGGCTCACGTGGCGCCGGAAGCGGCGGTGGCGACCATGCCATGCTCGCCCGGCGCCCAGTCCACGTGGCGGGTGAGCGAGCACGCCTTGTTCATCCCGCCGCCATGCAAAAAGGTGCGATGCGGTGGCTTCGTCTCGAAGTCTCCTTCCACGCCGCATCGCAGTGTCGAGAGACAACTCTTGCATACCGTGCACGTCGGTTCCAAGGAATTCTGCAACAAGCCCGTTCCTCTGACACCTCACACCTACCCGTGGCAGAGAGGTCACATTCCGGAAGAACCGGGTGAAGGCATGCGCTGGCATTAATTAGGGCTGAAGGAACGGGACAGCGCATAAAGGTGTAGTAAATGCATGTAAGATAAGCATGATGACATCCCTCCTCCATCTGACTCGTGTAAGCCCGTGCATATAAGGGCACTTGAGAGCATACGAGAGGGGGGACGGAAAAAAGGAGAGTAGGAAAAAAGAGGCTCAACAGAAGAGCTGGTCATCAGCAAGCTTTGTAACCAAGCCCAAAAATACTCAATCCAAGACCAAGCAGGAAGTAAGGCTGTTACCCTTCTCCATGGGGGCCTGAACCTGGGTAAAAATGTGTGTTCATCTAGATTTTAGACACCAGAAATCGTTAGTGTGAGAGGTGCTAGGGTTTCTCTCTGCTAGGGTTCACCGGCTACCAAGGACACCCCCCTACCGAACCAAACCCAGTCTGTAGACTCGGGCCTGTCAGGTGGAATACGCCGACAAGGAGTTATTCTAACTAAGGACAATCTGGCCAAACGCAATTGGCAAGGCAGTAAAACATGTTGCTTTTGTCACGAAACGGAGACGATTAGGCATTTGTTCTTTACTTGTCGATATGCTCGTATGGTCTGGGGTTTCCTGTATCTTGCTTTTGGTATTGCTAGACCTTTCAGTGTTTCCAACATGTTTGAAAGTTGGCTCGGTAGTTTTGCGAAGGGTATTAAAAATATTGTTTTACTAGGGGCCGCAACCATTTGTTGGTCTATTTGGTTAAACAGGAATGACATTGTCTTCCAAAAGAAATCCAACTCATCTCCTTTGTAGGTTATCTATGCTACTTCTCATTGGCTACGTACTTGGGCTGTGCTACAGAAGGCGGATTTGCGAACTATTATGGTGGAAGCTACGCTACGGTTGGTTCAAGTGGCCAAGGATTTCTTTTCCCAAGCGTATAGGTGGCGGTTTAGTCTTTGAATTAATAGTCACTAGAGTGTGCGTGATTTTTTGGTTTTTGGGCTGTGTGCTTCTTGTGAAGCAGAGGCCAGAAGATGTTTCAAGGAATTGTATCTTCTCGATGTAATGTTCTTGAAATCAATAAAATGCTTCCTTTATCAAAAAAAGTACAATATGTAACACTCGTAGCTTGCCAAAAAATTCAAAGTTATATATATATATATGCTCTTTTCATGGGCCGATGGTGTTGTCGTGTAATCCTGATAGCTTTCAGTTTTGTTAAGTAGTTTTCAGTTTTGTCACTTGAAAACTTCAAAGTTCGGTTAGCTTAGATATTGTCGGTTAAAGTAATAGAAAAGCCAATTTTCAGTTTGGGTGAGATACAACACGTTTGTAACCTCAACTTATCTGTAATTGGCACTATAAAAAGGTGAATATACACATGAAAAGCTGTGGCAATTGGGCAGCACCAAAAATCTCTTGCGTTGCAGTTTTGTCTCTTGGCTCTTCCTCTGTTGTTGTTTGTTGCAGGGCGTTCTGAAGCAAACTCAAGGCATCAGGAGACTAGCGATAGTTTCCATCGAGCAGATCAGGCAACTTGAAGGAAACAGGGGTGCTGCAAGTTGAAGATCGTATCTTAACCAACAATGGGGGCAGGCCCCACCTCCCATGCGGCAGCTCATGCCTGTGTATATGGATTGATTGACTATAACATAATTGTTCTTAACAAACACAGGGCCAGCCCTGAGGGGGGCAGGGTGGGCGGCCGCCTCGGGCCTCCAAAGTCATGAGCCCCCCAGGTATGCAACTACACCATGGGCTTTTGGCTCAGTCGCGAGCAAACGCGAGCAACTACACCAGATTCGAAGAACTCATGGTGTTTAAAGATATATTCGGATTTTTATTGAGCTCAAGCACTCTAAAGTTATTAAATGATAGTGAACTTGAAGAGTGTTGCACTAAATTTGCAGACACTTTCTCTCATAATGGTTCATCTGATGTTGAGGTACATATTCTTATTTCTGAATTAAAGATTATGAAATTCACTTTGCTAGATGGCACATTGTCTGCTATGGAGATTTTCGAGCATGTCAGAGATGTGGATTGTTATCCTAATGTCTCCATTGCTTATCGAATCTTATTTATTGTGCCTGTGACTGTTGCATCGGCTGAAAGAAGCTTTTCAAAATTGAAATTGTTGAAGAACTATTTGAGATCAACAATAACTCAAGAAATGTTAAATGATTTGGCGACTTTATACATCGAGAAGAAGTTATTGGACGAGATTGATATCAATAGTATACTCGATGACTTTGTATCACAAATGTTAGAATTTTTTTTAAGATGATGCCAAGTGCCAAGTAAGTGTTTATGATTACAATTTACATTTGTCATTTCATAAACTTTAAATTGTTCTATAGAAGTATTTTTGTGCATCGAATATTAATTTCTTCAATGATGTGTGCTATATATATATATATATATATATATATATATATATATATATATATATATATATATATATATATATATATATATGTGCTTATAAGAAAAAATATATATATATATATGAGGAGGTGGAAGGGTCTACATATAATTTTTCACCCGAGCCCCCAAAATGTCAGGACTAGCCCTGAACAAACATTCCAAAAGCTTAATCTAGTTGTACATAAGCACTATTGAAAGACTGTATAGAAGTCTATCTAGATTTGTGATGAGTTATTGGCAGTGTTTGAGCTTGTAGTGCTCAAGTTTGAGTTTATTTTGAATTCTATTTCGAATTTAGAGCAATTTGAGATGCTGTTAGTGTTGGGCGGCACTACCGGCCTAAGATGGTGGTAATGCCAGTCCTACGGTGCTACCAGCCTGAGAGTAGCTGTAGCTATTTTATAGAGAGGTGTGGTTTAGCACAACGGAACTACCGACGTACTAGAAGCAATAGTGCCAGGGGAGCGACGCTACCAGCCTGAAGGCATGGTAGTTATTTTCCAGAGTAAGTCTCTATTGGGTTTCAGGAATATCAGCACTAAGGCCATGAGAGGCGGTAGTACTGGCCGAGCGGTACTACTGACCTTAGGTTGGTGGTAGTACCGGTTTGCCAGGGAATTTTGGTCGATTTTTTTGTTGATTATGTGATTGCTAATTGCATATATTGTGAACAGTGCTATGTGATGTGTTTTTTGTTTGTGTGGTTGCAGTATTTTGAGGCTAGGTCATGGTGGCGACGAAGGCGAGATCGAGACTAGACTAAGAGAATTGATGTCCAGAACGGTCAAGGGACTTCGAAAGATGACTGAGGTTAGGAAATGGTTGCAAGCTAGAAGACAAAAAGCTAGAGCATGAAGCATTAGTGATGGATATGGCGGGCAATGGCATAGACCGGGGCTAGGCTCAGAGAGGAGTTGAGGTCCAAAACGGTCAAGGAAGCTAGTTCCGCCATGGTGAAGCGGAAAAGGACACATGGCGGTTAAGTGAATTGGTCCTGTTTGTAAGCGAGGTGGTTCGGGGGAGCTCGGACTAGTGAGAAGCTTGGCAGTAAACCATTAGGGATACATGGAAAGTGCAAAGCATGGCAATACTTCAAGGAAAAGGAAGACCGGTCATTGGAGTAAATGGATAATTTATCCAATACTGGCAGTCGAGACGGTTTGGAAAACTGTAGTGGTGGTCTAAGTAGTTTAGGTCACGCCAAAGTGGTGTTGGAGGCAAATTCGGATTCACGGAGCGGATTTGGTGTCAATGTAATGGCCGTTTTGACAAGCATGCTTGTGTGAGTAAAAAATAATTAAGAGTATTGAGTTTCGGGTTAGCCCACATTAGAGTAGATGGTATCCACTTGTGTGTGTGTGTGCAGGTTCAGGAGTAGAGTAACCTTCACTATATAAGGAGATGTAGTAGGAGGTGAGTTCTTAAGCCCTTGGAGGAAAACTTGAGAATATATTAGGGTTTTCATAAGATTTTATTTTTCTTGTATGTATGAGTGCTTCTTGGGAGTTTTGCTCTCAGTAGGAGAGACTTTGTAATTCATCCTCATGGTTTGAAATAAAAGATCTTTCGTGTTCAAGATTTGGCTTTTATTTTTGGCCTTCATCTTTCTTGATTCTTGATCTTTCTTGTTGGTTTTTTTCTCTCGATCTTGTGTTGCCAAGAATAAGTGATTAATAGATGTACCTTTTGGAGATCATCACCCAATTATCTAGTCAAGCTCCTTCATGATCATTAAGAGATTTATCAAGAAACCAGGTTTTAGGTTCAGAAAGAAGGATTCGAGGTAGATTTTGTTCTTGCACGTTTCGGGACAATCTCTATAAAGTTCTTACTTACTGTGTATGTGGGAGACCATCTAGATCTATCTTAATCATCAAGTACCCGCGAGCAAGCCCAGGGCATAGTTTTTATTTTTGATCCGGTTTTGGTGCAACCTTCGGTAAATTTGAAAAAGGTCAGCATTTTAACGTTAATTCTTGCAATTGAAGGTTGAAATAGATTCCTAACACCTAAGGAAGGTGCAGTGCATACACCAATTTTTTGTTTTCAAAGTCGTGCCGATTAACTATTTATTTGCCATTTTTTACTGTTCATCCTGGGTAGTGCCTCCCTTGGAGATTTTCTTCTTCTGCTCTTCTGAGGTATTAGGAGATTTTAGTTGGATTTTTTGGGGGAGATTTTCTTCTTCTGCTCTTCTAAGGTATTAGGAGATTTTAGTTGGATTTTTTGGGGAAGAATTATTATATGATCATTCACCCCCTCTAATCGGTATTCTCGGTCCTCCAAGTATTAGTTTTTTTTTGAGAGAGAAAAAAATATCCTTTATTGGCTAGAACTCAAAGTTAATTCACAAAAAACAAATTCGTTAGTCAGAGGCCAGAGCCCATGCAAGCCCTCGAGTAAACAAACAATTTACGATTAGAGATTTGTCGGCTTTACCTTCCTAGAAGGGAAGGAGCCAGTCCAGAAATTCTCAGTGGCCCGGGTGGGCCAAAGAGGGGGTTTGGAAATAGTTTTCAACCAGCAATTGACACGCCTCGGTATTACCTCACTAGCTGTGTCATTGCCCCAAGCGCAAAGATGGGTTTTCCTCTTGCCCCGGCCTCCCCTTCTTATGCCTGATAACCCTCCCTCACGCCCGTCCCTCCACGGCGATGTGGTACAATTTATTAGTAGCATAGATCACCAGCATGCGTGCTTAGGCTTAGGCAACCGAAACGAAGACCGATTTGGGCTTTTCCTTGTGCTGTCATCGCTAAGCCAGACAGTCCATCGGAGTAGTAGCTCCCTTCGATTTGGGCTTTCCTTGTGCTATCATCGTTGCGCCTATTGCATGTCTTGTATGCACGTCCTGTAACAGCAAACTTACTCCTAGGCAAGACAACCAAGCAGCCAAGGAAAGCGAACATGCTTATTTATTTGTCTAGCCTCTACTCTTCACGCTTGTCTTGCTATATAATAATATAGAATTATCTTGTATAATGCATAGTGATAATTGATGAAATTGGTATTTAGTTGTTGAAGATAACTCAATATCTCTAACTGCCATATCTTTTGGTTCTATCCAAATAGGTTATTAGTCCAAGTCATCTACAACTATGACTCTTTGGCTATATAAGCCAACCTCCTGTACTTGTAATCTTTAAGCGATATAGTGCATTGTTTCTCGTGGTTTTTTCCCGCAAGGGTTTTTCCACGTTAAATCTTTGTCTCCAGTTTTATGCCATGCATCTATCCCTAACAAGTGGTATCAGAGCTGCAGTTCCGATCTGTCGCCACCGCCGTTTATTGCGCTTTCCGCCGTCTTCCGCGCGTCGTCGTCCTCGCGCACTCTGGCGCCGCTTCCTCCGCAGCCACCCGCTGCTGCGGCTTTAGCTCCAGATCAGTACGTCTTGGCTTCGGTTTCAGATCAGTTCCTTCGGCTTCTGATTTTTTACGGAACTTGCTATGTGCATCTGAAAGTGCATCAATGGACGCTTTCATGCTTATTATTGGTGAAATTTTATGTGGATTTCATTACAATTCATGAGGGATTTATCATCGGCAATTTATTCGACGTTTTATTGTCTACTTTGGAGGCTTTGGTGAAAAAAAAAATAATGTCAGTTGAGGAGACAACTGCATTTGGTGTTTCTTCACCATTCATTTGGAATTTATTGACATCCTGATGGCTGCATTATACTCTTCGGAGTTTTTTCTAGTGAAGATTTTGCTCCAATGTCAGTTTGAAGTGCAAGGAGTTGTTTCTGCGTGGATACTACAACGTTCTTTTTGTTGTCTTTACTCAATATGAGGGGTCTACTGCAATTTATACTCCATTGATGACACGAGAGTTTTCTTCATATTGACATTTTTTGAGCAGCTACAACCATGTTATGGATTTTCAGTAGGCAGTTTGCCGAATTTTATGTTCCTCGTGGAGCATGCCAAAAGCCCATGATATGTGTTCTTCGCTATTTATCCAGCACCACAGGTGATGTCTTGGCTCATGCCGTTTGTTGATTGAGTGTTTGATTCAGAAGGTCAGTTGCATTGATTCAAACTTTATTGGGGTTATGAATTTTTGAAGACCCGGATTCTTCGTCTGCTTTGTTAATATCTGTGTTGCATTGACTGTTTCAGTCTTTCTCTCGACCTACTGGTGGTTTGCTCAATCTCGCTTCATCAGAAGCATTTGGACAAGACTGTTTCAGTCTTTTGTACCCATGGTGATTTTTCGCACTCCAAGTGTTTGGCTTGACTGTTCCAGTCTTCCTCGTTCAGTAGTCCTTTGGACTTTTAACGCACTTGTATTCTTCGTGCTCAATTACCTTTCAGGGTTTTTCGGAAACAATTTTATTATAGATTTTGAGTTAAGGGGAGGTTTGTTGGAGATAACTCAATATCTCTAACTGTCATATCTTTTGGTTCTATCCAAATAGATTGTTAGTCCAAGTCGTCTACAACTATGACTCTTTGGCTATATAAGCCAACCCCCTGTACTTGTAATCTTGAAGCGATATAGTGCATTGTTTCCCGTGGTTTTTTCCAGCAAGGGTTTTTCCACGTTAAATCTTTGTCTCCAGTTTTATGCCGTGCATCTATCCCTAACATTAGTAATTGTCTAATTGATAGTAATAGATGAAGCGATGAAATTTACAATTTATTCGTAGACTCGTAATAATAGAGGAAGGAACTTTATGATGATGTGTTTCGCTGGAATCTGTGCCAAAATGGACAATTTACGGTGAAATCTCATTATCAAGCCTTGATTAAAAATAATGTGCCAAATTTAAATAAACAATTATAGAAACTTAAAGCTCCACTAAAAATAAAAGTCTTCTTGTGGTACCTTCGGAGAGGAGTAATTCTAACTAAAGACAACCTTGTAAAGCGAAATTGGCAAGGAAGCAGAACATGTTGCTTTTGTCTCGTACCTGAGACAATTAGGCATCTGTTCTTTGAGTGTCGTTTTGCGCACACAGTTTGGAATCTAATATATTTGGCCTTTGGACTATCTAGTCCAACGAGCGTTGCTAATATGTTTGGAAGTTGGATAGGTAGTTTTGATAAAAATATTCGAAACCTTGTTCTCCTTGGTGCTGCAACTACATGTTGGTCTATATGGTTAAGCAGGAATGATCGAGTGTTTCAAAAGAAAACAAATTATTCTCCTTTGCAGGTTATTTTTGCTATTATCCACTGGCTACGTTCATGAACTGTGCTGCAGAAGGTGGAGGTGCGAACTACTTTAGTGGAAGCTACGCATTGCTTGGCGTGGGTGGCCAAGGAGTTCTATTCCCAGGCACATGGGTGGCGGTCTAGTCTTCGGATTGCTTGTCACTAGATTGTGTGTGTCCTTTTTGTTCGTGTTAGGCTGTGTGCTTCAGGTTAAGCAGAGGCCGGAAGTATTTTTAAGGACTTGTATCATCTTGATGTAATGCTCTTAAAATTAATAAAAAGCTTCGTTATAAAAAAAAAATGTAACTATTCTACAATTAGATTTGCCATGTTCATCTCAACTTAGCTTAGTACTTTGAGCCCACGCTCTATTCGTCTTCCGGCAGCTAGCATCATGCCTGTTCCTGTTCCCATGCTGTACTACTTATTAGCAGCTGACTAACAAGTAACAAACATTGCCATCTTCTGTTCCGAAGTTTCTTCGGCGTGCACCAAGTTGGGTCTCCTTGGGTCTCCTGGAGCAACTGACATCCCGTATGTCCGATGGCATTGGTACGTGTATGTCCCATACACAATCATCATCTCTGCATCTCATTCCTGACCCAAATCTGACGTCTGCGGCAACTAACAATGGCTCAATAGGCATAGAGAATGGTACCACTACAGAACCCCGTTAGCTGACTACAATCCGCGAGCAACTGTCGGGGCTGATCGGTGAAAAGGGAGGGCAAGTTCACCCTCCCACTGGGCAAGAAGCCCAAGGAAGGGCTGAAGGGACTCAAAACTCTCCTGACCGTCTCGCAGAGGAGGAACGTCAAGAGGCAGGCCCTGCTCACCAAGGACAGTGGGCGGAACTACTCGGTGTTTATCGCAACTGTTGGCAGGGGCGGAACCGGTCGAGACCTAAGCCTCAGGTTGATCCAAAAGTTATTAGCCCAATTTTTACATTTTTATAAATTTTCAATAGAATTTGTATGGATTTTTTTGGGCCAGGCCTCGGGTCCAAGCCTGGGTGACCCGAATGCTGGCTCCGCCTCTAACTATTGGGGCATTTGTCCATGTGCCGCCTTTCGCCATCTTAGCTATTGCTATCCTGACTGGTTATATCCAGCTCTTGCCATGAACAAGAAGGTGCAGGTTTTTAAGTAGTCATCTTCAGACTTTTGTGTACATACATAGGAACCCAAGGTACTTTTGTTCGGCGATAGAATTGTATATATGTAGTGAGCATTTGTATATGGATTAAGTGGGTATTTATCCATTTTGGTCTTCTTGTTGACACGTTATATATAAGGTTGGAACTTGTAAGCACTTGATATGGCATAGCCTCTATTTGGTATGTCTGAACCTTTTCTAGAAAGTAGTTTTTGGCTAGGTTGTGTGACTGAAGGGCTACACGACTAGACTGAATAGATTTGATGTATGGCAACCTATCTTTTGTGTATGAAGGGTGCGGGTTGGGAATGGGGGGCGAGAGTGGTAGAATTTGGGATTTTAACCTTGATAGAAAAGGGTAATTTTCTTTAGCTCTAGTCTTAGTAGAAAAAGGGTAATTTTCTTTAGCTCTAGTGGTAAAGTCAAAACCCCAACCCATCAAAGCTGTGAAAAGCTACCCCAAACTAGCTTTTGGCTTTCAACTTCTCTTAATACAAGTAGCCTGTTGGCTTTTAGCTTCCGATTGCAGAGAAGCTAGTCGTTTAAGATAATTTTCGATTTCTAGAGGGGAGAAGTCGAAACTGAAGCCGTCCCAAATAAGGGCATAGAGTTAGCTCAAAAAATGTCAATAGAATTGGTATTGGCATACTCTAACACCCCTATTTATGCATAGTAGCCCCTCAAACCGGATTAGAGTTTGTGAGATATGGCATGAGTATACATGGTATCAAGAACAAGGTAATGAATCATACGTCTGTAATGTAATCGTTCCCACCTCAATAATTGCATACTCCTTGCAATCCACCAAATGAACAGTTCTATGCACCGAGCATAGAGATCAGTCAGCAAATATCTCCTAGGCCGAACATACGTGAAAGCAACAACCTGAACCAAATGTCCATTCGTGAGAAGTACCTGATTAACTAACAACAAGTATGTTTGAATCATCTTCCACTATCGTTACTGAGCACTCTTTATTTTCTTCAAACTCAAACAATCTTTTGTCATGTGACCTTTTTATACATGTGTGTCTTTGCTCTTGCCCTTCTTCTCGTGATTATTGTTTTTGCTTGCAAAACCTATGATAACTAATACTTGATCATCGGGGATAAAGATTCTGATGGCTTCTTTAAGAATTTTGCCTCCAATAAATATGCAATTATCTCGTTGAAGTTGAGAGTGCTTTTCCCGATAAGAATACTCATTAATTGCTTCCATGATGGTGATAGAGATGATACTGGTAGACCTTGTTGTTTTTCTTAATTTTCTCATCCACATTTATCAATTGTGTGATAAGTTTGTTGAAGATAATGAGATAGTCAATGAACTGTATGTCTTCCTCCATATGCAACATGTACAATTGCCGCTTCAGCACCTATCGGTTTTGTTAGCAGCTTTGCCATATACAATTCTTCTAAGTTCTTTCATAATTTCTTTCCCTAATTCTTCTTGATCATCGAGTACTTTACCTCATCAGAGAGACACAAATGGATTGTACTAACAGCCTTTTGCTCCAATCTTCAACTTACATCTTTTTCGGTTTGTCCTATTCAAGAGTATCGATTAGTCCCTGTTGGATAAGTACATCATTCACCACACATGCCTGCAAACTGAAATTTTCTCCACCGTCAAATTTCTCTACTTGATTCACATCATCAATATCGATTTAGATTTTGTGCCACCTGACACTTCATCAACCTTCTTACAAATCATATTAATACAGCATTGGCCCTGATACCACTTGCTATACTCTGATGCCTCGTCTTATGTGTAGTGTTACCAGTTGGATCAGAATTTGTGAGATATTGCACAAATTTGTATAGTATAAAAAAAGAAGTAGATGAATCTCATAGAGAAACCTGAAATAATAGTGTCGAAGCAACTATGATAAAAGAGAAAAGATTTGGCAAAGCCGATTATAATTTTTTAAGCACAACCTCGAAAGAATACTAGGGATTTTCGCTCTCTCACATCCCTCTCTAATATTTTAAGACTCTCAGATTCTTGCCCTGTACAACAATCTAGTATTAAAGAATATCCTAGCTTCTAATCCTCTTGTTAGCCCTCAACTTTGGATGAGTTGGCCTGCTTGTTTCTTCTTGGTTTGCTACCTTGCTTTAGGTTCAGATGAGTCATATCTTGAGAATTAGCACTGTGAAATGTTGCATCTGCTGATCCTGACAAACCTGAAAAAAAGTACATGCGTGGAGAGCACGAAGACTACATAACATGCTCGGCTATGATCATTTCTTCCCTGAAGAAATATAATGTTCCGTCTATTCTCCATAAACAGTCCAAATGTTGTCTTGAAATAAATTTTTAAAAAGCACAGCACAAAGTACAACACCAGAGGCTCCGATCATCTACAATATCAATATAGGTGTAAAAACTGTACAATGTTCTTCAAGGCACACCTCTCAAACCAAACAAGTTAACAAACCATTTAGCAGCATCACCATCTTCCAGAGCAAACTTTACAGCATCTGCCTTCCAATGTTGTCTTTTATTTGGAGATCTCACCCTTGCACAATGCTCAGCTCCTTCCGAAGAGTAGTCGGATATGTCTTGCGATTATCGGTAGGTCTTAGCTGCTCGACAGGGGCATGTCCTTGTTTCATCATGTAGCTCCGTCTGTCTATCAAGAGGTAGAAGAAAGCTAGTAAGGAGACCTCAACTGTGAGGAGGCCAGTCCAAAGCCTCACGCTCTTCGTGGTTCTCTCATGGTAGGTGCGAAGGCCAATGTAGACGTTTGCGATGCCAGTGGCGCAAACTGCGATGCCGAGAAGCCAGTGGAAGAAGTACCATAAACTCCTTACCTTAACACCTCTGCACAAATAGAACAAAAGGTAAGGTCCAGGCATAAGCTTTGTGATCAGAAGCACGAAATGGTCGCACTGGTACTAAATGCAACTTGTTTCTTCTACCTTTCTGGCCTGAAGAAACCGATAATTGGCTGAAGCCACATGAATCCGTACAGTGCCAATCCTACCCTTTGGTGGCTGTTACTAAAGGAGTTATCAAAGTTCATCAACGACAGCGCCGCCCCGCCGGTAGCAAGAAGGACAGCTGCGATCTGCAAACTCAATTAAGCATGAAATATGTATCTGATGCTCTATAAAACCAAAAAAAACATTTTCCAGAAAATGCTATTTTCTGCAGAAGATACAAACCTGAGAAATGACATGGCAATAGAAGAGAACTCTGGGGCATCTTCCACTCTTAAATTTGCTTGACATTCTGACTAGTATTATCCCTACCGGCATCAACAAACCAAAAGAAGACCAGTGGAACAACGCATGTAGCTTGAGTTGAAATAATACTTTGGGCGTCAGCTGCAAGAAAAAAAAAAGAAATAATATTGTTGCTGTGAGCAGTGTAACACTTCTTGTACCAAAACAAAAACTTGTTCTCTGATGAATATGATTCCGAATTATATGTCTTGGAGTGAGATGCATAGACCCCAAACTAGATGTAAGAAAATCACCTTGATTACCTCCAAAGGATTTCCAGTCTTGTTGTGGCTTCGATTGAGATTCTCTGTGGAGTTTGATGATCCATCACACGGTGTAAAAAGCACAAGAATCACAAAACCTGTGAACCGAAGGAGCAGTCTTTTTCTTCCAGACACTAGCATTTGTGCTAGTCAATTTAATCACCCCTTAGAAGAAACAAACCAACAACAAGAAGTGGGGTTCGTAAACTGGAGGAGGACCAACTAGGACAAAATTCTATGCACACACTGAACGGTGACAGAAGAAGAGGAGGAGAAAAATTGTATGAATCTCTCCCTCCCACACTCAACCTCAACCTACTTTACATGCACCCTGGCTTCCTACCTTACATGCACCCTGTCTTCCTCTCTCCCGAGATGCCCCTTACCATATAAACACACTGTAATCCCAAGAACAGAAAAACAAAAGGAAACCCGTCTGAACTAAAGAACGAACAGGAGGAGCAGCAAAGCCGAACGACTTCTAATTCTCTATGCACAATGCAGGGGTACTAATCCCAAGACAAGATGGACATGGCCAGCCTCTAGAAAAATGAGGGAATCTATCTCAGGCAACAATGGTTCAGTAGGTTGCTCTGTGGCCTGTGGGAGGCTTTGATATGAGCAGCAAAGGTCCCTTTTTGCTTGGTGCATGCCCTGAAATATATTTTGGTGGACTTTGTGCTGCGTGGGGGACGGGATGATATGAGGAGGACTGGAGGAGGGAGGCTTTTGAGCGCATTTTGGCCGAGCTTTTACAGCTCCGTCGCATGATGATGGTGTGGTAGGGGGAGGAGAGGCTTTTGCTGTGTGGTGCGGTGGGGTGCTGCGGGACGCGGCAAGAGAAACTGTTTGCTCTCATTTGTGTGCCTCCAGCTGAAACGCAAAAGCGGCTTCACCGAAGTTTTGGTGCTCGAGTACCCGCTGATTTTCAGTAGTTTAAGGAGAACTTCCCTTTTCTTTTTCTTCCATGTTTCTTTGCAGTTTCTCAAATTTTTGTTTTCACATAACCTTGTAGCTACTGTTTATATATATATTTGCTTAAAACAATCTATACAGCCCTAATGCCGCCCGGCACTAAAAACTTAACCCTGCTCTAATATATGTTTCCTTGGTCCCCTCACCAAGTCTCCATGTTTGATGCTCTAATTAATCCATGCATGGCCTTGTCTAAGATACCTCCTGGCCAGCTACAAGTCTGATTAGTAGTAGCTTTCACTTTGATCCAGGTGATTTTGGCTGCAAAGGGGAGGGAGAGAGAAAGGTGAAAAGATTGACAAGGCTGGGGGATTTGCATGGCGTAAGAGGCAGCAAAGCTAGTAGTCGTTGCTAATGGGAAAATCTGTTAACGGGTGCTTGTCAACTTCCCTACCTGGCTACCTCACTCTGTATCTACCTATCGCTTCCATTGTTTTGGCGCTACAAGGTTTCTTCCAGAAGAACTAGTACATGAGGTTACTCCCTCCACTCTTTTTTTCTTACGTTCTAGAATTTATATCGTCAAACTTTCTCAAATTTGACCGCTAGTAGGTTTAAAACAATCTAGATTGACTGTATGAAAATTATTTCATTATATGTAAAAGACAGCAAAATTTGCATGTCCTTGATCTTTCATTGAACAGATTTTGTAGTCACAAATTACAACAGTTTGAATTCTGTACAACAAGTAGAGACAGACTCGAATACATGTTATACATCAAATATTGCCGAAACAAGATGCTGTCGGACGCTGAACAGAACAGCAATCCATGGGCAGAGGCTGTCTGATACGGCAACAGCACGTAGAACTCACGATGATTGTCCACTGCATATGATTCATGGCGATCACGAATTTGACTTGGAGATGATTCATCTTCTAGCACATTAGATTTGTTGTAAAAACTATGTTCATAATATTATAATTTTATTAATACATCTTAACATAAAATCATAAAAAATAACAATCAAAGTTAAATCTCAAAGATCGTGAAAAGAAAAAACAAAGAACGTGATAAAGAGTGATTTGGGGAATGACTGAATGAATCCACTCACCAGGAGTTACCTTATACAAATATTACAATGGGCATGGCATGCAGGAGCAAATCACAGCCTAATTAATGGCCATAATTAGCCAGTAGCTAATCCAGGAAGGTAATCAGCTAAATATACAAATATATCACTAACACTCCCCCGCAGTCAAAAGAGAAGATAAAGAAGCTAGTGGAGCTAATACTCCCCCGTAGTTGGAACGGTAGCCGAGCGGACGTTCAAGCTAGACTAAAACTCGGTGAAGACCGTCGAGGGAAGGCCCTTGGTGAAAATGTTGGTGTACTGCGATGATGTAGGAACATGTAGCACGTGCACCTACCCAAGTCAACACGTTCTCGGATGAAATGCAGGTAAATCTCAACATGTTTGGTGCGTTGATGTTGCATTGGGTTGGTTGAGAGATAGACGGCACTGACGTTGTCGCAGTAGACGATGGTGGCCCGACGAAGACGACAGTGGAGCTCCTGAAGAAGCTGACAAAGCCAACAGGCCTCGGTGATGCCGTTGGCAACAGCTCGGTATTTTGTCTCAGCACTCGATCGAGAGACAGTATGCTGACATTTGGAAGATCAGGAGACAAGGTTGTCGCTGAGAAATACACCATAGCTAGATGTGGACTTTCGGGTGTCAGGGCAACTAGCCCAATCAGCATCAGAGTATACAGTCAAATCTGAGGATGTGGTGCGATACAAAAACAGACCAAGCTCAAGAGTGCCCTAAAGATACTGGAGAATCTGCTTTAGAGCTGTGAAGTGATGCTCCTTGGGATCATGTATGAAGAGGCAGACCTGTTGAATAAAATAAGTAATATCTGGGTGGGTGAAGGTCAGGTACTGATGAGCTCTGGTGAGACCGCGATAGATTGCATCTGAAACCAAAACACCATCAGTAGTGAGCTTGGACTGGGTGTCAACAGGAGTGTTTCAGGGTTTGCAGTCTATCATGCCAACTCGGTCCAAGATATCTAGAGTATACTGACGTTGTGAGAGGAACAGACCACCTGGTTGTGGGAGAATGGAAACTCCAAGGAAGTGACAGAGAGGGCCCTGATCCTTGAGGGAGAATTCACGTTCAAGGGCAGAGATGGTTTGGCTCAGCAGGGCAGTGAGGATGCTATCAGAACGATATCATCCACATACAGTAGCAAGTAAACTGTGTTAGCACCACGATGATAGATGAACAAGGAAGTATCAGCCTTCGCCTCAACAAAACCAAGGGAGAGGAGGTGAGAGGCTATCCTACTGTACCACACACGAGGCACCTACTTCAAGCCATAGAGAGACCTGTTGAGCTGACAAACATGACCAGGGTGGGCAGAATCCACGAAACCTGAAGGCTGTTTGCAGTAAACAGTCTCAGTCAGAGTCCCATATAGGAAAGCATTGTTGACATCCAGTTGTCTGATGGGACAGTCCTGAGAAAGAGCCAGAGAGAGTATAGTCCTGATAGTAGTAGGCTTCACAACCAGGCTGAAAGTCTGGTCGAAATCGACCCCAGGACACTGTGTGAAACCCCTTAGAACCCACCGGGCCTTCTATCTATCAAGAGAGCCATTAGCATGAAACTTGTTCTTGAAAATTCACTTGCCAGTAACAATATTGGCACCACGAGGACGGGGGACAAGGTCCCACGTGTTGTTGGATTGGAGAGCAGCAAACTCCTTGGATATGGCTTCGCGCCAATTGGGATCTACAGGAGCACCACGGTATGTCTTTGGGATGGGAGACATATTCGTAGCATGAAGATTGAGGCGCTTGGGAGGCTTGATAGAAACTCCGACTTTCCGGCGAGTGATTGGTAGGGACAGCAGGAGCCGGAGGGACGATCACGAGGGCCCCGCTAGCAACAACCTGCGATGCGAGATCAGTAGGGGCAGCGGAGGCCAGCACAATGGCATAGGTGACCCCGCTAGCAACAACCTGCGGTGCGAGGCCAACAGGGGCAGCGGGAGTCGACGCAACGACCGGGGTTGTCCCGCTAGCAACAACCTGCGGTGGGGAACCGACAGGGGCAGTGGGAGCCGATGCAACAACGTGAGAGGTCTTGCTGGCAACAACTTGTGGCATAAGACTAGCAGGGGCAGCAGGAGCTAGTGCGATGGCCAGGGAGACCGATGGAGCAGTCAATAGCGGTGTGGCAGGTACAGGAGTGGCCGAGATGGCTCCGCTGGCAACAACTTGTGGCACGAGGCCAACAGGGGCAGCAGGACCCTATGCGACGGAGGTACTTGCAGGAAATAAAAGAGGAATGGGACCCTATAGACAGCATGGGACCCGCTTGTTTTAATAAAAAAAATCAAGGCCAATGGAGGAAGTGGGAGAGGGGGTAGAAGCAAAGGGGAAGGACGACTCGTCAAAGACAACATGCCACGAGATGATGATGTGGTTGGAGGACAAGTCAAGGCAGCAATACCCTTTGTGATAGCCGAGAAAGACACAAAGAGTAGAGTGAGGCGCGAGTTTGTGAGGAGAGGTGCTAGAAAGATTGGGATAGCAGGCGCAACCTAACACGCGGAGGTGAGTATAGGTAGGGTGAGAGCCATGGAAGGCAAAAAAAAAGGAATGGAGTGAGAAAGAGTGGAGATAGACCGGATGTTCAATAGATACGTGGCTATGTGGAGGGCTTCCACCCAGTAGGAAGGAGGCAGGCTGGCCTGAAAGAGAAGAGAACGAACAACATCGTTGGTGGTGCGGATTGCTCGTTCAGTTCGACTATTCTGCGGGGATGTATATGGATATGATAAGCGGAGTGCAATGCTATGTGTGAGGAAGAAGGACAGAGATGTGGCGTTGTCGAACTCGTGGCCGTTGTCACATTGAATGGTTTTAACTGTGGTATCGAATTGAGTTCGAACATAAGCGAGGAAATGAGAGATGGTAGGAAATGTCTCTGATTTGAGACGAACAGGGTAGGCCCATAAAAATGAGAGCAGTCGTCAAGAATAAGGAGATAATACTTGTAACCTAAAACGCTAGTAAATGGAGATGTCCACAGATCACAAATCACAATGTATTAAATCAAATTTATTGGCAGCACGATGGCTGGAGGAACCAAAAGGAAGACGAACATGATGGCCAAGTTGGCAAGCATGACAGGTCGAGTCGAATTTATTTTTATTACACGGGATAGCCGAGGAATTAGCTAGCCAAGAAAGAGACTCGTGGCCGGGGTGGCCTAGACGACAATGCCATAGCGCCCGAGGAGAAGTGCTAGCAACAAGGGTGTGAGGAGAAGCAATCGTCGGAGTGAAGGAGTAGAGGTCCCTAGAACTATTGCACCTGGCGATCGTGCTCCTGGTACGAAGGTCCTTCACAGAAAAATCAGACGGGCCAAACTCAACGGAACACTGGTTATCAATAGTGAATTTACGAACTGAAATGAGGTTTTTGATTATGTGGGGTGTGACGAGGACATGACGAAGTGTGAGGGGTCCTTGACTGCTGGGATAGGAGATATAACCAGTGACCGTGATTGGCAGGCGAGACCCGTTGCCAACGATAATGTTGGTCGGGCAAGAGGAAGAGGTAGGGTGGGACGATGAGAGGTTACCACCATCTGAGGTCATGTGCGAAGTCGTACCAGAGTCCATGTACCACTCCTCAGTGGCGGGAGGGGGAGTCAGGGTCATGGTGTTGAAGGCATTAGCCAGGGACTGCTGGTCCCATCCTGCTCCGGCCATGAGAGTCCAGGGCCCTGGCGTGGGAAGCTACCACACGGCCCCGAGATTGGAGCCAGGTGGAGACACGTCAGTAGTGGAGGCCGCTGCCAAGGCATGGGGAGCCTGGCGAGGCCCTGATGTAGGAGGGCACCCAAGAGCACCTGGACCCTGATGGGGCCAAAGCTGGACTGTGCCTGTCCAGGGATTGTAGTAGGATGGCATAGTCGGAGTCCGAGGAGGGGCCTTGCCCGTGGGGTTGCCACCAGTGGAGTTGTTGGGGCGGCTGCCACCCCGACCACCGTCGCTACCACCTTCGCCACCACCGTTACCTCCGCCACGTCGATGGTTCCAGTTATTGTTGTTACCGCAACCATTGCGAGGTACATTGGGGGTGGTGCTAGAGGAGGTGCCACCATTGGGAGATGGGCCCCTCCGCTGGAAGATGATGTAGAGGCAACAAAGGTGTGGAGACGGTGCTCGAGGCGTTGTTCTGGGTGATCTCCTCCAGAAGAAGTTGGGATCGGGCGTCCACGAAGGTGGGAAACGGCCGTTGAGTGCGAATAATAGCCTTCACAGTGTTGAACTTGGCGGAAAGACCTTTTAACATGTTAGGGACGGGTGTGCGGTCATTGATGGGCTCACCTAAGTCGTCGAGAATGTCAACCATGCTCTTCAGCCGCCGACAATAGTCAGTGATGGAGAGCTCGCCCTACTTAAAGGACCGAAACTCAGTCTCGACGTAGAGGGCCCGAGTTTCCTGGTTCCCGAGGAACTGGTGCTCAAGGCTGGCCCAGACGGAGTGTGCTGTGGCGACGGGAGACATGACAACCTCCAAAAGATCAGTGGAAATACGATTGTAGATCCACGAGAGGGCGACATAGTCCATACGTGCTCAATCTGGATCGAGATGACGATCGGCAGGAGAGAGTACGTGGTCGTCAAGGGCAAACCAGTCGAGAGTAATGAGGAAGAGGCCTCTCCACTTATTGTAGTTGGAGCTAGTGAGGTCCAAGACGATCGGGACGAGTGAGGCAATATGCATGACGCCAATTGCCTGCGCGTGGAGCGTGGCGAGAGCAACAGGGTCTCTGGGAGAAGCGACACTAGTGGTGTGAGTGGCTGGGATGTTAGCGAGCACGACCAGTCCAAATCGTGAGTAGCGAGGTTAGTGAGGGGCGCGATGTGTGTGTTGGCGTCGGACGTGCCGTAGACGCTGTGGGCATCGATGCCACCGAAGTAGGGTGCGCCGTAGATGCTAGCGGCACTGAGTGAGGGTGCAGTGGCATCGTGGGTGCCGGTGGCACTGATGAGGCACGGCACAGACGTGCCATGGGCACTGGCGGCGCTGAAGAAGAAGGGCGGCGGGGCGCGCCAAGGGCGTCGGTGCCAGCGGCATTGAAGAGAGTGGTGGCGCGGCTGAGCCATGGACGCCTGCCCCGACGGCATGGAAGAGAGCTGGCGGCGCGGTTGTGTGGGCACCAGTGCTAGCAGCACCAAGGAGGGACGCCGTGGGCGTGCACGCGGCAAGATCAGGCGGTGCGCCGGCCCTAGAGGCGTGGAAGAAGGCCAGCGACACGGTCTCATGGGCACCAGTGTCGGCGGCGCCGAGGAAGAACGCCGCGGGCGCGCGCATAGCGAGATCCAGTGGCACGACTTCTTGAGGAGGAGAGGATGCGTCCACGGCATGGCCCATATCTGCGGCGACGGAAAGAAGCCCGACCATGGCCAGGGCGGAGACAGCCGTGGGACGGGCCTCCTCTGGGAGTGGTGCGAGGAGTTGCGCCACGACTGAGTGGGCGGTGGCCACCTACGAGGTGACGATGTGGGCGAGGTTGGTCGGAAGGAGGATGGCTGGGGTGGTGCTGGTGTTGGTCATGGCTACGCTAGCGCAAGTCATGGGTGCGGCTGGAACACCGGCGGTGCTGGTCATGGGCGCGGCTATGGAAGAGGGTGCGCTAGTGTGTGCGGTCACGCCGGTGGAGATGGAGCCGGATGCGTTACTGTTGGCGGCCATGGCTAGCGACGGCGGCTAGGGTTTGCGGAAGAGGAAGGTACAGGAGAGAACCTGCTCTTATACCATGATAAAGCGTGATTTGGGAATGACTGAATGAATCTATTTACCAGGAATTATCGTATATAAATAGTACAACGGGCAGGGCATGTATGGCATGCAGGAGTAAATCACGGCCCATTAATGGTCATAATTAGCCGGTAGCTAATCCAGAAAGGTAATCAGCTAAATGTATAAATATATGACTAACAGAACGGAAGGGTATTAGATACAACATTGTGCCGGTTAGTCGGTTACGTTTCTCGTTGCCGCAATGGGCGAGTATCATGAGTTGTACTGTGGGAAGTGCTAGCTGTATTAGGCTATTAGCAAGATGATGTAACAGATGTTATCATGCCTGAATCAAACACTTACCTTTTATGATCAAATGAACTGACTGCCCTTAACGGTTACTCATCGTAGGCAAATCCAGAGCCATAGGCAGATCATTTTGCGCATTCAGCTCAGTAGCAATTTGTCAGATAAACTGTGAAACTGGTTGGTGTATGCTTGCAATTCAATGGGCAAAAAATGTTGGCTTCATCTCGCAAAGATACTTTTTGAAGAAAGATGGTACCCAGATATAATGTTAATTAGAAATGTTTATATCAAAATCTACTAGTTTCACAATGTAGTATATACCTATCATTCTGCAGTGATAAAGTTTACATTTCACAAGTCAAGGGCTGACAAATGATCATCGCTGTTGGAACATCACTCCCGTCTCTTCCTTTTTTTTATCCAGTTTTTAAGTTCTGCTGAGATTTTTGGGAGAATCTTTGGTTTTGTGCCACAAATTTCTTTCGACTCATCGCTTCGAGTAACACAACCGTTCCTCAGAGATTAGCAGGAAGCTTCAACATTGCTCAGAACTAGAGTTCTCAACATAGTGGTCACAACATCACAGTTGAGAGTTGAGACCAACATATTGTTCCAACTTCCAAGAATAAAAAAACATGTATTTCCAATCTTGCAGTATGGAACACACAAACAACGACGGTTGAGACCAACATGTTGTTGCAAAACCAGATACAGTTGAGCCCAACATGTTGTTGCAAGCACAGATACACGGACGGTTGCAGCAGCCGCTTGATACCTACTTACTTTCTTAGAATATAAGGGAGCCAGTAGTAGCAAGCAGCTAGCTCATGAAAATGCAGTTCATTTGAAGCATAATGATGCCTGCTATCTCCTTTCCAACAACCGCAATTCACCAATTATCACCACCGGAATTCGACCGGTTCGTGCTGGGTCCTACGATAGAATAAACGTCAAAGTTGCCAAAACCAAACGCTGAAACGCACAAGCGCCCCCTGATTAGCCCCCGGATTAGTTTTGCCCCTCGTATGTGCTGGAAGCCTGGAAAGACTATGCATGCGGGGCACTATATGTGGACCATTACGAACTACTGTAGTTTTGGTCCATGACGCTGATTTTGCAATAACATGTAGAATGTCAACTACAGTACTCTTTCATGAATAGATATCATTCTAGGGTATTGCATTTTCACCGATGTATATGTACAAAAAGACTGTATTATCCCTCTTTATTGTATCACTTATTGTACTTTGCATGATGTATCTTATTTTAGCCCATGTTAGTAAATAATATTGAAAATAGCTAAAAGGAGGGATATAGAAAAATGATGAAAAGTCATATCAAAACCGTAGAATAACAAACATTTAGAAATAAAATTTTAAAACTAGAATGGCATGTATTTGGACGGAGTATATGCTAGTTTACATAAAGGTCCACAGTATTCTGTCCCCAATTGGTGTGCCTCAATAGGTACTGCATATATGCAAATCTGAAGTCAGCGTATTTTTTTTCACCTCAATTTCTTTATGTAATTAAATGAGCTAGCAAAATTTTGTGTATGCTGCACCTATAAATTTTCAGTGAAATGATTCTGAAAGTGCGTTACCAAACGTGTGATTTTTTTTTCTCACTAAAGCTTGTCGTTCTAGTGTTTCTTTTTGTTAGATAAGATAAGCACAACATGCAAATGTTCAGCGTATCTTTTTCATGAAGTGACAAGAGATCCGTTTTAAAAGAGGAACTATCAATTTAGCTTTATCCCTACACAAAGAAAAGGAAAAGAAGAGCAGAAACAACTGTTAGAAGACGAGATGCTTCCTTTATAAATCTCTTTGCTTCTGCTTTGCAGAATAATCCTACCATGGTTACTGGAAGCTCGATTATCTTTTGGAGAAAAGATTATCTGTTGATGAAATTCCATAATTTTTAGTAGTATTCTAAATAGCTAGCTATAGTGTATATAGCTGTGCTATAACTTTTTTGACCCTAAACACAAAGTTACATGCTAATATTCTGCTATATAATCTATAAGCGCTATAGTTAATAATAGCTCCGCTATTTGATATAGCTTGTAGCTAACGATTGTAAGCCCAATAGGTTCGGAGACTCAGTTGGGTTCGGACACTCAGTTGCTGCTGAGTATTGCCCTTTTGTCATTGTGTCAGTTTACCTTTTGCTCTGCATATCTGAAGACGTTGAAGTGATTTGGTACGCCAGCAACCACCCCTTAATTTTCTGTGTGTGAAGGAAAGGGAAATGGCATTCTTGTGCCCAATGATGGCAATCTCAAAAGCCTAGCTCTACGACTTTTACAGGATAACCAGCAAGGTGGTCCACGCTCCTGTCCATGTATTATCCTAAACATGTTTAAATGAATTATTAATACTTACATAATTTTCTTTTCTCAAAAATAAAACGTTGTAGAACTCAATTTGTGATATTCTATATTATATGAGAGAATATATCCACTCTGTTTCCCAATACATATGACATTTGACCAAAAAAATCCCCAAATACTTTCATAACAAAATAGTAAGCGTAGCATAATATAACATTTTCTGTTTATATCATCATCTCTTAATTTTATTATTGCAACGCATACTTGTTTCTTTCGGTTCTTCTTTTAATGCGTATCACATTGCTTATTAAAAGACTATGTGAAGGTCTATTCAGGTTTTTGATGAGTTATTAACAGTATTCGAGCATGTGGTGCTCAAGTTTGAGTTTGTTTTGAATTGTATTTTGGATTTGAAACAATTTGATGTGCTATTAGGTCAAGGGTGGCATTATCGGGCATGTAGGAATGGTAGTACCGGCCAGACGACACTACCGGCTTGAGTTGGCGGTAATGCCGACCCTGCGGACATACCGGCCTTGGGAGCGGTAGTCTTTTTACAAAGAGGTGTTTTCTCTATGGTTAGACACAGGTGGCACTATTGACCATTTGGGAGTGGTAATACCGGGGATGCGGTACTACAAACCTCTAGTGGCAGTAGTTATTTTCTAGAGAGAGTTCTCTTGGGACTGATCAGTGTAACCGGTACTACTGACCAACTAGGAGTGGTAGTGCCTGAGGTGTGGTACTATCGACTCTGGGTGGCGGTAGTGCCAACTTCAATGCGAGTTTATACTTAATGGTTTGCATTATGTGGTGATTAATGCATATATTATGAACAGTGCTATATGATGGTTTGCTTATCTGTGTTGGTTGCAGGACGTCGTGGCTAGGTTATGGTGAGGCAAAGACGAGACCGAGACTAAACTAGGGATGGCAAAAATACCCGTGGGTCTGGGTCCAAATTTGGACCCACGGGTATATTATTTCGGTCCGTTCAGTCAGGTCAGGTCTGGTCTCATTTTGGACCGTGGGTACCTGCACCAGCACAGATACTAGAGAATGTGAGGTGAGGTGAGCTCAAATAGATTAGTACACACCCTTGTCACAAGTTACATTATAGCTCAATGGAAGGAACCTTGTGATTGAATCAAGAGGTCTTGTGTTCAAATCCCATTCTAGCCTTTTTTTATTTTATTTGAATACATCATGCATACACACCTTAAGTCATGGTAACGGGTCCGGGTACCCATCGGGTCTAGGTCCGAGTCCGAGTTTGGACCCGTGACTGACTTCGGGTCCGGGTCCGGGTCCACGGAGGTTGGACCCGGAGGTACCCGGACCCGTTGCCATCCCTAGACTAAACTAGGAGAGCTAAGGTCTAGAACGGAGAAGCTAGAAGATGACTAAGACCGGGAAGTGGTTGCAAGCCGAGAAGACAAGAAACACATGGCGTTCCAAGTGACTTGGGCCCGTTTGCAAGTGAGGATGGTTCAGAGGAGTCCGAATGCATGAGATGCTTGGCGACAAGTCATTGGGGCCACATGGAAAGCAACAAAAGTATGGCGATGCTTCAAGGAGAAGGAAGACCGGTCATTGGGGTAAATTGGTAATTTGTGCAATACCGATAGTTGAGGTTGTTTGGAAAACCGCGATGGTGGTCTAAGTAGTTTAGATCATGCCAAAGTGAAGTTGGACGCAAATTCGGGCTCGCGGAGCAAATTTGACATCTATGTGTTGGGCGCTTTGAGAAGCGTGCTTGTGTGAGTAAAAAACCCATTAAGGGTGTTGGGTTTCGGATTAGCCTATGTAAGAGTGGATGGTTTCCGTATGTAGTGTCCAGGTTTAGGATTAAGTTTGCCTCCACTATATAAGGGGTTGTAGTGAGAGGAGAGACTTGAGACCTTAGACTTAGACACTAGAGAGGTTTAGAGTTCCCACAAGAATTTGATGTTCTTATGTGCGTGTGTGAGTGCTTTTTAGGAGCTTTGTTCTCAGGTGAGAGGCTTTGTAATCATCCATTTTGCTCTGAAATAAAGATCAAATTCATGGTCAAGTTTTTGCCTCAAGTTTTGATCTTCTTCTTGCTTTACTCTTGATCTTTTCTTGTGGTTTCTTTCTTACTTGATCTTGTGCTACCAATGATGAACGATTGATGTATATTATCCTCTGTAGGTGTCGGGACCGGATTTCCAAATCCGAACCCTCTGTGTATATCCGTGCTAGTCCAGGAACAGCTAGCACACACAGTGGAAACAGTGATGATAACACAATCATATTACGAATCAAATAATATTAATTAAGCAGAAAGGTTTAGCCTTATGGCCAACTTATTACAAATAAACAGCCTCATGACTTGAGTTCAATAAGAAGCAGCGGAAATAAAATAGCAACAGTAGAATGAGCCAATCCATATGCCACAGGCAATCGACTGGGGTACGCGTCCTAGTAGTCCGGATCGCCTTCATCATAACCACAAGTATAGAACTCGTAGTCACCTTCAACTTGAGCGCACTCCTTTGTGAAAAGTTGTGAAGTTGCAAAGGTGAGTACAAAATGTACTCCGCAAGTCTTGGAAACATAATGCATGATAACTATATGCATGGCTGAACAATTGAAGGTATAATATGTTTCTTTTGCATAAAGCATAATTTAACTTTAAATATCAGTAGTAATTTCACAAAGCATTATTTAACAAAATGGTAATAGAATAATAATTGAATTTGATATAACAACTACACAGGTTCCAATCACCTGACTGGCTCCATCCGCCAAACCATAATCCGAGAGTTCCATCCACTCACGGATTCCCAAACCACCATTTTCATTTAAAACAAAACCAAAAGATCTACAATGTGCTAGCGTACCTTGCCCGCCCTTGACCGTGGGTACGGCTACTTAAGTAGTTTTAACTCTGCAAAGTGTGTACAACTTTACCCACAAGACATGATCGACTCTTGTCGCCATGCAATTAACACACTTCCTTTGGTGTGTCGGCAGAGAGATCATGACAAGGCCTTTACAATGCACGAACCCGCTACTAACTTCGCCCGCTAAGGTTTCACCGCTGTTAGGGTTCTAGCCACCCAGTACAGAAGCCCCCTCTTGCGCCTTGTAAGTGTCTCCATCCGACACCCACATTCAACCCAATGGCGAAGCCAATAACGAGATGTACAAATTAATTAGCCAGGTCGTACCCATATAGACCTGTGGTTGTACGGTAGTGCTCGGTCAATGGTAACACATGCTTCGGTCCTTAATTGACTAGAGCGGAACATTCACTTAACAAGATCTCGTGCATCCAGCACCCACCAAACATCCATCCGCCCTGGTCTAAGCCATTTCCACTTTAATTCAATTAAATAACAGCAGCAATACCAATTGCCATAATCTCACAAATAAGTTTAAACAATGCTTGAAAAGGTTTTCCATAATGGCATAATACCGAACGATTAAGCTGGACTAAGCAAATCTACCGTCCCATGCTACACTATTGGTTATTACCAGATAAAGTAGCTAATATCATCTAGGGTGACAAAGGTTTGGCATGAGCAACATCAATCAATGAGGGTATAACAAGTTTTGGAATTTAACTACACCCTAAATTGCAGTTAAAGTACATTACGCAAAATAAAGAGCATGCATAATTTAAAACAAGATAAGGTTTTCATAAAATTTGGAATCAACATGATCAAGGAAGACTTGCCTTCAATGCCCCTTGCTGGTTCTACCTCTGCCTGTTGATTCGCCTGCGTTTCGACTGCGTCGTCTACACGTGAAACGAGAATAAATAAATAAAACAAATTCAAACAAAATTCAAAAATTGAAAAGAATGGTACTGGAAGATAGATCATGAATTTAGATGAATTTAGAAATTTGAATCACTGGAATCGGAGCTCGGACGGAGGAGAACGAGCCTCTGAAAGTTTCTCGGAAGAGAAAAATCATAGAAATGCAAAGGGGTGACACGTGTCAACAAATGATTGGATGGAATTTTGGATTTTGGGAAATCAGAAAAAGAAAAAGGGAGACCGACTGACATGTGGGGGCCACATGTCAGCGACACAGTTCACAGTGGACTAGGATTACCGAAGCGGCTTGCGAAGACGTGGTGGACCACGCTGACGTGGCAGCCACGCGGAGGGCTAGGGCTGAGGTGGCGGCTGGCTGGCGGACACGGAGCGATGACGCGGTGGCTGGCGAGGCTCTGACGTGGCTAGGCACGTGGCGCACATCCAAGCGATGGCTCGGGATCAAACGGCGGCGAAGCGAGGCGCATCCGATGGAGACGTGGCGCGATCGGGAGAGTTCACCGAAGATCGGACGGCCACGGATGGTTGAAGCAGCTTGACGGCGAGGCGGCGGCGCAGTCTCGCCGGACACGAGGAAGGAGACCCGGCAATCGGCGAAGGAATAGCGGTTCGGACTTGGCTCGGCGTGGATCGGAAAGAGGGCGACGCGGGCGACACGAAGATGCAACCCATCTCGACGGAGACTCACCGACGGCGGAGATATACACGGTGGAAGGGCTCGGGATGGCGGAGGAACTCTGGCGAGGGCGCGAGGGATGACAGCGGCGTCTCGGCGGGCGAGGAGAAGGGCAACAAAGGCGGCTCGGAGAGGCGAATCTCGGAGGGGCTGCGGCGCCTTAAATAGGGGGTCTTGGGAGACGTGAACGGCACGAACGCCGAAAACGGCGCAGGCGCTGGGCCGGGCAAGAATGGGCCAGTGGGAGTGGAGCGGACCGGGCTGAGGCGGAACAAAAATGGGCCGGGTAAAGGATTCGGCCTGAGGAGAGGAGAAAGAAATTAAAACATTTCCGAATTTAGGAAAATCACAGAAATCCGAATAAAAGCAAATAAATCCAAACAAATAGCAAATAAATTCAGAAAAATCTACAAAAATATAGAAAAATTCCTTGAAGCACAAGGAACCCAACAAAAACTGAAAACCTTTAGTTTGATGTATATATTAATCAAATTAAATCTTTTGCTTTTGAAAAATTCAAATTTAAGCTTGATTAATTCAAGGAAAATGCAACTGGTTCCTTTTGAAATTCAAGCATTTGAAAACTCAAATTTTGGAATGTTACAGTAGGTCATCATCTTCCAATCATTAAGGCAAGTCCCTTTTTGATCATCCAAATTTCTCTAAGAAACTAGTTTTTTGGTTAAGAAGGAAGATTTTGAGGTAGATTTTAATCTTAGATATTTGGGAGTAATTTCTTTGGTGTTCTTACTTGCTGGGACATGTGGAAAGTCATCTAAGATCATCTTGATCATTGAATCCCCACGAGCAAGCTCAGGGTGAAGTTTTGGTTTTTAGCCTGGTTTTGGTGCAATCTTCGGTATTTTTTAAAAAGGTTAAAACTTTGACGTCAATCCTTACGATTAAAGGTTGGAATAGGTTTCTAACATTCTTAGAAAGGTGCATACAAAGCTTCAAAGAGTTTGGATCAGCTAGTTAAAAGATTCATCGATTTTGGTTTTGAGATCGTGTTGATTTTTACTGTTCATATGCCTGATTTACTGTTTATAGTGGTAGCACCACTCCTACCTGGGTGGTAGGCCTCGACCTCGGGCTATTCACCTCCCTCTGATCGTCATTTTTGTTCCTTCACTTATACCATATAACTGAGTGAACAACTATCGATGTATCACTCTCTTAATCTCTTCGTCCCATGCAGGTCCACCAAATAAATAATCAGACTATTGTTTTTAAATTGTTAGCATATTCTATATTTTCTTAGCTATGGTAAAACACATTTCATCAACTTTTATTACATAATAGTTAATAATTTATATATACAACTCAAATTTCTTACCTTATTTTTTCAAATTACCATATTTATGGAATTTTAGTTTTGAATAAAACAAAAATTATATTCTCAACTTAGTATGGAATTTTAAAAACACCTAATTTTTTGTTTTTATTATTCTATAATTTTTTGTTGTTATTTTTTATTTAATTTTGAATTTTAAGTTTGATTTAGAGTTTATATGAAAATCAAATGTCTAATTTTCTTTTGTTTTTATCTGAATTTTTGTTATTTTTTATTGTTCTTAGTATGGATTCTTTCTTCTAGTCCACTCCATTGATTTTATTGTTATTTTTATTTAATTTCAAATATTAGATTTAGGTTAGAATTGAAATAAAAATCCTACCACTAGTTTTTATTCAAAATTTTAGCTATGTACATATTTTAATTTGGAGTTCAAATGAAAATTAATGGCTAATTTATTTTTATTTCAAATTTTGGTTATTTTTTGTCTACTACTAGCAAGACCATTCGGTTTTGTATCAGCATGCTAGTGGCGGTACCATCCATATAGATACCCTACATGGCTGCATCAATCTGCACGTTGCCCTCAGACTACGCTAAAAAGAGGGGCAATTCCTTACATGCCATTAAAAGTTAACCTTATCTCTTATATGCCATTCATTGTATCACTGACGTGTGGATCCGACCCCACATGTTAGTGATACATTCGTAGGTTTTCTCCAAATGCCAGCGCAACATATGAGGAATTAATCCATAAAAAGAAGACCACATTGCACAACTTGCAACGAATGATGATCAGGTATACGTGGCTGGAAGCAAGCTGGTGTGGTCTATTTTTTTTACTAAGTATGGACTCTTTCTTTTAATCTAAGCCGTTATAACTCGGGTTCGTTAGATAGATAGTTAGATGGTCTGTTATTTTTTTGGTTGTATTTGGTATGGGGCTCTTTCTTTTAATCTAAGCTATTAATTATAATTTGGTTCCGTTAGATAGATGGTTAGTTGTTTTTTAAATAATAATGTATAATAGCTACTATAATTCAACTTAGTCAAGGTCCACCAGATTAAAGGGTAGATGTTTTACTTTTTTTTGTAAGAATTTTTAGCTTATTTCTTTTTTCCTTTTCTTAGAAATTCTGTATGAGCTTTTAATATATAATAGATTTGTGCATTCCTCTGAAATCAAAACATAGTACATATATCTATAGAGTATACTCAATCTGTTCGGTTTTATTTGACACCCTAGAATCCGTATCATTAAACTTTATATCATTAGATTTGTCACTAAAAATATTTTCATAATATCATAATTTTATTAGCACTAAAGTTACTAAAAGTAATGATCATAGTCACTCTGTCGAAAATGTCGCTTAAAAAAAACAAAGGGAGGACCATTTTTAAGTGATTGAACGAACGACTAGGATTCAGTTATGTGATATGAACAGTAAAACAACGACAATTTTGTATAAGTGATGGAAAATATCTGGAGGGGGATTTCACTTTAACATTGATCAAAAGTTATAAGACGCGCATACTATCTTAAAGACTATGAGCTAGACCAAATTAAAGATAGTACAGCCATACTTTGCTGTTAAAAAGAATATGATCCCACCCTTAATTACGTTTGCATCATGACGCCGTACGTTCCCTGAACTATAAATGCTCTATAAATCAGACGACTGTTTTCACTTTCGCTGCTTTAGGGTATGTACAACAGTAATTAATGAGTCGTCTGTAAGTTGCCACGTAATCTTTATCATCCTATGTGGCATAGAATTAATGAAGAGAGAGACGCTTGCTGTCTCTTTGCGAGAGGACGGCAGTGGCCCGTGCTCCAATGCAAAATGACGGCTCCGTCGCCCGTTGTAGGAAAGAAGCCGTCTATATACTCATGCTTGATCACGGTAATTTATGGGCTCATGCATAAATTAATTAGTTTACAGACTGCCTGACAGATAAACCATTGTAAAAGTTGTCTGTTTTGTTGTCTTTATGTGATATGGCATACACTTATAGACCGTAACTGTCTAGACTGTTGTACATACCCTTATGCATCAAACTGTTTGCTAGCTGCTCGTGTCAAAAGCTTCCAGTGACAGGAACGGGGGCACGTCAAAAGCCTAATAGATCATGGGAGACAAATTAATTTTTTTGAAACTAATTAAGCACGTATTATTTTTTTTAATACGTAGACGAGAGATGATTTGAAGCAATGAGAATCATCACGGGACACTGTTGGTTGGCAATATCACAACTCTAGCATTAATCCGTGCGTCAGCATTAGCTGGAGAGAGAGTTGCGGCAAATAATTATCTGATATTACCATTTTCTGGCGCTGCACTCGAATTCAGAGAGACAGAGAGAGTGTTAAGGCTCTGATACCACTTATTAGGGTTAGAAGTATGGTATAATAACTGAAGGCAAGATTTAAAGTGAAAAAATTCTCGTAGGAAAAAAACACATAAAACAATCTACTATAATGCTTCAATATTTACATATACAGGGGTTAGCTTATATAGCAAAAAAAGAGTTTTAGTTGTAGGAGACTTAGACTAACAATTTATTTGGATAAAATCAAAAGATACAGTAAATTAATATTGAGTTATCTTCAAAGATAGAGAGAGCATGCGTAAAATTACATGATATATATTCGTAGTGTTCAAATGCCCATTGATGATGACTAGCACTAGGCTGCAACTGAAAATCCCGACGGCATGATGCTCTCACGTTCATGCTTGCTCGCTCGTCCAACAAAACCCCCACGTCCGAAACTGATAACTTGTGTCGAGATGGCAGGAGATGAGAGTTAGGCGTAACTGAGGCCGGCAGCGGCAAGCCACAAATCTGCATTGCCAGTACGCAGGGGGTACGCGCTGCAAATCGGGCAATGGGCTTGCGTCTCAGTCGGCCATTGCAGGTTACAACAGTGCAAATATAACGACCGCCTCTACCAAGTGTTAGACCATAAAAACAGCAACAGGTGATACATATTACGTACCGCGACAGTATAGTCCATCGTGGCAACACCAGCGGCAGCCCTGCGGTCGAAGGTCGTTTGCTGTGCAGTAGGAGCTCGGTAACAAAGCTCTACTGGCCATGCCTAGCTCGATAGTTAGGATGTCTGATTAATGAAGTGACTTAATTAAGTAAAATAATTAATTAAGTGATTTATTTGAGTGATTAAATAATTAAAGTGGTTAGTTAAATAACTAATTATTATGATTAATTGATAAAAGGGAAATATCTAGTGCAAATGTCTATTCAGTGCTAAAATGCTAACATCCATCATGCCATCTAATCTATTATGTGTGGCTCAGATTGAGAATGGTGGAAACCCCTCATGGAATGAAGAGAGAAATAGAGGGGATTTTTCACAAAACTGTTTAAGTGACCAGGGATTCCACCACTCTCAATCTAAGCCACACATGTTAGATCGGATGGCCCACGATAGATGTTAGCATTTTAGCACTGAATAACCATTTGCACTAGATATTTCCCCATTGATAAAAGTGTTGAGAAGGGGGGCTTAGCAGGAAACCTTGCTACGGTATAGGAACGCGGTTAGTAGCATGCGTTACCCAGCCCTCCATGATAAAAAAGAAAGGTATTTTTATAAATTTATTTGGAATGAAACTACTTTTTTTTAAAAAAAATGTGTTAGAGGGCGAGACGTAAGAAGGCTTCAACCAGGTAGGGGTGTAAATGGAGCGGATAATTTCCGACCGATCCGAGTCCGAATTCGTTTAAAACCCGATTCGAATCCGAAAAAATGATATCCGGTTATATCCAGATTCGATCCGGATTCGAATCCGTCTATCCGAAAAAAATATGGGTTAAGCTATGGGAAGAGAAGTATCCAATTCGTATCCGATCCGTACCCGCATATCCGAGATATCCGAAAAATATCGGTGTAAATTAGTGAAATAGATATCCGATAAACATAAACATTATACATATAAGTTCATATATTGATTGAAATTATACTTGACTGCATATTATTCTTATGTAGGGAAGACACCTATTATTAAATTTGAAACACTTATATGTCTTGAAGGTTTTAGTAAAATTTTGTATATGGTTGATCGATCCTAATATGCATGACATATATGATTTCTGTTTTCACGCATTATCCGACTAACTATTCGTGACCGAGACTAATTGTATCCGAAACGATCTGTATTCACTCCGTATTCGCAACCGAAGTAATCTGTATTCGTATTTGAATCCGGCACTGTCCGTATCCGATTCTATATCTGAGAAAAAAATTTGGAATAGGATACAAAATGAATGAAATCCGTCCATATTCGATCCGTTTGCACCCCTACAACCAGGTGAGTCACGCCTTCTCGGCCGAGCGACCGAGCCTTTGTGATGGTAAATACGTCGACCACGCCGCCACTGCGATCTCCAAACCAGGGATTCAAATTTTATTTCGGATAAAATTTTGCCTTGGACCGAAATATGAAATTTTGTCGAGATTTCAGAATTTCGGACAAATTTCGGTTGAAATTCAAAATAAAAATTCAAATCCGGTTCATTAACAAAAATCAAAATCCGGTTCATTTTCTACCAAAAAAACGAAATTTAGGCTAAAAATCTCGAAATTTTGGTATATTTGCATCGACTGAAAAGTAGGACGAACAACAACAAAAAAATTTTAAATTTTTTTGAAGGTTCCTGATATATCAATGATATTCTCATAAAAATTTCAGATGATTTTCACATTTGAAGAATTTTTAAAAATTCAAACATTAGTACTTTTTTGATAAACTGACCGGTAAGTTTGATCCGAATGAAAAATAGTACAAACTACATTAGAAAAATTTGAATTTTTTTTACATGGTTATAATGCATCATTAATATTCTCATAAAATTTTCAGATGATAATCAAGCTTCATGAATTTGTAAAATTTCGGACAGTGCAACTGAAGGCTGACCGATAAATTTCAACCGAATAAAAAATATTTCAAACCATGTTAGAAAATTTTGAAAATTTTTATGGATAGTCTTGATGAATCAATAATGATAAAATTTTCAAATGATGATCAAACATGAAAAAATTTATAAAATTATGATACACTTACTACCTTGTTTATGCTAATTCTATTTTTTATTTTTAAAAGATAAAAAATGAAGTTAAAATATTTTAAAAAATTTCTTGTTTGATCGTAGACTTCTTAAAATAGTACCATAAATTTTTCATAGCGTTACAAAGCTTCTTCAATATTTTAAAATTCTAACAGTTTTTCTTTTAAAATTTTAAAATATCTCAAAAAATAATTTTTTCGATAAATTATCATCAAAGATCACTTTCTTATGAGTTATTGATGTAATTGAAGTCAAATCCGGCCATAAAATAGTAAAATTAGGATTTTTTAATGAAATTTCGGCCGGTTTGAGCGAAATTTCACCAAAAAATGAATTTATTGTAGCAATTTTAAATTTTTTATTTAATCGATAATTTAAATCTTATAAAATCTAAAATCCAAAATTTCGTCGAAATTCATCGAAATTTGATGCCCTGCTCCAAACTCCACGGATAGGGATAGGCTTGGCTACTACTAGCCCAGTACGGCGATTGTCACTCTGCCCAGTCCGAGGCTGAGGTGGTAACTGAGACGCGATTGGGCCTCTTTCCACTGCATGGATAAGGTACAGAGGGATCGACAGGGCCCACCTGCCTGTGTGTCACCTAGGCCGGGCCGTGCAATAGCCCAATCCCAACATGTCATCGGCCGAACCGTCTTAACTCGATCCCCACAGAGTCCGCACTTCCTTCCCCCGCACGCCGCTCCGGCCGCGCTCGTCTCCCGCCTCGCCGCCGGCGATGTCCTCCTCCGTCTCCGTCGCGGCGGAGTGGGACCTGCTCTCCGACCGCTTCTACCGCCGCATCGCCCTCTACTCCCCACTTCCCTGGTCCTCCCCGGCGACCACCACAGCTTCTTCCTCCGGCGGCGGCAGTGGTGGCGGGGCCGGCCGCCTCGATCTCTCCACCCACATAGTCGCCACCGCGCCCTTTGGCGGCCCGATCGCCGCCGTCCGCGACGACTCCAAGATCGTGCAGCTCCACTCCGAGCCCTCGCGCCGCCGCCTCCTCCTCTTCTCCTCCTCCGGCCACCCCATCGCTTCCTCCCCCTGGCCGCCCCACCTCCCGCGCCTCCACTCCCTCGCCTTCTCCAGCTCCCTCAACCTCCTCGCGCTCCTTTCCGATGGCTCCCTCCTCCGCTTCCGCCTCCCCGATCTGAAGCCCAACCCTAGCTCCAGCCCCGTGCCCCTGCTCCCGCCAGTCTCTGGCGGCGTGGCCGAAGCTGCATTATGGGGCGGCGGTGTGGCTATCCTCACTGAGGACAACCGCGTCGTGGTCACCACCGACATCGAGGCCGCCGACCCGCACCCGCGGGAGCTCGCCGACCCGGGCGTCGGCGAGGACGAGCAGGTGCTCTGTATGGCTGTGGTCGAGCCGCAGTTTGTCATGTCCGGAAGTCCAGAGGTGCTGCTTGCTGTTGGCGACCGGGTAGTGGCGGTCGATGAGGATGGCGTGCAGACGCTTGGAGAGGGGCTGGAGATTGGACCTGTTCAGAAGATGGCGGTGTCACCCAATGGCAAGCTGCTTGCAGCGTTTGCTCACGATGGACGCCTGCTCGTAATCCCCACGGATTTCTCCAGGATCATCTTCGAGTATGAGTGCGATGTAAGTTATTTTGGTGCACTGCACCATTTATGCCGTAATCTGTATCTTGGTTCTCAACTAAATTGGTGCATTCATTCGTTGTATAGAAATGAGTTGTCAGGTGTAGCTTTGAAAAAAATCGTATAGTAATGTAGATAGATTTGTGTTGCAGCTGACTCAGTGAATAGTGAGGTTAATATTAATACATTTCTACGGTATGGAAATGGCACTGAATGTGTTTAATTTGTTTGCTAGCTGAAGTTGTGCTGCTTTGCATCTGAGAAGCATATTAGTTTCTACATATAGTCGTATTGACGGGTCACAGACATACTTCTGTCAAGCGGATAGCTATGTTGTATGATCGATTGTCCATTGGTCTGACCTCAAATTACATTTGTGCAAGAACTAGAATTTTTTTTGGGGGTGTATGCATCGTAAAATTGGAATGTTGAACTAAGATGTATTTATTGAGAAAATGTACTATTTTAACTGAGTCGACCATCATGCTGATCGGTAACGTTTTAGCTATGTTCTTGCTAGCTTTGCTTATTTTCAATGAGAATGACGATCTTGGCAGTAGTTGTAATAGTTATTTCAGATTGTTATTGATTCTATTTTGAAGCAATCATGAGCAGAGAGCATAACATGCAAAGGGAAGCAATTCTGAGTAATATTTGTTGGCTGTTGCCAAGTTTTTTTTTTCAATAGCTTCATTGGCTTGGCTCTTGAGTATTATTGCTTGGGTCATAGTAGTGCGTACAAACTATAAACTGCTTTTGTCAACCTGTTTGAAGCTTGCATGCGTGCATGTTCTTCTTCCCTGCAGCTGCAGAAGCCTGCCAGATGCAAGTTCTTCTGGTTTGCCAACCCATTTGACCCGACTTTGTACAGCCCTTATGTGCATGGTAGCAGTAAAAAGATCAGGTGAAAATAGGTGAACTTTATTTAATGGATTGGAGTTTTTTTATTAAAATACAGAGACTTCTGTTGGCATTAATGGTACAGACGGTTGGAACAGTTTTTTTTTGTTTGACTATTCATTAGATTTGAATTCTATTTTTTTTTTGTCCTTGATTACATTCAGAAATGTGTTTATGCATTTTAATCCATTGTGAAAGAATTCCAGCATTTGTGCTCTAGGTTACATACGCTTATTCATTTTTTTTGTTGTTGCTGTTTTGTGGTCATATGGTTATTTTGAAGTAGCATAAATACTCTTTGCCACAGTAATTCATTATTTTTTTAATCTTGTAGTCTGCGTTGCCACCAGATCAAATAGCTTGGTGTGGGTTGGACAGTGTCCTCCTTTACTGGTCTGAAGTGCTTTTGATGGTTGGTCCAAATGGAGATCCAGTGCAGTATAATTATGACGAACCGATAAAGCTCATTCCGGAGTGTGATGGTGTAAGAATCCTCTCAAATTCAAGTATGGAATTTCTACACCGAGTCCCAGATTCTACTACATTAATTTTTGGCATTGGAAGCATGTCCCCAGCAGCATTACTGTATGATGCTAGAGATCACTATGATAAACAAAGTGCTAAGGTACTGTTTAATTCATTTTCTTATGTAGATAGTGTATGCCTTGAGTGGTAGCACGTTCGATATCTCATGTATGTTTAATAATATTGTTAGTCATTTGGGAAATTATTCTTTTGTCATCTCATAAATTGGTCTTCTTTGTTTGAAAACCAAAGATGGGACATTAACAATAATCCACACTTGCAGGCTTATGATAACTATCAGCTAATATCTTCTTCCTTACCTGAGGCAATTGAGGCGTGTATTGACGCTGCTGGCCATGAATTTGATGTTTCTCGCCAACATACATTACTGAGAGCTGCTACTTATGGCCTAGCTTTCTGCAGGTTAATTTTTTCTTTCTTTAGGATGCTGTTATTTGATATCTTTATTTTTCCTTCTTATTGGTAGGCCATCACATGCTTATCTTTCAGCCTTACTGTTGTAGAACCCTGTAATCACTTACTAATGTCAAGCTGAAATCGTATAAGTACTATATAGGCTTGACAGGTAAACTTTGTAAACTTAACTGATATTTAATAAAATATAGCAGTATTCTTGCGTTCAAGTGCTTAACATGTTGGCAAGTAAGGTCCATCAGTTATTTTACGCTTCATTGATACCTTCTCCCCTCTAACATAATCCATTGATTCCTAGTGTTTTTCGAAGATATTCCCCTATGAAGTGCTAACATGGATCATGCCCTAGTCTACCCTTGCACTATAACTGTTATTGTGCACCTCTGATCGTCAGTTGGTGCCACAATGGTATCGGTGACATCATTTACTTCAGCAAATTCTTGTTTATACTGCTGTGTAGAAAGTTACTGTTGCATAGAGATGAACACAGCCAATTAAAAGTTTGTATGAACTAACTGAGCTTCTCAAATGGAACAAAACTGTTATGTAGGTAGTTTTGCGAGTCTAAGCTCTACTATTTATCACCAACATATGTTAAACTATCATCTGACAAAAAAATGCAATTTCTTCCTAACTTGACTAGCATCAATAACGTTCCCAGTTTCAAACCATGAGGAATGTCCCGGAGCTCCTCTAGGACGGCTTAATAGATGCAGTGATGCTCAATGGTATTTCCTTTCTACTTCTTGTTTTCAGGCAAAAGAATCCAAAGCATGTCTTGGCTGAAGATGCAACAGTACACATGTACATGAACAAAAATCAGTCTATTTGAGAGAGGCTCCTTGCCTTTTGCACTACAATAAAAGCTTCTCAACTTAACTCAGGCTTAAGGTCTTCTAGGATCCTACTCGGAAGCTTGCTTAGTTAGCCAGTCTATTTGAGAGAGGCTCCTTGCCTTTTGCACTACAATAAAAGCTTCTCGACTTAACTCAGGCTTAAGGTCTTCTAGGAGCCTACTCGGAAGCTTGCTTAGTTAGCCAAGATTCTCTAACTAAGAGGGTAGTTGAAAAGATTGGCCAAATGTCGTTGATAACATGACCTCCTTACATATCTTAACTTTCTGGCCCAACCACTTTTGATATCCCTTGTTGCCAGAAGCCAACAAATGCTGTAATGGTGAATGGAATATCTTTTAACTTGGACAACAAATAGTGTTATACTTATTTTTATTCCACAAAACTTCCAACATTTTATGGACTACTACCTTTGATCAACTTTATTTGGAACTTTTTTTTGGTACTAGTGTTCCTTTGTATAGAATAATTTATTGCTGATATTCGAACTTGGCATTGATACCCAGTTGGCTTTGGCAGTCGATTTCCACATGAGCGCTTTCAAGAAATGTGCAAAATGTTACGAGTTCTAAATGCTGTTCATGATCCTGAGATTGGGATGCCACTTACGATTCAGCAGTACAAGGTTTGTATTGCTTCCAGATTCTGTGATGAACATTATCTATTATCTTTGTTAGCTTTTATATCTTATGGGCACTTGTTCGATCTTTTGTTTTCCTAGTTGCTTACTGCACCAGTGCTCATTGGACGTCTGATTAATGCTAATCAACACCTTTTGGCACTTCGCATCTCTGAGTACCTTAACTTGAATCCGGTATACTCCTTTTCTTCTCCTTCACTTTTTGATCTGGTAAATTTTGCTTTGCCATGGATTAGTACTGTGTCCTCAAGGCAAAAATCCATGACTAGTGTTACATAATCTCGTCCTTAACAAATTCACCATACGCACAATGAAGTTTCATCCAGTTTTCTGTATCTTTTGCTTTTTTGGCACAAAAGACAATGCAAACAATAAATGGCTGTTTCACTTGTTTGAGTTTTTATGGATCAGTCAATAGTAGAATATCATGTTCTCAAAGTAAAAATAAGCTGGTCTTAATTTACTCCTTTTGCAAAGTAACTGATGGTCTTGTGAGGTCTTAATCAAACCAGTGTGAATACTTGCCACGTGGTTGTAAAAGAGGTTAGAATGTTGTGAATTTCTTGCACTAGTTACAATGAATTTATTTGGTTTACTGGTACCAATTCCATTTGCACCTTAACTCTTTTATAGGAGGTTGTGATCATGCATTGGGCATGTGAGAAGATAACAGCCTCAGCTGCTATTCCAGATACAGTCCTTCTCGAGGGTTTGCTCGACAAGGTTTGTGTTTATTATAATCATACTCATAGTTGATAGTGCTGCCTGGCAAATACATATGCAATTGCATTTATGTTTCCCTGCTTTACATGTTCTTTCTGTTGCAGCTCAGGTTATGCAAAGGCATATCATATGCTGCAGTGGCAGCTCATGCAGATAACAGTGGACGGAGAAAGTTGGCTGCAATGCTCGTTGATCATGAGTCCCAATCCTCAAAACAGGCAAGTTTTCTTTTGTGATAGTGACTAAGGTTTGATATGCTGCAACTGATTGATTTAGCAATCAAGACTTTTGAGCACTGTCTTGGATTTTACACAGCTTTGATGGTACATTTCTTTGATTATCTTCAATTTTTTGCACCATCCCTTCTCTCTTCCTAAAGATGATAATGCACTTCTCGACCATTTGTGGGGACTATATGAACATCTTAGCTTGGATTAGTAATGTTTTCATATTGAAGTATACCATGTAGCCATTATAGAGCTAAGGATCTTATGACAGCATGCCTTGTTCAATGCATATGAACCAGAACTGGGACATGAACATGAAAGTCTCCTACAAGCATACAGGGGGAAAAGAATATTCAAAAGAAGGGAATAAAAGAATGAACTTAAGTAAAAGTACACCCTAATAATTTAGGTAGTTAGGACTTCGGGTATGCTAAGGATCAAAGACTATAGCTAAATAACATGGTTGCTTAGACTACTATTTGAACAACCGTATCATGGTTTTTCTGCTCGTCAGGTGCAAATGGATGAGGTGGTTAGGTTGTGATCATTAAACTAAGAGTTTTTATGATAGATTGTGGATTTTTTTGGTACAACCATATTCCATTATTATGTAGATGAAAGTTTCACTCAGTGAGCTGCTCTGAACTTATTACGGCTGCAGTTGGTCTTGTCTCTTACTGGATGGTAGTCTGCTGTAAGATTGTGCAAGAAATATGAGAGATTCATCAGTTATGCACAAAAATTATCTTGCAGAAGTAAAAAAAGGAACAAACAGTAGTACAGGTCTAGAAAACAAGATGCCTGCATCAGAAATCATCTAAAATTTGTTTCACCTTAACAGATTCCCCTGTTGCTAAGCATTGATGAACAAGACAAGGCATTATCGAAGGCAATTGAGAGCGGTGATACTGATCTTGTGTACCTCGTGCTTTTCCATATCTGGCAGAAGGTAGCTATAGAAAAAGTAAGTAAATCTCGTTTCTTCCCTCTCTGAGAATGATATTAGCAGATAAGGTACAGCTGCTGGGAATTGATAGGAACCAACATCGAGCATGCTGTAATTATTGACGTGCCACCTTTGGTCTTCTAACTTTTGAAACAATATATTTTGGGAATTGTAACGCCTCTCATTATGTTATTGTTAATGTTATTTAACATAATCTTATTTTACAGAACGCTCCTTTGGATTTTTTTGGTGTAATCAATGCAAGGCCTCTGGCTCGAGATTTGTTTATGGCATATGCAAGGTGACACATTTGTCCTGTTCTGGTTGGTCTGCTAAATGTATAGCTTTTGTTCAACATGGTTGCATGTCTCTGTTTTGCTCACAGACATTCTAAGCATGAAGCTTTGAAGGACTTCTTTCTATCAACAGGGAGACTCCAAGTAGGTTTCATATGCGATGATCTGTCTATTGCTGTATATCTAATACATGCTATTTACATGCTGTCATTCATATTATTTTAGTTTATTTTAAATAAGCCTAGTGAGCTGTTTTGCTTTTTATATAGTTATTAAGATCTACTGGAAGGGATATCTGTTGGAATAGAGATTTGAGGAGAATTAGATGATTCCTCATTAACAGGGCAATGCCCAATATATAATACAGAGTGTATAGCTATCTATAGCAAGCAATCCCTAAGTATGGACAGCTATGGCTATATATGGTACAAGCATAACAGGAGATATATCCGGAGATTGATATCTCTATACAAGGCATGAATATTATGGAAATATATTCTATCATTTCGCATGATCTCGGTAGGGAGCATCGCGGACGTTGAGACTGGAGCGGAACGTCTTGAAGACATTAGTGGGAAGCCCCTTGGTGAAGATGTCGGCGTACTGTTGATCCGTCGGAACATGAAGAACATGAACATCTCCAAGAGCAACACGCTCGCGCACAAAATGAAGGTCAATCTCGATATGTTTGGTGCGTTGGTGTTGAACCGGGTTGGTGGAGAGGTAGATAGCACTAACATTATCGCAGTAGACGACGGTTGTCTTGCGCAAAGGGTGCCCGAGATCATGTAAGAGTTGACGAAGCCAACATGCCTCGGCCACACCGTTGGCGACTCCTCAGTACTCGGCTTCGGCGCTAGAGCGAGAAACTGTGTGTTGTCGCTTGGAGGACCAGGAGAGAAGGTTGGAGCCGAGGAAGACGCAATAGCCGGAGGTAGACTTGCGGCGTGTCGAGCAACTGCCCATCGAGATCGTGTAGACAACAAGCTCGTGAGACCTGGCACGATGGACCTGAAGACCAAAGTGGAGGGTGCCCTTGATGTAACGCAAAATCCGTTTGACCAACTGGAAGTGGTGGTCGCGCGAATCATGCATATGAAGACATACCTGCTGAACGGCATGAGCAATGTCGGGGCGTGTAAAGGTGAGGTACTGCAATGCGCCAACTAGACTCCTGTAGAGGGTCGGATTAGATACCGGTGCTCCACCGGCTACGGAAAGCTTGGAGCGAGCCTCGATAGGAGTGGCGGAAGGGTTGCGATTCATCATCTTGTGTATTGGAGAATCTCAATGACATACTTGTCTTGCGTCAGGAAGAGCCCGTGAGATGAACGGGAAGCAGTGATGCCGAGGAAGTAGTGGAGGGGGCCGAGATCACTCATGGCAAATTCATGATGCAGCAAGGCAACCACGCGCTCAAGAAAGTCCGGAGTCGAAGCCGTAAGCACAATGTCATCAACATACAGAAGGAGAAAAGCCCGGTCGGTGCCCTTGGAGTAGACGAACAGAGAAGAGTCCGACTTGGTGTTGGTGAAGCCGTTGGCGGTGATGAAAGAATGAAATCGACTGTACCAAGCACGGGGTGCTTGTTTGAGGCCATACAGCGATTTGTTGAGGCGACACACATGAGAGGGCTTGTCAGGGTCGACAAAACCTGTTGGTTGCTGAGCGTAGACCGTCTCAGCAAGGACGCCGTTGAGGAAGGCATTCTTGACGTCGAGCTGGCGGATGGGCCAATCGAGGGTGACGGCGATGGAAAGAACGGTGCGGATGGTGGTGGGCTTCACCACCGGACTGAAAGTCTCTTCATAGTCGATGCCGGGTTGTTGAGAAAACCCCCGGAGGACCCAGCGAGCTTTGTAACGAGAGAGGGAGCCGTCGGACTTGAACTTGTGTTTGTAAATCCATTTGCCGGGAGCGATGTTCGCGTGGGGTGGTGGAGGCACCAAATCCACGTATTATTCTTGACAAGAGCGATAAACTCATCAATCATGGCGACTTTCGGTTGGGATCATTGAGAGCGCCTGTATGTCTTCGGTTCGGGAGAGAGGTTGCTGGAGGTAGTGGCGGTCAGCTGGAACAGAGGCGGTGGAAGAGTACCATCCTTGCTCCGGGTGGTCATGGGATGAGATGACTCTCATCGATGGCGATCGGTGCGGAAGGAGGCGATGGTCCGGCGAGAGGAGAGGGGCCACAAGATATACACACACGACTGGCCGGTCTTGGGTGGTTGGATGCATCGGCAGCAGTCCGCAAAGAACCCTGCGGTAGAAGTAAGGGCCGACAGTATTGCGGTTGAAGCAAAGAGTATCCTGAATCGCCATCGCACCAAGTAGTGGCGGAAAGTGGTGCAACGGGGGTTGAGCAGGGCTGCAGCAGCAACCAATGTGAGGAGTACCAGATCTGCATCTAAAAGGAGTAGCCAGCAGGATGGGGAGTGGAACTGCGGGCAAAGGGAAAAGTAAGTTCATCAAAAATGACATGCCGAGAGTGGATTATCCGGTTTGAGGTTAAGTCCAGACAGCGGAAGCCTTTGTGATTGTCAGGATAACCTAGGAAGACGCACTCGGAGGAGCGTGGAGCAAGTTTGTGTGGCATGGTGGCGGAAAGGTTGGGGTAACACCGACAACCGAAGACCCGAAGGTTTGCATAAGAGGGAGGGGAATGAAATAGGGCTTGGTACGGTGTAAGGTTGTCGAGAGTGGAGGTGGGTAGGCGATTGAGAAGGTATGTGGCGGTGTGGAGGGCTTCGACCCAATATGAGGGGGGCATGGAAGCTTGAATAAGGAGAGTGCGTATGATGTTATTGGTGGAGCGGAGGATCCGTTCGGCTTTCCCATTTTGAGGAGAGGTGTGTGGATAGGAAAGGCGAAGATGGATGCCGTTTTCTGAAAAGAAATTTCGAGTGGTAGTGTTAAGGAATTCAGTGCCATTATCGCACTGAAAGCTTTTGATGGTGGAAGAGAATTGAGTGGCGACAAAAGTGTGAAAGTGTTTGAGGGTGGGGAAGGTGTCAAATTTAAGTTTTAGTGGGAATGTCCAGAGGTAATGGGTAAAATCATCCAAGCAAACGAGATAGTACTTAAAACCGGAGATGCTAGGAATGGGGGACGTCCATAAATCACAATGAAGCAACTCAAAAGGTTTATTGGTCCTGGACAGAGATGTAGAAAAAGGAAGACGAACATGTTTTCCTAATTGACAGGCATGACATGTATGAGGTACAATTTTATTTGAAGCTAATGGAATGGCAGCCGCAGCTTGGAGATGGGAGAGGACATGGTCGCCAGGATGCCCCAACCGTTGATGCCAAAGGGTGCTGGAAGGAGAAGAAGTGACGAACGCATGATCTTTGGATCGAGTCTTGTTGGATAGAACGGGTAGAGATCGCCCGAACTATTGCACCTGTGAATCACGGTTCGAGTGCGGAGATCCTTCACAGAAAAACCAAGAGGGTCAAATTCAATGGAACAACGGTTATCTTTTGTGAACTGGCAAATGGAAATGAGGTTGGCAATAATATTTGGAGAAACAAGAATATTGGAGAGGGAGAGAGGACGGGTGGGGGTGGAAAGAGTAGTGTTGCCGGTGATGGTAACAGGAAGAGAAGAACCATCGCCAACAACAACGTGGGTGTGAGGACGAGGGTGGTGTGGACAGACAGAGAGAGTTTAAAGGTCGGCGGTGAGATGAGAAGAAGAGGCGGAATCCATGTACCACGTGGACGAGTCCATTCTTTGCATGGTCATAGCATTCATCGCTGAACGAGGGAAGTCTGATCCCAAGAGGCGCGTGGAGGTGGAAGCAGGGAGTAGATGGTGGTCTTTGCATAGTAGGCGAATGGTCTTTGGAGCAGACGCCATGGGAGGCGACATCCAGGTGCATCTTCTTGTTTGTGGTGGACGAGGTCCAAGGATACTGGGTCCGGAAGCAGGCACTGGCCACATTTGAAATGTACCAGTGTATGGGTTAAAACCCATGGGAAAGGCGCCGGCAGGAGGCTTGGCAGGGTAACGCCCCTTGCCCTTGCCCTTGCCTTTGTAGCGGGAATTGGGGTTGCCGGTGCTGCTGTCGCCCGTGGATGAGGACGACTTGGTGCTGTTGGAGTAGAGAACTGTGGCACCATCAGACTTGCCGGGCTTAATCTTGAGATCGGCCTCCTCAAGAAGCAGCATGGAACGAACCGCCAGGAAAGAAGGGAGGGGATCCTTCGTCTTGATGATGGTGGCGATGTTGCGGAAGTTGTTAGTCAAGCCGCAGAGAAGGGTGAGGACCAGAGTGTCATCACGAACCGGCTGGCCGATGTCTGCGAGGGCATCGGCGTAAGTCTTGAGACGCTGGGAGTAGGCGAGGATGGAGAGGTCCCCTTGGGCCAAATTGCGAAATTCGGCTTCGAGGGACAGGGCGAGAGATGTCCTGTTGCTGCGGAACAGGGCCTCCAAGCTCTCCCAGATGGTGCGCGCCGATGCACCACGATGGAGAACAATGCCGAGGAGTTCCTCGGAGAGGGAGGCGTAGATGAGGGACTTGATCGCCATGTCTGTGGTGGTCCAGGTGCCATCGGGAGGGATGGGAGCATCCTGGGTGAGGTGGTGAAGGGCGCCGAACTTGCCGACAAGGAGTTCGAAAAGCTCGCGCCAGCGGGAGTAGTTGGGCGGATCGAGTTGAAGGGAGAAGGGGATGTGCGTGCGCACGTTAATGGTGGAAAGGGCAGTGGCGGGGTTGTGATGGTGGTATGGGAGGATGGCGCCGTAGGGAGGGGCACCGGCGCCTGCGGCGGCGGGAGGTGGAGCAGGGGGATCTGCCATAGACAAGGGGAGGCGGCGCAAGGGGAGAGGGGCGCAAGGGGATGCGCGGTGTACAGCCGAAGGTGGAAGACCTAGGCTTCTGATACCATGTTGGAATAGAGATTTGAGGAGAATTAGATGATTCCTCATTAACAGGGCAATGCCCAATATATAATACAGAGTGTACAGCTATCTATAGCAAGCAATCCCTAAGTATGGACAGCTATGGCTATATATGGTACAAGCATAACAGGAGATATATCCGGAGATTGATATCTCTATACAAGGCATGAATATTATGGAAATATATTCTAACAATATCAGACAAAATTAACATAATATGATCAGTAGTATCCTGTAGCATGAGTTACTTTTATACATCACAATTTGCTTGCCAAAAGTATTGAGTGCAATTGCAGGATGCAGCCTTTCTTTTGTTGAAGGAGTCGAGAGAATTGGAGAAGAATCCAATTGCAAGCAAGGGGTCCCCTCTCCATGGTCCACAAGTGAGGCTCATTGAACAGGCCCACAGGCTTTTTGCTGAAACCAAGGAACATCTTTTTGAATCCAAAGCTGCTGAAGAGCATGCCAAATTGCTAAGGTATGTAACGATTTATTATAATCCCATTCCATAACTTGCCATGTGAGGACACTATCGCTTCATTCCTAGGACAAGAATGATAGGATGGCGTTACGGAAATTTGGTAGTTAACATCTTGGCAAGGCAAGGTTAGTGTCTTAGTTATGACTGATGGACACAATTAAAAAAAAAACTTAATCAGATCATGCAGTGTCCGTCAAAAGCTCTGAACTCTGCTCTGTGCGTGGTTCCTATGAAAAGATTCGTCAAATGAATGAAAGCTTTGAGATACCAAGGAAAATGAGGCATAATTAAATTGCATATGAACTTTAACCTTTGGCATGGCACTTACCCACTCAATCATCATAAATTATCCATTTGCTTCACAGCCTGTAGGACATGTTTACTCTTTCAGTTCACGATCCTTAATAATTCCTAGTTAAAAGCTGCAGAAGGCTCCACATGATGAGGCATATGAAGCAAGTCAAGCAACTGCATGTATAATATTGACCTTTTTAACGAAGATATACTATTGGTCTTTTAGTGGTCTGTAGTACAACTGGCAAATGTTTTAATTACTTATTCCCTAGTATTATGTTTATTGGTATTTTAGGTGCACTATACTTTCAGTTAGGTAGGTAATGGACTCAGCTGGGGTAGAACTTATTGTGACAGTCTTGGAAATTGCTGACCTCTGTCTTCTACTGACTACTGAATTCCATGCTCTAGCCAATTCTAGAGGGAGACCATGGGGTGATTGTCTTTGTGCTTAAGAACCATTTTCGGCTTAATTTTGTTACTTCCAGATTGCAGCATGAATTAGAAGTTTCCACAAAGCAAGCGATATTTGTGGGTTCTAGCATCAGTGACACAATCAAAACCTGTATCGCAATGGGAAACGAACGGGCTGCACTCAAAGTGAAGTCAGAGTTCAAGGTAATGAACATACCCTTGAAAAAAAAACATGGCTAATGAATCTTGTATTCTGGTCTTTCTTTCTAATGTCCCTAATGCTGTTTAGGTGCCTGATAAGAGGTGGTACTGGCTCAAAACATGTGCTTTATCTACAGTTGGGAACTGGGATGCTTTGGAAAAGTTTTCGAAAGAGAAGAGGCCACCAGGAGGTAGGTTTGCATGAGAAGTTATATTAAAGAAATATCAAAATAATGATAAATTCCATCTTAATAAATAATAATATTGAATCCTTGTAAAAGAAAACTTCATACGATTATATATCTGTTTGAGATTGATATTTCTATTTTTCTTGAACTTACAGGCTACAAACCTTTTGTGGAAGCATGTATTGATGCTGGTCAAAAAACTGAAGCTCTCAAATATATTCCAAAATTAACAGATCCTCGTGAAAGATCCGAGGTATATTTTAGATTTAGTTTGCACGTTATAAATAAACAGGAGCATATAATAAGCTTTATGCATATCAGAGAAGCTCATGCTGCATTATTTCCATTACATTTGGTTCATCTAGCTTGCCAGATCAAGCTTTTAGTTAGTGGTAAGCATTACAGATTCGATGACTACTGGATACTATATAAAAATAGAAGGAAGGTGTGCCTAAGAGAATGTAAATACCGTTGAGCATATTGAGCTCAATTGCTAATTTGAGGGCGTCCTCACCAAACCTTTGGTGAGGACACCCTCTAGTTGTGACATCGACATGTGGTTGCACCCCCTTCCTTCCCTTGCTTCCATTCCTCATCAAATGCTCTCTCGTCGCGATACTTGGTGGCATCCTCTTCATCCCCCTTTCCTCCCCCATTCCCTTCTCCTCAAACTCAAAAAAGTTTTTTTTTTCAAAATTTCCCCCAATTTTTCGAGTAGGAAGTATTTTTTTAACCATTTTTGAAAGTTTTGAATGAAAGTTTTTGAACCAAAGTTTTTTGAGTCAAAATTTTGAACTGAAAGTTTTTTGAGTTGAAACTTTTCGAACCGAAAGTTTATTTAACCGAAAGTTTTTGATTGAATTCATCTGAAAATTTCGAATCAAAATTTTTTGTATTATGGGAGAAAGAAGGGATGGGGAAGGAGAAGAGAAGGGAGGGGTGTCATGTGACAACGCCTGGATGTGTCCTCACCAAAAAATTGTTGAGGGTAACCTCAAACTAGCAATTGGATTGCTGCATAAGTTTATCTTAGTTTAAGGATATACTAGTTGAGGACTTCCTAGGCTGAAATTCTGGTGTGAATAGATGAAGTGGAGGATGGGCTGACGGTGCACATGTAGAATTTAAATTTCATACTGAATCCCTGGTTTGCGTGGTTGGCCAATAAAACATTGATTTCCTTTGTATGATTTAAAGCAATATCTAGTGCAAACCCTAGGTGCAAACATTAAAAAAGCATTTTGTTTTGTGCTAAATCATCATGAAAAAATTCTAAAAAAATCGATGCAGTAGTTTATGGAGCATTGCATCACCTTCTAACATTCCAAGTTTTAACCGAAAGAAAAGTTAGGAGAAACGAAAATGTGAAATTTACTGTAAATAGTAACTTTGTCCTTTTCTTTCTACTTACAGTTTGTCACGGGTCTCTCTCTTTTTTTTTACCCACTCTACCACACGTAATGATCTCGCCATTGTTCTTGTCCAGGCATATGCACGGCTCAATATGGCAAAGGAAGCAGCAGATGCAGCTTCACAGGCCAAAGATAGTGACGAGCTATTTGGTCGCCTAAAGCTTACACTGGCACAGAACACAGCTGCGGCTTCCATTTTCGATACATTGCGGGATCGGCTTTCCTTCCAAGGCGCGTACTGAGCTAGACGTTTGTGTCATGGGCCTTGGGATTAGGTTGTGCACCCTGATATGTGAAAACAGGTCAATGCCTTTCGTTTGTTTTTATTTTTTCTTCATTGTGTATCAACCCCATTACGTGAAGATACCCCGTCCATAGAAATCCCCACACCGATGGAAGATGTGTTAGATGACGCTTGACAAGTTGAGGTTTTGAAGTGGAAATGTGGCATGTAGGCATCTTATTTGTTGGTGTCGATCTTGCAGTCTTGCTCAAAACTTTATGGTACTTTTTTTTGTGTGTAAAAAGTGGTATAGGCCATTGTGGAAACTAGGATTTCTGATTACTATCATCAACCGGATACAGCGGAAGCCGGGAGGGTGGACAACGCTAGCCGTCGGCTGATCGGCTCATGTCTACGAGTTGCTACACGCCACCGGTGTGCCTCCTCTTCCGGCGCGATGTATCACTGACACCGGAGCAATAGTGGTGCGTGTACCGTCTGTTATTTCGTACTAGTGAAAAACACAAGCTTCCGCTTCATGCTTACCTCCTTGAAAACACTTTATATAAACTAAAGCCTATGAAGGGGCTACCAGCCCACATGGTCCATTAATTAGTTTAGAGCCTGTTCGGTAGTACTCAGACTCTTAGATTCTTGTCCGGAGAAGCTGAAACTCTACCGAATGTCCTCAGCTTCCTCGCGCAAGAATCAGAAACCATGAGGAGTGATTTTTAGTTTTGCACTGGGCGCTAGAAGCTATCTCCCGACCACTCCCCGCATGAATCCCATCCTCGCCTTGACCCCATCACGCGGTTGTTGCCATCCCTGCCTTGACCCCGTCGCATCGCCGTCACTCGGTCCGACCCATCCTTGACTAGAGCCCAACCGCATCCTCACCTGGAGTGCCACCGTCACTGACCCTGTCTACCACCTAGAGCGCCATGACGAGCCTACAACTAGTGCCTAGAACCGCCAACCGCCGCCTAGAGCGCCCCAACAATTGCCGCATGGAGCCGCCGATCGTTGTCGAGATATGACCAAATCGCCTTAGATCTTCCCTCTCCGCTCTCCCTTCTTTCTCTGCTCTCTCTTCTCTATTTCAAGAATCTAGAGCCAGTTGCTAGTCAAACGCTTTTCAGAAACTACTCCTGATTCTTCAAAATATTATAATCAGGAGGAGCAGAAGCTCGAGTCCTACCTAATAGAGTCTTAGTTCTATGCTGCTTATCGAACCATGAAAAAGGACCTCCTCCATCTATATAAAATGGGCCATGGCCCATGGGGCTTTTATTGTCCGCATATGCCTATGGGCGGAAAGTTCAACAAGTGGAGAAGACTTGAGCCACATTTTGCGTTCTTGTCTACTTTTAATTATTGTTTGTGAATTAAGATTTTCATTCATCGGCAACACAAACATGAATAAAACATGTTATCAACACGACCACTTTAAAGCCAAGGCTTCCTGGCACATTACTTTGATCCGGTATGAGCGAGCCAGTGACCTCGGTGGGCAGTGAAGATGGACTGTTTTTCATTTTTCTCAATAGATTTTCATATCTTTTTTTAGTGTGCTAGGCTGACTTTGAATGCCAGGCCTCAGGCCCAGGCCCGAGTGGCCCGAGGCCTGGCTCCGCCCCTGCTTTGATCTAAGTTTTCAATTCTAGCGGTAAAGTTTTTTTTAGCATGTTAGTTTTTATTTTCTACTATTCATTGCCCCTGCGCACACTCCATGCGTTGACTGCACCTTTCACCGGCCTTAGGCTGTATGCCTCCAGGTACACGCTGGCGCCCTGTCACCACTGCCGACCAAGTGCCACCTCTGCAGTGCGCAGTTGACCAACCAAGGTGGCCGGCCGTGCTCCTCCGCATACGCGCCGCCAGACTCTAGATCGGTTTTGACTACGCCTCCGCGTACCTTCGCGATCCCCGCAAATGGGCCGACCAGTCGTGTGGCTCTACACACGTGCCGCCGACAACCATCGTGTAGGAAACGATGGTACACCTCTGCACACACATCGCCACCACGACCAGAGCATGAGCGTCATCGGATCGATCTTGCCATCCCGCCGGGGCAGCCGCCACCTTTGTGTTCGATCCGTCGTTGAGATTGGTCTCGTTGTCACCACCTTCTCGCCGACCCTCGAGCTCCATTGGGGCAAGGACCTCATCGTCGAGCAAATTGTGCTATGCCGCGATGCACGATTGTTAGCCAAGTCAATGTTGCGGCTATTTGCCGTGCCATCGTCGACACAATGCCTCGAGTAGCCACCGCTACCTTGCACGTTGCTGTCACTACTCACTAGGGCATCGACCGACCCCGCCGCTGTCGCCTTGTGTGCATGTGCAGGCGAGGCTCGACAGGCTGCACTAGGGTTAAGGGAAAACCCCAACGGACTGGCTAAACGGCCTCCTTGGGCCATTGATTTTAGGCCAAACAAGCCCGATCATGGTGGGCCCGAACAGCCTTGGTGCTTATGTAGAAAAGCCCCTTAGGTCGAGGGGCTTTTTCTAAATCAAGTACAAGTCCTCGATTTAATAAAAATGGACCATTCGAAGCCAAAATTTTGTAAGGGCTCTGGAACTTTTGGAATAAAGCATGAGGGCTTCCACCAGGTGGAATTTTGCCAATTAAACGTCAAAAGTTTTCTAGTTCTCTTATTTAAGTTTTTTGCGATTTATTTAAATACCAAGAATTGGTTTTCTAATAATTTGTGAGTATAGAGACTTGTTCTATGCCTAGAAAATTGAAAAAAAATTACCAAAAATTGTAAAATTGATATTTACTACTTATGCAAAATTACCAAAGGTGCGCTGGCTAGCCCGCGTCTGCTTCTGCACCGGCGTGATCTTCATCACCTCGTCCTTGGCCCTAGCACGAGCTACTCCACAATCTGGTGCTGCATGAAGGGGAGCAAGTGGAGGTAGATTTCCTCTAATCTACCATGTTTTTTTTATTTGTAATTTCTCTCTACTATGTTATCTACTAAGTTTGATATTAAGAAGTATGAAAATAAGATTAGTTTCTCTATACGGCAGGTTCAGATGAAAACCATTCTCACATAGGTGGGTTGAGGAAAGCATTGCTAGCTAAACCGGTGACCATGGCAGATGAGCAAAGGGTGGAACTAGATCAGAAAGCACTTTCCGCCATACAACTTAGTTTATCTACAGATATTCTACGTATAGTTATTAATGAAACCACTACTGCAAAACTGTGCAGAAATTGAAAGCTTTTTACATGAAGAAAAGTCTCGCCAACAAACTGCGCCTCAAAGAACGTTTGTACACAATTTGCGGAAGGTACTTCTATACAATCTCATCTTAATGAGTTCAACTCGCTTATCATTGATCTTGAGAAATTAGATGTGAAAATTGAGGATGGAGATAAGGCTATTATGTCGGTCATCTCTTTACCTGCTACCTTTAAACACTTCAAGGAAATTATGCTTTATGGCAATAATGATACCCTTAGTTTTGAGAATGTTAAATTAAATTTATTGTATACGGAGAAATTTGATATTGATTCTCGTTCTAAAGTTAAGGCTGAGAGTTTAATTGTTAGAGGTAGATATCAACATAAGGGCAATTCTCCTAGATCAAAGTCAAGATCCAAATAACGAGGTCATAAATCCAACAATTTTTTTCATTATTGCAAGAAACTTGGTCATGAGATTTCTCAGTGTTTCAAATTGAAAAACAAGACAAAAGAAATAATAAGACTCAATTCAAAAAAACCCGCTGAGGCTAGTGTCGAGGTTTGTTACCGACAATAATTAAAAAGGGGCTAAGCGCTGGATCGGGAACTCGATGGTAGCACAAGACACACGATGTATACAGGTTCGGGCTCTCTCGGTGGAGATAATACCCTAGTCCTGTGCTCTGGGATTATGATTGGCTAACTTATTTGCTGATGATGTTCTCTGTTCCCCTCCTCCTCTCCCACCCCCCTTTATATAACGGAGGAGGGCGGTTACAAAGGAGAGTCCTACTCGGATACGAAGTGGAGATTGTATCTCTATCCGGATTCGCCCAACATGGCAACAACCAGGATTACAATTATATCCTACCTAATTAAGGTTGGTTTCCATCTTCGGAATTTCCTTGCTGCGCATGGCGGCCTGCCTCCTGGGCAATACACATCTTCATGTAGTCGGCTTGGCCCATCCCCTCCTGGGTGGTCCTCACGGCCCGCCATGCAGATACCCGGGGTCCATATACTCCATAGCTAGTTTTGTTGAAAATAAACCTGATGGTGAGACTCTAATCATCACTTCTAATTTGAAGAATCAAACTACATTCATTATTGATTCAACATGCACATTTCTTATCTGTTCACATAAAGAGTGGTTTTCTACTTATGATTATGTTGATGGTGGTAAAGTTGTGATTGATGATGAGTTTCCACTTGAAATTATTGGAATCGGTTCTGTTCAAATCAAAACACATGATGTCATTGTTAGGACCCTTACAAATGTTTGCCATGTTCTCAGAATGAAAAGAAATCTTATTTCTTTAGGCACTATAGAATATTTAGGATATAAGTATACCGAGGAAAATAGTGTTCTTAAGATTTCAAAAGGTAACTTTGTTGTGATAAAAGCCAAAAGAATCAATAGTCTTTATTACTTGCAAGGATTTATAGTTATAGGTTCTGTAGATGTTTTTACTATTGCATGGGATCCTCACATCATCAAGTTTTGGCATATGCGCTTGGGTCATATGAGTGAGAAAGGTATGTATCTCTTATGTAAGAAAGGACTTTTAAGTGATATTGGCAAACTTGATTTCTATGGGCATTATATTTTTGGCAAACAAAAGAGAGCCAGTTTTACTGTTTCAACTCATTACATTAATGGAATTCTCGATTATGTTCATTCTAATCTTTGGGGTCGTTCTGGATTTCCTTCTATTGGAGGATGTGAGTACATGATAACCTTCATTCATAATTTTTCTCTCAAAGTTTGGGTTTATTTCTTGAAACATAAGCATGAAGCTTTTTCAGTGTTCAAGAATTAGAAAGTTTTGATAGAAAATCAAACTGACAGGAAGATTAAGAAACTTAGAACTGCAAGACATTTAAGTGTTCTAGGAAAACCTCAGCAGAATGGTCTGGCAGAGCGTATGAATTGCACTCTTTTGGACCAAAAGAGCCAGTTGTATACTTTCAAGTGCAGGTTTATGGCATAAGCGTTGGTTGTGGGCCGAGATTGTTTCTACAGCTTGTTATTTGATTAATCACTCTCTAAATTCCATCATTACTTTTCATATTCCGAAAGAGGTTTGGTCAGGTAAATCAGTTGATTATTCCAATTTGAGAATTTTTTGTTGTCCTGTATATGCTTATGTTAACAATGGAAAATTAGAGCCTAGAGTAAGAAAATACATATTTGTTGGGTATGGTTTTGGTGTTAAAGGATATCGTTTATGGTGTTCTCAATGGGTAGTGATAACATTGTATGTTCATTCACAATTGAATTTGAAATTTTTGAAGCTATGCAAGAAATGCATAATTTGAAATAGTTTTATCTATCATTGATGATGATTCTTCGACTTGTTCTACTTCACATCCAATTTATGATACAACATCTCCTAGCATTAATGATCATTGCATAGCTCGAGATAGATCAAGAAGGAATACTCAATTGTTTGTTAGATATCATGACACTGATAATATGTCCTGTTATGCTCTTCTTGTTAGACAAAATATTTGTGATACTTTTGAACCTTCTTATTTAGAAGCTATCTCGTGTGAAAACTCTTCTAAGTGGTTGATAGCTATGAATGGTTAAATTGAGAGCCTTTATAAAAATTGTACATAGGATTTGGTTGAGCTTTCGAAAGTTAAGAAAACTTTAAAGTGCAAATGGATATATAAGAAGAATAATGGTATTTCTGGAGTTAAAACTACAAAATGGAAAGCCCGGTTAGTGAAAAAAGATTTTGACCAAAGAGAAGATATTGACTTCAATGAAAATTTTCTCCTATTGGTTTGGAATTAGAGAAACTTGATGTTAAAACTGTCTTCTTATATAGAGATTTAGAAGATGAGATTTTTATGACACAATCTAAAAGTTTTGCTCCTGAAAATAGCATTTAGTTTGTCATTTGAAAAAATCTCTCTCTAATCTTAAGCAAGCTCCTAGGCAGTAGTAGTATAAAAAGTTTAATTCCTTCATGATTGCACAACAATATTCTCGCAATAATTATGATAAATGTGTCTACTTTAAATAGTTTTCAGATGGGTCTTTTGTCTATTTGCTGCTCTATGTTGATGACATACTTATTGCTTATCATGACAAGTCCCTAATTAATCAGTTGAAGGCTCAACTTAGTTCTGAATTTGAGATAAAAGATTTTGGTCCAGCAAGAAAAAATTTTGGGATGGAAATTTAGCATGATCGTAAAGCTGATAAATTATTTCTATCTTAAAAAAGCTACATTAAGAAGATTCTTAATAGATTTAATCTCGGTGATTGCAAACATGTTTCTACCCCTTTTGTCTCATACTTTAAATTATCTTCAGTCAATGTCCTATTAATGCAGAACAGAAAGAGTATATGTCGTGTGTTATTTACTCCAGTGCAGGTAAAAATCTCATGTATGCTATGATTTACATTAGACAGATTTGGCTCATACAGTTAGTGTGGTTAGCAGATTTATGCACAATACTGGTAAAAAGTATTGGAATGCTGTTAAAGGGATTCTTCATTATTTGAAAGAAACTTCTAATTTTAGTTTGATGTTTAATGTTTGATAAGAATAAAATGAAGATAAATAATATTGTTGGGTTTATTGATTCTGATTATGCTATTGATCTTGACAAATGAATGTCAATTTGTAGATATATCATCTCTTTATGTGGTTCTGTAGTTAGTTAGAACCACGACGAGCTTGTCGGGGTCGCCGACATCAGCGAGAAGGTACCTGTAGGTGGAGCTCTCCTTCTCGAACAGCTGCCTGAAGAGCAGCCTCCTTCCGGTGCAAGAACTGGTGATGTACGCCGCCATTGAGAGGGCAGGCAGCAACCGAAGGTGCCGCAAGATCGGCTGGGGAGCAAACCAGGCGACGGCGGCAAGCCCGAGCTGAGTTGACCTGGCTGCGGCGGCCAGGTGCGGGATCAGGTGGCGACATAGCCGAAGTGGCACCATTGGACCTGCTCGCTATTATATAAGGCGGAGGAGACGATCAGATGATGAGTAGGAGGCGGTGCAAGTGTGGAAGGAAGAAACAGTAGCAAGGCAAGGCCTGGTTGTTATCTCATGGAATTGGACGTCATCGTCGTGGGCCTCGCTGTGGTTCGGTTCGGGTTGTGAATGAATAAATAATTGCGCCGAGGCGATGGGCGCGATGGAATGACGAGATCGGCGAGGCCGTCGGTGCCATGGTATCAGGAGGGACGGCCACGTTGGAGGTGGGCGGAAGTGGTGTGGAGATGGGGATGTTACTTTCCACTACTAACTTACATGATTTGGGCAGTTTTTTGCGATGCAAACTCTATTGGTTCAGATACCAAGTTTGCACAAAAGCGTGTCAAAAAAATTGCAAGCATAGTGCTAAAGTTAGCCCATCGTCATTAAAATTTCAATTTTGGATTCAATCGATGTTAAGAAAAAAAGAGGTACTAGCAGCTGTCGTTTGTGCAAAATCGCGAACCTTAGAACCAACTACCAAGGTAGTGATGGATGACCTCATCCATTACATATAGCGAAAGGGACCGGCACTTGCATATGAAATATGAAATTATTTATAGAGTAATGTTTTTAAGTTTTAGTTCTGGAACTCTCAATAATTAAAGCAATATAAACATCGATCAGTGCATGTTGCAAATAAACTAATTTGATGCGAGTTTCAGATTGATAGGGCAATAGCATGTTAGTGGGTGCTAGCATCCTTGTCGAAACAAACTAGCGAAGTTGGTCCAGTAATATCTAGTGATTTTCTGTACCTGACTATATGTATTGTGTTTGCACGAAATTTGGTCTAAAATGTTGATCTAGAGATGAACCTTACGCTATCTGCACCATACATATCTCGCCATTTTATTCATACTTTACCTGGCTCCGTATATCCTATATCAATTTGCAATAAGCCAAGAGGCAAGAACTACACTGCAAGGTATGTCTGAACTTGCTTTTTTTTAGAACATGTGGGTGTATACACCGGAAAAGGCTATAGAGTGCGCTTCCTCGAGGCCGAGAGTGCGCGATCAATATCTTCCTCCTTCTCCCTCCACCAACAAAGTATAGAAAATAGGGCTTCACCTCCTTCTCCTTCATCAGTGACGGCCGATGGACGACGATGAGGTTAGTGTTAGGTTTCCATAGGTTAGAGGAAGGGTTCACCAGGCCATAGGGTTTAGAGAGAGCAGAGAGGCAGCGCCGTTGGCCACGGGATCAAAGGAGGACGGTGGTGGGTGGTAGCAGCGGGCGGCACAGCGATAGGCAAGAAGAGTTAGGTTGAATGGGGTAGAGGGCGGTGGTGGGGAAGAGAAGGTGGAGTGGCGATAGGCAAGAAGAGTTAGGTTGAATGGGGTAGAGTGCCATCGACCGTAGGTGGTTGAAGCGGGGGTAGCAGTGATGGTGGAGGTGTACGGAGCTCACTGAGGAGGAAAAATAGGGTAAAGGCAAGAGGAAGAAGAAGAGTTTTTGGGTGGGAAGGAGCCACACACACTCAACAACTGCAAAACATGCGGGAGCTCTATAGACTCCCTATCTAAACTTGCTTTGTGACAACTAATATGTAAAACGAGCGTTGAAATGATCCAATAAAGGATGATATGACAAAATTATGTAAAGCATTTGAATTTTTCCTTGATAAAATTGGATTCATGCCACTCTAAAACTTGCCCAATTAAAAAAAACACCACTCCAAAAGAGTAAACGGAAAAATTATCACTCTAAAACTTGTTTTCTTTGATATATGCCACTCTATGACTATTTTGCCCTTTGTCATCTCCTTCCTTCCCACCGGCCACCATCGTCCCTTGCTTCTTCCTCCTGATGCTGCCTATCGTACAACCATTTTCCTAACCACATCACTGCGCTCCTACTCCTCCACTGCTACCTTGTTCCCTCATTCTCCTTCCATCCCAACGCAGGCCACCACACTCCTCTCCATCATCCACCGCCGTCACCTGGCGTGGACCTTTGGTTAGTGGTGAAAAGGTGAGATGCACGTCGGTCAGAGTAAGGAGAGAGGGAGTTAAAGGACGAGCGGGATCTAAGATCACTAGTTGTCGTGTGCAAGTGGGATAGCAGATTTGGCCACCCTAAGGCGTTGGTGGCCCACAACATGTAAGATGATCAGATCCACCAATGACAAGAAAGACGGATAGACCTGGTCTGAATCACCACTACCTCCCTTGTTGGCGGCCTCTGCGAAGTCATCTCCACCTTGCTGGTTGCAGAGACGCCATCTACCTCACCATTGATAGCCACATGCCCATTGGTAGGGAAGGAAACTTTGGCTGTCATGCTCACTGGAATAGGATTCAATGGTGACGGCACGAAATCAGAGTAGTTGGACGAAGAAGTAGGGGACGATGGTGGCCGGTGAGGAGGAAGGAGAGGACCGAAGGCAAAACAGTCCTAGAGTGGTATATATCAAAGAATGCAAGTTTTAGAGAGGTAATTTTTTCCGATTCACATTTTGGAATAGCATTTTCTGAATTGACAAGCTTTAGAGTGGCATGAATCCAATTTTGCTTTTTCAGTCGCACCATGTTTGTTGAAGTTTAGCTAAGAAACACAAGGCAGATTTCCCAAACAATTCTCCGCATAACCGACATGATGGTGCCCAACCAGGTAGCACCGGAACATCTCACAGCAAATGTTGAAGATAATTTTAAAATAATTTTATAAATTAAAAATGTATTACTTAAAAAAATCAAATGTTGAACCTTGTAGCATGTGGCATTACAGGCTACAGCTAGCCTGTGAACTTGTCAACCTCGTCAAGTCCATACATAGATTTTGAATGCTCTATCTTGGTATTAAGAGATGGAAGAGAAGGAGCGAGGGAGCCAGATTCTACTACGGGGCCGGGCCACCATGTAAAGCCAGAAACACGAACTATATCGATTGCGGGATAGGGATCACCTGCAGTTTAAACGGGAATTGCAAGTTAAGCAGTACCCATTCAATCGTCGGATGAAAAAGCGACGAACAAGATCTTCTCGGGGTACTAGAGCGAAAACTCTGTTTTTACTGTAGCAGGTACTGTAGCACATGTTTTTGGATGACCTGCACCGTTGATTCACTGGATCGGACGGCTCTGTTGAATAAGGACTACTTTGCAGTCCTCATTCAAACTACATGTGATCCCTATCAGTCGATTACGCTTGCTACGGCAGAGAATCCAAGATGCAACTATGCAAGGCTCTGTTTCCCCAACGAACAATGGTGATAACCAGTAAGTTGGCACCTTTGGTCGACCTAAATAATCAGTGGCCGAGCTTGAGCCCAAATAGAAAAGGGGCTATCTTCTAACAGAGAATTCCGTTTTAAAAAATATCTTCTAATAGAGAATAAATTACAAAGGAAAGATGTGGATAATGTCTAGTCTAAGCACTTTCTAAACCTAGCCGGGACAATGGTACCTCCATGCAACCAGTGGCAACGCTTAGAAATCGCACCTCCGCACTAGATCCACATCGATCCACTCTAGATAGTTCAACATCAATGGAGTCAAAAAAGATACATGTCCCGATTTGACACATCTGCTCCAGCATTATTGGTGCGAAGCTACAACACATTAGCTTATGCGTTGCAAACAAGTCTCAATGCCATTACCACTAGTGCAGAGATGTTTAACCAGTACGGAGAAAAGGATGTTTCTGATATTAGTTTCTGAAGATATTTTTAGAAATAAAATAAAATAAAAAGCTAAAATAGGAAAAAAAATATTTCCACGGGAGCGCGGTATCGCTCGATTCCGCCAAACTTACACATGCTCTTGGCTTCCACTGTTTGTCTATATACCTGCAAACAACGCCCTTCAATTCCCTCACTTGTCTCGCTCTCGCTCACGCCGCATGCCTTGCCGCGCTACAGACTAGGAGATAAGCCAAGCTAGCCACTTCCGGCTTCCACTTCTTCTTCACCCACCCATATTAACAATGGATGCCTCCAGAGACATCAGCTTCCAGCGCCACCTCTGTCTCTTGCTGCTCGTCTTGTCCCTCGTCGGCGCTTGTCTTTCTCGGGAGGCGCCGCTGCCATTGCCGGTGCAGGTGCCCGCGGCCCGGAGCGCGGTCTCCACCGGCAGGCGGGCGCCGGTCCGGCACGAGCTGTCGCTGGACTTCTACACCAAGACGTGCCCCGCGGTCGACCAGATCGTCGCCAACGTCACCGCCGCGCGGTTCCGCGACTACCCGGCCGCCGGCCCCGCCGTGCTCCGCCTCTTCTACCACGACTGCTTCGTGGAAGTACGTAAGCAAAGCCAGCATGCAATGCATACATAGATGCGCACATTGCGCAATTCTCACTGCACATGGAATCCTCACTGTGGCACCCACAATTTCGCTGCGTGGTATGAACATTGCGGCGTAGCTTAGCATGCTCAAGCCTGGCGTGCTAACTTGTACCGAACACCCCTCGAATATTTACACTAGTACTTGCCTTACTGCAAGCACATTCTGGGCATCGGTGTCCGATCAACTGTGGCTGCGATGTGAATGTGCTGCGTACAGGGCTGCGACGGGTCCATACTGATCGCGCCGACGGCCAACGCCAGCGACGTGGCGGCGCTGCCGAAGGTGGAGAGGGACGTGGAGGAGAACAGGAACCTGCCGCAGGAGGCGTTCGACACGGTGGAGATGGCCAAGGCCGCCGTGGAGAGCAAGTGCCCCGGCGTCGTCACCTGCGCCGACGTACTCGCCCTCGCCGCCCGCGACTTCGTGCAGCTGGTACGCACGCTCTAATTGCTCCTTCCCTATTCTCTCTCTCTCTTTCCCCCCCTCCGGTTCATGAAAATGTAACGTGGCGCGCGCAATCCCACTGAACAATCATCAAATAGCAACTGTGCAAACACAGTAGGTATGAAACTGAAAGCACCAGCAATCTGAACTGTGGGTTTCAGCGAGATAGAAAAAATGTTAGGGAGTATATAGGTATCATCCGGATGTTTTTTTGGTTGAAATCATCCAAATCTAGAACTATTGGATTTCGGATCCAAATTCACCGGGCCGTTGGATCAAATCATACGATCGGATGTAATCGATACTCCCGAACATCCAAATTCACCGGGCCGTTGGATCAAATTAGGATCGGATGTAATCGATACTCCCGAATCTCAACAATGATCCAATGATTCTAGATTTGGATGATTTCAACCAAAAAAACATCCGGTTGATATTTATCAAATCCCAAAATGTTATGCAAGTATGCAGCATTGCATGCAACTCCCCACTGTCAAAGTTGGTGTGCAAGTCAGGGACCAGAGCGAAAGCGCCGCCGGGGGCAAAAGAAAAAAAAAAGGTTAACCTGCTTTGCTTTGCATGTGGACAAAGGCGCCGTGCCACAATGGACGGCATGTGGTCTGATGCGAACGTCGTCAGGAGCATGGCGCACTGTGCTTAGCTTAGCTTAGCCGGCTAAGCCAAGTGCCCTGTGATTGTCTCTCTCACGTACGAGCCGGTAAAATAAATAAGACGTGTGCCTGCTTGTTTTGCCAAATCGGTCAAAATTAGCAGCACAGTCGGTGATCTATTGTATTGCTGGTAAATATTGCTCCTAGCTAGATGTTGCAGTGGGCATGTGGCCGTGCAAATGTAAACGATAGGGTTTGGTTTTGTCAGTCGCTGGCACGGCTAACAAACGATTATTGCCTGATCTAGCAAGGCAGACAAAGATCGCTACTTCAACGGGTAATTAGGTTTGAAGATTCGACAATCTCTTGGATCTTATGGTCAGTGCAAGGAACCAGAGGATAGGCACCATCGTGTCAAGACCAGCAGATTTGGTTCTTGCAATTTACGGGCACATGGATGGTTTGTGCGTGCACTCACACAGAGAAGCTAGCTAACCAAATGACAAGTTGTCTTAGTTTGTCCGGTACCACCAGTAGCCTCTGAGCAAGTCTGTCCTCTTCTTTCCTCTGCATTATTTTTCCCCTACCCAGAGTAGTCAAGCGTCCTGCCTGGCAGGGGCGAAGCCCAGGAAATATTGCCGTCGGGGTCAGATCGTAACCTGCGTGGGCAAATTTGTTGGCGCTTTGGGCCGTGGGAATGCTTCGGCTCTTTGGGTGCTTTGCCGTGATGCCGCCAAATTGTAGAGTCACCATATGTTATTTACCGTGTCGAAATTTAATATTTAAAGATATGGGATAATGAAGCAAGCAAAGTCATCGGTGTCAACTGACACCGACGTTTGACTGTAACTCCGCCCCTGCTGCCTGGCCCTTTGCTTTGTTGTGGAGCACGGTCGCTCTTCTTCGGAATCTGCTTGTGCATCTTTCTGGACCACTTTTGCCTAGGAAAGTCAAAACTCACAAAAAGTTAATAAGTCACACAGCAAAATTTTCGGCTCAATTTATATGTAGAAAACTTGAAATGATAAGCACATGTAAATTTCAAGAGGGGAGAGAGAACTCAGAGTGGACCAAAATCAATCGCATCTTATCTTCATTTTGCCATCTCCCGTAAACATACTTTATTACAAAAAGCCTATAGACAATGGGATGGGTAGGACTCATGCCAGATAAGAAAAGGCCATTCATATTAGGACCAAAATTCTAGGTTACATCAGGGATTGAAATATAGTCGATTATCGCTTGGTTATCACGAAAACCGACCGCATTAAGTTGGTTTGAAATTAGAAACCGGTCTAATTTAAAAAAATAGAAAATTTTATAGGACGTAAACAGGTCAAAAATCGATAAAATCGCATGATTTCGATGAAAATCGACGAAAATGGCTCAAAAACTGCCACAAAAAGTTCAGTTGGTCAGTCATTTTTTGGTAAAAACCGATCGATTTGATTTCAAAACCCTTCAATTTCTAACGAACCCAACACCAATTTTTCGAAGCAATTGGGTAATGTAAACCGTGCTACATGGGCTAAAAGCCCAACACGTTGTTGTTGTCTGGTGAAAGAAAGTCGCTAAAGATGGGCCAAATTTTGTAGCGCAGGCAGGTGGGCTGTACTACGCGGTGAAGAAGGGACGGAAGGACAGCAAGGTGTCCCTGGCGGGCAAGGTGCGCGGCAGCCTGCCCCGCGCCAACTCCACGGTGGACGAGCTCCTCCGCGTGTTCGCCTCCAAGGGCCTCGGCGTGGGCGACCTGGTGGCGCTGTCGGGGGCTCACACGGTCGGCTTCGCGCACTGCGCCCACTTCGTGGGCCGCCTGTACGACTTCGGCGGCACGCGGCAGCCGGACCCCGTCATGGACGCGCGGCTCTTGAAAGCGCTGCGCATGACGTGCCCCTACTCCGGCGGCAGCAACCGCGTGGTGGTGCCGTTCGACGTGAGCACGCCGTTCCAGTTCGACCACGCCTATTACGCCAACCTGCAGGCCAGGCTGGGTCTCCTCGCCTCCGACCAGGCGCTCTTCCTAGATGCCCGGACCAGGCCGCTCGTGCAGGAGCTCGGGGCCGACAAGAACCGCTTCTTCGAGGCCTTCGCCGCCAGCATGGACAGGATGGGATCCGTCAGGGTCAAGAAAGGCAGTAAGGGGGAGATCAGGAAAGTCTGTAGTCAGCACCAGCTTTCATGATCTCCGTCGATCTACCGATCATGATTCGTGAGGTCCATCGTCTCTACTGTCCGTCGAGATATGGTTGCTCTATACAGGAAAAGATAGCTCTCATGTGGAGCTTGTTCAGGGTTTTGTTTAGAAGAGCTATCTTCTGCTCTATATGCCATTCTGTAGAGAGCAGCTTGATCTTTTTCGTTTGTGCTTGTGCTGGAAATATGAGCCGTTTTCTCTTGTTTTGTTTCCCTCTCGGCGCGTTTCTACGGGTGTGCCGGTTAGTACAAGCACGTCCCGTGCGTGCGTGCGTGTTTAACTGGATTGTTCCAGTGGCAGGGTCTGTGCGCGACGGTCTGTGTCTAAGCTCAACTTAGCAGCTGATCCATGTTAAATGAAATAGCTTACAGAATTTAACGAGTTCAAATCAAAAGCATAAAAGTTCTTTTAAAAAAAAGGGGTTCTATCCCACAGGAGCCTAAAATTTTTTGTGAAATCACAGTCACTTTTCCCACTGTTGGATCAAGATTCTATGACTCATTTCTCCCTCTCACACCTATATAAATTCACCTCACATTAACCCTAACTCACCCTACACCCCACCCCCACCCCTGTGCCGCCTCATCGATGAGCTCCTACCCTCCCGCCTCCTCCCTCACCCCTGTCCCCTCCTTTTCCACCCCATCTCTTGTTCCAGCCACTGTAGCCGCCTCCCTTCATCCTCTTAGGCAAGATCCCATCGTCACCATACTACTACAGGAATGTACATTATAATCGGTTTGTTTTCGTCGTCACAATCGGTTCTGACCTAAAACTGATTGTGATGTGCCTCATTATCACAGTTAGTTCTGAGATAGAACCAATTGTGATGATGGACATCACAATCGGTTCTACCTTAGAACCAATTGTAATGTGGGCTATCAGAACCAATTGTAATGTGAGAGTTTGATGTTCAATTTGTATAGTACACATATATCGCATTCACAATATCTAACACAATATATAGAACACAAACATATCACATAACATTCATAATACATAATATTATTTACAAAACATATAACATTTACAACACAAGCATATAACATGTCGGGTCTCTAAACCTACCATCCTCCACTACTACTGACATATGTGGTATCGTAATTTGCTGAGATCTTTATTGTCTAGGCTCTTGAGGGGATATTAAGGTTCTGCAAAATAGAAAGTAGTGCACTAATTTAAGTTTTAAAATTTGTATGCAAAAGATTGATTGTATTATGCATGCACATATACCTTAGGAAAAAGGTCTGAGCCATCGACTAGGATCAATAGGTGATGCATGATGTAGAAGCCGTATATGTCGTCGCAACCCAGTTTATAACATTATGAACAAAGAAAATCAAATTAGGAGATAGAGAACAGATATCAGAATAAATTCTATATTAGGTATTTTGTACCTTGAAGTGCTTCCGCTCAAGTTGGTTGCCTCGTTTGTCATCATGTCGTCCTACTTCCGCAACGTAAGACAAGAAAGCTCTGCATACATTGAAGAGAAGCCATTGAGGCAAAAAAAATATAGTTAAAAGGAGAAAGTGTTAGTTAGATGAATGTACTTACTTCCACAAAATAGGCTTTACCACGTAGGCCATTGGTTTTTTCTCAAGCGAGTTAAAAGTGTAGACTTTATTTTCACTCGGAGCGACAAAGAGTAGAACCCAATAGCTACTTATTAAATAGTATGCCATGCAAGAAAATAAATTCATATACAGTTTAAGTGCGTAAAAACAAATTGAAGGGTAATGTCATTAGAGTAATACTTACTCCTTGTGGTATGGAAAGAGAATGAAGTCTTTTTTCACCTCAGCATGCAATGCGTGCTTGATGTAGTTGAAAGGAACTCTGATTGAAGCCTATCCATAGTCGTAGACACCATCTCAGGGTTGATGAACCTAACTAGGTGTTGACCCGTCACAGCTCGCTGTCTCAATATCCTGCAACTCATGTTAACTGTTAAAAAATATAATACAAAGTCCTATAACAGTCATAGGCTTATGTAGTATGGTGCGATACTCAAAGTGTATAGTAGAAATATTGATGGCTCTCAGGTTGTACAAACGAAATAGATTCTCAAAACTCACTGGGAATCTCCCATGCATCTCGCGGTGAAAATGTCCCCCTTGATACCTCACAATGAAATCGACGTGACGCTCGGCCTTATTTATCTTATCAATGTACCATCCACAGAGCAAGCGAGGGCACTTGCTTAGAGTATTCAATTCGTTACTAAGGACAAGAGGCTTTCCATATATGTACCTCTTAGAATCTTGAGAAGGCTTTGTGGCTTCTATCAACTTTGCTTTCTGGATGAAGGAGTCTCCGAGTCAGGATAAAGGGCTTTTCATGTATTTGAGGGGGCGCTATGGCCTTTGACAACTTTGTCTTCTTGGTAAAAGGATTCTCTGAGGTCTCATGTGGTTCTTTAGTCATCGTGCTAGTTCTTTTGTGTACCAGCTCTGCACTCTGCATAGGAGTCACTTGAATAGAGGAGTCGTGGTGGTGGTAGGAGTAGAAGCAGGAGCAGATATGATAGAAACCTACAAAACACATGTACGTATATGTAATGTGTTGCAGTATTGGAATAATCGAGAAGACGCGAGGGATATTTACTTTGACTAGTACGACACTCGTCATGGGCCACTTGATGAACGACATTCGTCCTTGTCCGAGAGTGGTAATATCTTCGTTTAGGGGGAAGTCCAACATATGAGATAGGAAGTCTTCGTGGATATAGTCCACTTGCACCCTCATGTAGCCCTTCTCCTAAAGGGTTACTATGCACCGTGTCAGTCTCCTTGCATAGAAATGCAACCTTGCGTCCAGCCTCAACGGGAAATCCGTCTTCCATCACAATGAGCTGACACTTGGCAGGCGCCTTCAAGAAGTGTGCAACTTGATCGAAAACATTGTTTAGCTTAATTTTGTACCTTTAAATTAGAAACAATTATTACATTCAAGTGGCGACCTGCCTAATCATGTCTGGAAACACAACTGCTAAGGTGAGGCACAGGCCTTTCTACAAGAGTAGAGGCTATATGGCTCTAACTTTGAGAGATCATCACCATCATCTGGGTCCTCAGGTGCTCCTCACGTTTCATCATCTCCTCCCTCATCTCCTTCTTCAACTCCTCCCTCAGCTTCTCCCTCAGTGTGTCCTTGAGACGCCTCGCAGGTGCTTCCTATGATCTTGAACTGGCACTGGCGGTGTTCTCATTTCGAAAGAAGGGCCTCTTCGTATGCCCCGCACCTTCGACAAGCACCCAGTTCTTATGGTTAGGCTTTTTGATCACTGAAGACAAGATGTCATTTGACCCTTGGCTTTGAAAGGTCCCCTACTCTTTCTGCTGGCTTACCTCCTCCTGCAAAAAGTGAATATAAATTAGTGCTAAAATACAACGAGAAGGATCAACTGCAATTATGGATGGCAATGGGGACATTCCCCGGCAGGGAGTGGTGCCTCGTCCCCGTCCCCATCCCTGACAAGAGGAAAATATCTCATTCTCTGTCCTCGACCCCGGTATTGTAGGAACGAGTTGGCCTAGAGGGGGGGTGAATAGGCAACTCTTCAAATTTTAACTTCACAGTTACAGAAGATTATTTTAACAGTTGAGAATTATTTAGAACAACAAGTAAAAGACGAATATTAAAAACAATGTTAACAGCGAAAGCAACACAAATTGAAGTAAAATACTGAATGAGACAAAGATTTATCCCGTGGTTCGGAGCCCTTCTCCTACTCCACGTTGAAGCACTTCTCTCGAAGTATTGCTTCACCACAGCTAATCGCAGTAGCTATGGTAATCACTCGGGTAGCTCTTTCACTATTTCAGTGAGGTGAGCTCCAAACCTTTCACAACCAAAAGTGGCCTTCCACAATTTCCTTTGGACAGGTCGCACTTTTCACCTTCTCCAAGCTGTCTAGGATCACTGAGATCCAAGAGTAATAAACTTGCACAAGTTCTGTCTCTTGGTTCACTCGCAAAAACACACTGCTAGACACAAGCTTGGATCTAAACACTTAGGAAGAATGAGAATTTTTGAGTTTGAAGATGAAGCACAGACTCCTTTTGAGAATGAGAGCTCTTATGAAAGCTAAAATGTCAAGGAGTTCAAAAGTCCTATGGTAGATGGCTCAGGAAATGCTTATATAGACATACTGGATGAAAATAGCCGTTACACCTACCACTGTGACCGTTGCACGTGTCAGAGTGTCAAAATTGAGCTAAAACACGTTTACAACAGACTAAACAATTAGACTTAGCGATACTGATCATGTGTATCACGAACCAAATTCAGACATTTACGCCGGACCAAAAAGTTTGGTTCGTCATTCATGGGAGAGCTTGAAAATTTGGTCCGTCAGAAGAATAGACAGATTGCATGTATGGCGGACCAAAAATTTGGTCCGTCATAGATGAGAGTTTCAGAGAGTTTGGTCCGGCAAAGGAATGAAAAGATGTATGCATGCCGGACTAAAAATTTGGTCTGTCATAGATAGGAATAACTGAGATCAGTAGTTATAGACCATTTTTGACACAAAATAAGTTTAATCAAAGGATTTGAATTTGCCATGGACTAAACTTTGAATTAGCAACATTTGGTCCGTCATTGAGGAGAAATTCTCAGATATGGAAAGTATTTTTGATCATGGACTAAAAAGTAGACATCAAGGATTGGTCCGTCACAAACGCTCGCCGGTTAGTCTCGCCTATATAAGGGCCTCCGGTGCATGGGAAAGGGGGACAGGGGCATTCGAGAGAAGAAAACTTGTAACTCAAGAGCTTTTGTATCACCTTCACACTCTCTAAAAACAATCGAGCGAGAAGTAAGGTCACATTCAGAGGAAAAAGGGAGCTCGAACACGGGTAAAAATCTTCGTGTCATCTCGCAGTTAAATCGGCCGGAGTCCTTCGTGTCAAAGGTCCCTAGGGTTTTCGCTTCTCTAGTTTTAGCTACCGACCAAGACGCCCTTCCAACCAAACCCGGTCAAGCATCCTCCGGAACTGTCGGGTGGAATACGGCTGTGCGAAGCGCGCTGTAGGGGGCTAGTGGTTGGCTTTTTTCGGCTTAACTCCCGGCGGACTTGTGTTCGCGGTTCGGCGGAGCTCGCAGATCGAAGATGGCGGATCCAAGCGGCACCAGAGATTCTCGGGCGAAGCGACGACTAAAGCGCCTCCGGCTGTCAAGGCGGTCGAGGAACCGCCGTACCCGCCTCGCAGACGGGCGCCGCCGCTCTCCGGAGCGGTGGAGCAACCCGTCGTCAAGGTCGGGCTATGGAGGCGGCCACCCCGCCTGTAACTTGCACGCAGCGCGTGCTTTCTCGACCACCGCCGGTGGAGTTCGCGCGGACTCTCCGACCCTCGTGGCTCAAGCATTCTTGGCCTCGTGGATCACGGCCCAACCCGGGTAGGGCTCCCGACGGTCGAACCGAAGCGTACCTCGGCGCCTAAGGCGCATGTAAGGCGCTCTCAGCCTCGAGTCGCCCTAACGAGAGGGCCTCGGCAGTGGGCCGTGGTCAAGGAACAGGGCGCCATCCCGATCCGGCTCTTGAGAATCGTGAGGACCTTCGCTCTCATCTCGACGGGAGCTACAGCAGCGTGGTGATGACTTTCGCGATCGTCTGCCGCGCGCCATCCGGATAAGAGCGCCGCCATGGCGGTGTGGCGGCAAACAATGAGAGTCCCCCTCATGGCTCTCACCTTGGGACCAGGAGGAGTCCCTCCTCCGGATCTGCGGCCAAGCGGGCCTCGCGCTTCGCGCCAGTCTCCAAGTGGGAGCTTCGATGAGCGGCTCCCTCTACTGGCTGTCGGGTGCGAGCCTTCTCTGGTCAAGGCCTACGTGGCTGGCCAACGTGTTTCGCCCGCATGACCATAGAGAAATATGACGGCACCACTCAACCCGGAGGAGTTCCTCCAAATCTACACGGCGATGGTGCGGGCGGTGGCGGATCTGAAAAGGTCATGGCCAACTACCTCCCAGCGGCCTGACGGGTTCTCGCCCGCTCTGGTCTGTTGAATCTCCCAGGGCTCGGTGCACTCGTGGGGACGGTTATCGACATTTTGTCACTAATTTTCGGGCTCCTTCAAGAGCTCGGGTGGAGGATGACCTCCACGCCCGAACAAGAAAGGGGAGTCGCCGCGACTTCATCCGGGCAGTTCATCCATCGCTGCGAACACCATCCCCACATCTCCGAGCAATCAGTCGCTATATAGCCAGGGAGGCGTCTGCGATCGCGAAGATGAGGGAGAAGATGGCCACCCGCATCATCAGCTCAACCTCAGGCTTTTCTCCCTCGCACATAAGTGCTTGGCCTGCAGAGGCGAGGGCAGCCGCAGCCCCAAGGGTGGCTAAAGGCAAGGGCGAGGCAGGACATCGAAAGGTCCCCGCCGAGCGGCAAGAAGCGCGAAGCGCTTGGCCAGGAGCAGGCGTGTCTTGGCCGCCGAGCGCGACAACGAGGAAGACCCGCGCCTCCAAGCGCAACCGCCGCGGCATCGTGATGATGACCGCCGAAGCATGGCGCTGACAGCCGTCGTGGCCGGCGAACGACGCCGTGATCAGCGCGATGATGACCGCCGCGATCGTAGGGGCGACCGCGATCAAAAGGAGGGCGTAGCCCTCTTGCCCGATACATAAAACCAATACCCATGACCTAGACAAGCTGCCGGTCGTGGGCGTGATGGTGGAGAAGCGCCTGGCGAGCGCCATACGATAATGATCAAGATGAAGATCCCGCCCCATGGCTTTTCCAGCAGAGCGTGATCACACTATAAGCGTACATCCACGGTGGTTCATCCACCATTCTCCAACGCCGCACAAGCTAACAAGAGGGAGGTATGCCACGACCTGCGTCGAGCTTCGAGTGGGCCGGTCGGGACATCAAAATGGCTCTGAACAAGCGATCACCTTCACCGCCGACCACCCCGAGGGCACCACTGGGCATCTCCCCGATCTTGGTAGCACCCACGGTCCGGAATGTAATGGGCTGGGGTGAGTCTTGATGGACTGAGGCGCCCATCAACCTCTTGTCTGTCGGCATTCATGGCGCTTGCAGATCCCAAGGCCAGACTGTGCCCGACCTGCCGCTTCTTGAGGTGGCCCAGATGGGCTTGTTCCCCTTGGGTCAAGTTTACCTCCCGTCACCTTTGGGGAGAAGGATAACTACCGCATCGAGATGGTGGATTTCGAGGTCGCAGATTTCGACCTCCCATATAACGCCTTACTTGGTCGGGCGCGCTAGTCAAGTTCATGGCGGTTACCCACTATGCTTACATGGTGGTGAAGATGCGGGCCCAGCCGCCCCATTGTTATCAACGTGGATAGGTGCGAAGTCTGCACACGCGTGCCTGGCGGGCTTGGGATCCGGCGGTGCCGCTCGGCGTCGCGACGACACCACTTCTCGGGAGCCCTCAGGCCGGACCGGTGCTTCACCTACCCGCCCCGGAAATGAAGTAAAGGTGGTCGCCTGAGCGGGGTGAACCCAAAAGACCGTCAACATTGGCGCCCACCTCGGGCCAAATAGGAAGCAGCGCCGTCACCTTCCTCCATCAAACGCAGACGTGTTCGCTGGCAACCGTCCGACATGACCGGGTCCCTGTGGAGGTGATCGAGCATCGATTGGCGACGCCTCGACTGACATACTCGATCCAGAAGGTCCGGGAGGCAGGGCGCCGAGCGGCGGGACGCCATTCGAGAAGAGGTAGAGAAGTTGCGCGGCGCTGGAATAGTCGAGAAGTCTCTCATCCTGAGTGGCTTGCCAACCCCATCCTCGTCAAGAAATCCAACAGAGGTGGCGCGTATGTGTCGATTTCACCGACCTCAACAAGGCTCGCCGAAGGATCCATATCCCTGCCAAGGGTCGATCTCATTGTAATCCACTCCGGTGCGAATAGGCCAGCTTTTCGACGCAGCTTCGGTACCACCAGATTAGCATGGCGCTTGAAGACGAAGAGAAGACTTCTTTTGTAACCCCTACGGGTGTATATTGTTATGTAAGAATGGCTTTTGGCTTAAAGAATGCCGGTTCAACTTACCAGCGTGCTATGCATATCACCTTCCGCCCCCAGCTAGGGCGAAATCTGGAAGTCTATGTTGATGACTTGGTTGTGAAGATTAAGAAGAGCGATGAGTTGATCCAAGACACGAGGAAACCTTTGCTAACCTCCTAAGAATTGTTTGAAGCTCAACCAGGAAAAATCGTGTTCGGTGTGTCTTCAAGGCACGAGTTCTTTGGGTTTCGGTGTCGGTAGGGAACATCGAGGCCAACTCGATAAGATAGCGGCCATCGAGCACATGAAGCGCTTGATCGCGACTCAAGCAAGTTCGATTCCGGCCGTGCTTTGGCCTCCTGGGCGATTCATTGCCGCTTGGGCGAAAGAAACTGCTTTTGTTCAAATTGTTGAAGAAGGCGAACCACTTCGAAAGTGGATGAAGAAGCCGAGTATAGGCATTTGAAGACCTGAAGCGAAGCCTCTCCTCTCCCCTGCCGGGTTTCCCGCGTCGGAGAGCCTTTGCTACAGATATCGCCGCCACCGGAGGTGGTAAGTCTTGATGTTTGTTCGCGAGAGGAAAGGCGTCCCGCGGTTTGCCACTACATCAAGAAGGTATTGCATGAAGCGTAAACTTCGGTATCCTCAAGCTCGAGAAGATGTCAGACGCTGTCCTGGTTGCATCCGTAGCTACCAGACTACTTTCGTGGGCGAAATCATCGTAAGTCACGGCCTACCCTTGGAAATCCTCCACAATCGCGGAAGCGAAGGTCGCATTGCTAAATGGTCGGTGGGGGGAATTCAACATCAAATTCGTGCCCCGCACCGCTATCAAGAGTCAAAGTTGGCGGAGTTAAATCCGAAAGTGGACTCCCGCCACTCTGGCCGAAGAAGCACCCGTGTCTTCCCCGGACGTTATTCTTTGATGGATCCTTGATTTGGAAGCCTTGCGGGTGGGGTTGTCTGGTCTCCCGACCGGGTGACACCTCCCGTGACGTGGTCGCCCTTGAATTCAAGGCCACCAACAACATTGCCGAGTATGAAGGTCTGGCTGGCGAGCTGCGCGACGCTTCGGCGTTGGGCATCAGCGTCTCAAGTCAAGGGAGATTCCTGCCGGTCATTAATCAAGCTCAAGGAGTTCGGTGTTCACCCCACCATGGCGGGCGTACCAAGTGAGGTCGAAGAATGGAGCGCCGTTTTGAAGGTTTGGGGTATATTCATATCCTCTACAGGACAATCACCTTGCTGGACGGGTCATTCCCACCTTGCATCCTCAAGGGCTCTGCTTCTGACGGGGTCTTGAAGAAAGACTATCGCGATCAGCCCATCGCAGCCCACAATTTGGTGGGGATGATGGTGCCATTGTGCCCCGGTCTAGGTGGGGACGGCGGCAAGCATCGCGACCTCTGGCTCGGAGTGGAGAAGGCGGTGCGTCGTCCACGACCTCCAATTCAGTGGAGGGAAGGCGGCGTGTTCGCCTCATTTCTGTGTCCGGGAGGAAGGCGGCCGTCGAGGCAAAGGCGGTGGAAAAGCTTCGCCCAATGGAGTACCCAGGCGAGCACCGAGTGGTCGCCACCCTTGGGTGAAGATCGATGGATGGACCCTATCACCGCCTTCTGCGTGACCAAGTGATCCCCGACGATGATGCCTCAAATTGTGAAGATTGCACGAAGGCCAAGTGCTATACTCTGGTAGGTGGGGACCTATATCGCCAGAGCGTAAACGGAGTTCTCTTGAAGTGCATCACTCGGGAAGAGGGAGCAACTGCTCTCGATATCCATGGGAGGCGCGGGGAGCTATATGTCGGCCGGACTCTAGCTCGACATGCGTTTCACCAAGGATTTTATTGGCTTACCGCCTCCGGGATGCTTATAGTGGCGGGGCGTCTGGCTTGTCGGTTCTTCGCCCGAGCAAACCCACCGACCAGCCAAAGCTCGCAAACCATCCCACTCTCGGCGTTCGCGTGCCGGGGCCGAATATCTCGTCCGTTCCGCTGACCACGAGGCTTCACCCACCTCTTTGTCGCCATCGATAAGTTCACCAAGTGGGTCGGCTTGAGCGCAAGCTGAACCATCACGGCCGCCGCCAGTTAAGTTCATGCGCAGGATCTTCACGCTTTGGAGTCGCCAATCGTATTATCACCGATTAACGGCATCCGGTTCACTGGTAGCGGCTTTACGCGGAATTGGTGAAGAAATGGGCACCAAGGTATGTTTTCGCGGTGGCCCATCCCGCGAGCAATAGTCAAGCGGGCGTAATGCTGCTGTCTTCAAGGGCCTCAAGACAAGAGCGTTCGATCGGCTTCACAAGAGTAGCGGTGGGGCGGAAGAGCTCCGCCGTCTTTGTGGTCGCTCGCACCACACCAAGTCGGCGGCAGGCGAGACGCCTTTCTTCCTAGTATCTGGGCGAGGGTGTCCTCCCCTCCATTGTCGTTTCGGTTCCTCTGCAGGTCTCGGTGTTCGGTGAAGAAGACCAAGAGGATCCTCCGAGAAGATGTCAACCTTGGAGGAGGTGCGGATCGTCTTTGCCTCCGCCTTCGCGCTACAAGCAGAGCTCAGCGGTACCACGCCACCCGGGTCTCCGAGAGAACACCGGCAACAAGCGCACTGGTCTGCGCAAGATTGACGCATGCCGGGTTGCATAAACTGCCTCCCGATGGGAGGGCCCTTCAAGGTGGTCTCGATATCTCGACGAGGGCGGTCCGGTTATAACGAGGACGGTGAAGAGTCGGCGAACTCCTACAACATAGCCTTCTTGCGGAAGTTCTATCCCCGAGGAATTGTAAGTACCTGCAGCTTGCTCCAATCGACCTCGAGGTCGTCCCTCTTCCTACCGGGTGTGGCTACCGGTTGGAGATCAAGAAGGCGATTGCCCGTAAAGCTTTTTTGCTTCTCCATTATTATTCCTCTTAGTTGTGCTTCGAGTGGCAATTATGCGCATGTATGTTGCTGGTTACTGTCGCGCTGCTAATTCCTTTGTGAAATCCATGGCGATCTTGGCGTCTGCGGTACACTGCTAGCCCGGCGATCGGGGGGTTAGAAAGGTGCAGTGCTCGACGCGGCTCGCACACCTCGGGTTAGCTCTCTGAAGCACGGCCGTCGTCATGACTGCCGCACCGCTTAATACCACCGTAAAGCTTCATTGCTTTGGTACACAAAGACCGTGATTCGGCTTTCCCTGGCAGTTCACAAGGACTTAGAATCCAAACAAGGCGAGCCAGACACTTCATCTTTGGGACTTAGAATGTACAGGCCTACCTTGCGTATGCTCTTCGAGATGTTTACTCACCCTTCAATTGAGTCGTGCATGCGTCAGGAGTAAGCATAAAAGTGTTGGCTTACTTTCACGACAAGCCCCTGCGTCTAAAATTTGATCCCCGTACGAAAAATTTGCTCGCTTGATGGCTCAGGGCTGCTTGGCCGCAAGCCTTCGCCAGCGCTCAAACATCGCCCGGCTTCCCTATGGTATAGCGGTGCTGGTCGAAAATGATCGCCCGATGGCTTTCGAGGCTGCTGCCGGCGCCCACTTGCTCGCCAGCGCACAAAAGTCACTTGCGGTCGCCGGTTAATGATACGCGGCCTTCAGGCAGTCGCCAGTCTTGCTGCCCCGCCTTTCGCCCAGCGCTCCAGGTTCCTTATCCTGCGGCATATAAAACAAGATAAGCGATCTATACCGCATTTTTTGGCCATTTCTTACGATCATATCTACGAGATGGTTCAAGCTACGCGTGATTATGCGCAAGTATGATCATATCCTGAGATGGTTCAAGCTACGGCGTGATTATCGCAAGTATTGGAAACCACGCCCCCATGATAAAAAAGAAGAAGGTGTGCTAAAAGTGTTAGCGTCTGGGCGGCCGAAGTTATCGGAGTGTCGGCTGGGCACCGCGCCTCTGCTGACGGCTCGTCGCCTCGGGTTGGCTCTGCGAAGCACCGCTGGTCGTCTCCGTTGAGCGTTGCTGGCCTAAGGGCACTTCCGAAAACTTGCTGTCTCGCCACGTTACGCCGTGGCGCATTCTCGGACAATCATCGGGGTCTAAGTTCCGGAAGGCCGAAACTTGCGATTATCTCGCGCAGAAACTTGACGCTAGGGCCTTGCTGTGTCCTGCGTTCCTCATTCGACTTAAGGCCATTTTTCGCCTACGTTTTATGTGGTCCGCGTAATCTATGCTTGCGATCACAACAGGCACATAAAATCATTTGGCAGAACTCAGAAACGCTACCCTAATTCAAGCGTTTTTAAAAGCGTTTTGCCTAAGTCGAATGGCGGCCATCCAACAAGCAAATATAACGGATTCAATCATACGAAAATAAGCGGACACATGAATAACGATTAAACATCTAACATTCATCCAAAAGTCTGCCCGTAGTTTTTAGGCGCACGTTCATCAACGAAGCAAAAAAAAAGTACAGAAGAAGCGCCGCCTTCACTTCACTCGTCCTCGCCAAGTCGAGTTCTTCGTCGGCGCCAGCGATACTAGGGGTGGAGATGTCCATGACCGGTTGCTCCTGCGGCAGATTCCGGCCACGATTTAGCAGTGCACGCATCTGCGCCTTCACCTGAAAGCCACCGCTTCGCGTGCCCCGACATCGGCCGTCACCACCGCCATGGGATCAGCGTGGCGGTAGCGCAAAGAACGGCGTGTAGAGTTGCGCCATGATCGCGACTGGCGTCCTTCCGTATGGAGCGAGCGGCTAGAAGCGGCGGAGTCTCATGCGCCTCGCCGGCTTTGGTTGGTCGCATAAGGCGGATCCAGAAGCCGAGTCCTCGGCGACTCGGCCTCACGCCTAAGGGTTCCGAGCACCTCTTGTGCGCTTTCGAACGCCTTCTTCAAACATGGTCGAGATTGCGCGCGCGGAAGAATTCAAGTGTCGAGGTCTTGGCCGCCTCGGCCCTCTCCTTCCGTCTCAGCCCGTTCGCCTGCGCCGCCTGCACGGTGCGATCGTGTTGCCCTCTCTGCGCGATTCAATTGCCGCCTTCTCCCGCCTCAGCTCGGCTCAGCCACTCGAGGTAAGGCTGGGCCGTCTGGGCACCATGCAGGCGGCGGCAAGAAGAAGGGTGCCTAGTGCAGCCGCATCTCGTTTACTGGTGAAGAAGTTCGACGCCGCCAAGGTCACAGTTGGCGATGGCGAGGGCGAGACCTCCGGCCGGTGCCGGAGTGTCTCCGACCTCGGCGGCGAGGCGCCGCGCAGAGGCCTCCGCCCGTCTCGGTGGCGCCGGGGTGTTAGCACCTTGGCGCGTTCGAGGCCGCCTTGGTGGCGCCCTCAAGCTCAGCCGGCCGTCGAGAGCGTGAGGCCGCCTGAAGCAGGCTAGCACAGGCTCCAGCGGCCAAAGTTTAAGCTTGCGTATGCCGCTTGTCGGCCGTGAGGTGAGGCCGCGGCTGGGCGATCTGCCCCCGCCCTTGGAGAATACGCCACCACGGTACGGTGGTGGCGGTGCTTTGATCCGTGGCCTGCCCTTTAGGGTCCGAGTTCATGATGTCGGCGATGCCGCCGGTGTCTGCCGTCGCGATCGCCGGCAGTGCACGCCCCGATCACCAACGGGCATGATTCGGGATTGGCTACGCCTACCGTGGAGTCCATCGGCGAAGTGCTCGACGACCAGCGTCTCAGCGTGCTCTGTGTCGGCGAAGCCTGCCTCCGCCGAAAAGCGTGTCGGGATTGGGACCGGCGACATCAACAGCGAGCCACCGCCGAGTTTGGCTCTCGGTTGCCCTACTTTGTCGCGCAGAAAGGGAAAAAGATGGCGGCTCGGTTGGTAGGAAGCCGCAGGAGAAACTTATGTGCGTAAAAAGGAAACTAGAAGACAAGGGCTTACGTCAAGACCCGTCACGCGCGTGCCGTTGTCGCCTGTGTCTTCGCCATAAGGCTTGGACGCGCCCCGAAGAGGGCGATCCTCCGGGCGTGTAGTCGAGCTACCAGCACTCTGTTGACCCGGCGTCCGCAACCCGCCGATGCGGGCCGCCATTGCTGCTGAACTCTGCCTCTCGACCGGCCGAAGCTCCAGCCTCTCGGCGTCTTGGCGGTCCGTGGCACCCCTGTATGCCGATTCATTAATCATCTGGATGTCTGACCGATCATTCGCCATGCCCTCCGATTGGACTGTCCGAAGGAATGTGGCGAGGAGGCCATCCCTTCCCGGCGAAATAGCAACTCCCCACTACTGGGTTGTCGTTGCAGGCGTATGAGAATGAAAAAATGGCGAAAGAGAGGAAGGTTCGGCATCACCCCATGAACATTTCACGAGAGGTGTGCAAAGATGGCGAGGAAGATGATAGAATTGGGGGTGAGATGAAGATGATGGATTTAAAGAAATGGAGGACGGTGAGAAAAAATCGTAAAAGTGGGAAGGCCCGCCATCATGGCCAGTGTGCAGGGACAATCTCGCTTGAGAGGCACAGGCGTGGCGGTCCCGGACGGATCGGAAGGTGCCTTCCGGCTACGATTATCCCCATTCGCCTACTACGGCAAGGCCAACAAGAGAGGCCGGAATGGAGTTCACCATGGTGGCTCGAAGAAGACAAAGAGCTTTGGGAAGAAGAGGCTAAAGGACAAAGAAAGGTATATGTGAACCGCTCGACACAGATGCATCTATATATGCTTCCCGTCGATTGGTTCACGAAGCAGAAATATGCGCCGTTTGGTCCCAAGGAAAACGGCAGATACGTCGCGAGGAACCGGCTACCAGATCCTCATGAGTAGTGGCCCTGCCTCGAGAGCGCGCTAAGCATTGAGTGCATTAAATGAAGGTTCTAAAAAGGAGTCTTAGGCTGCGGAATCTTGTCTAGTACGGGCAGTCCCGGCTATGCCCTCGTCTTGCAATCAGGGAGTACACGCTTAGGTACCTCTCCACAGTGGCGAAGATAAAAATACAGCCTTTGACTGCTATTTTGAATGTGCGACGGACCAAAAAGTTTGGTCCGCCATAGATGGAAATCCGAGAAACTTTTTGGTCTGTCAAAGAAATATGACTCTATATGTATGCCGAACAAAAAATTTGGTCCGCCATACATGGGAGTCTGAGAAGTTTTGGTCTGGCAAACAGAACGTGAATTTATGTGTATCACGGACCAAATTATTTGGTCCGTCGTAGATTTGGACATTGTATATGAAGATGAATTTTGATTCAAGGAGCAGAATGACTAAGAGTTTTAACTCCAAGCAATCTAGTTGTGACTTAGCCTTATGAACCAAATTACCAACTTTTGCAAAGTCCCCCTTTATAGTACAGCCAAAACAAAAATAAACCTAGCTATTTGACTTGAATCAACTCCCAAACCAAAAACTAGTAATAAAGAACATTAATCTTGTTAGTCCAACTAGCTCCATCTTTGAATTCAGCATATGCTCTTTCGTAGTTCTAAGAATTATTAACTTGATCATCAACACCAAAACTACTTAATAAAACATGATGAAAATTGAGGGGGCCTAGATGCTATCAGGTATCGGGGGCCATCTCACCCTGTTCTCTAACCCCGTCAGGTGTCGGGTCCCAATGGGGAGCCATACCCGGCTGCCATTCTGCTCAGCATCAGCAGTCAACATAGTAGCACACATGCACAATTGCCATTTTGGATAGCATTAGCAGTCAGCTACTTTCAATCCAAGGGTTAATCATTGTAATATCTCCCTAAAAGTGCTGCAATCCATCTTTGGAAAAAAAATTGATGGCAGCAATATGGTTTGAAGATAACTAATTGCAACAATATTGTTTTTATGTGCAGAGAGAATGGTAGAACCAAACTATTTGTTGATAAATTGCATGAATCTAAGGTATTGTGCTACAATAACCCACATACAAGAAGATTTTCAATTAATCTTTAGGCTATCAATGGTACCTTTTAGTGTGGCAACAGCTAGTAGCTAGACTTCACACCTATAAGGCTACACCATATAATACCAAATACATTCCCTAGACTTAGTGCTATCTCCTACACCCTAATTGTGCTATCAAGAATTCAAGATTGAGTCTTCCATGCAACAACTGACTTAAGACTCAACTCCCCAACCACTGCCATATATTTCCAACAAGCCAACAATCTTTAAAAGATAGTACTTAATTACCAAGGCAAATAGACTTTGTCAAACTTACAAAGCAATGTTATTAGGAGATACATAACAATATATTTGCAAGAGAAACTTTAGAGCAAAGTATCAGCATCAAACCAATAAACTGGTTGGTGCTGGTTGTTGCCTTCTTGGAGAGAGAGAGGAATCGAGGTTGAGACGAAGGCCAAGGCATCGCTGCGCGACCAAGGCTAAGGGGATGCAGCTGCATGTAGGAAGGAGACCGAGCCACCAAGTAAATGCGGCACTAGTAGCCCTACTGATGAGAAGGCAGGGGGATGCGGTCATGCGACAACCAGTGAGGGGATGCGGCGACTGGCTAGAAGGCAAGGGGTGTGGTGCTATCGGCTTCAAGGTGAGGGGATGCGGCAACTACTTGTGACCGGTGGCTAGGGGAGTGCATGGCGGAGGTAGCGGGGTGGATTCTATGCTGTGGTGGTGGGTCTGGAGGGACTGAGGGGGAGTGCGAGACTATGACGGTGGATCTGGATTTGGGACTTGGGAGGGGTAGTGTGATTGTGTGAGGCTGGGGGAATGGAATGGGGAATTAAAGATTTACGATCGGCTCGGCTAGGCAAATGGGAAGCACATCATTGACTGGGGCCGAGGCAGGTATTGGGGACGGGGAGCACTAGAATGTCCCTAGACCCAATTCCCCCGATGGGGACAGCTTCCCCGTTTCTATCCCTGTAGGAGGCAAAACTTCCTCATCCCCATCCCATAGTAGGGGAATTCCCCATTGGGGAATGGGGAATGAGGCCCCATTGCTATCCTTAACTGGAATGTATGAAGTTAGATGTCTTACGATGGTGGAGATGATGTGCGCGATCGCGGGGTTTGGAACTACAAGTCGACCATCGAAGGTTTTCTTTGTCCTCATTAATACCTAGTTGCATGCTCGTTCCTCACATATATGGGAGAAAGGCATCGCGTCTTGAAATTTGCACACTTCTCTGGTAGTCACGCCCACTCTGCCTTCTTCCCTACATAGTCGGTGGAACCGAGATGGTGCGCGTGTATGTTCTACCTCTAGACAGCGATGTTCTTCTCTCTCAGCTCTTTCACCTCAGGTGTACTCTTCATTCTTGTGAACTCCTCCCAAATATCGAGAGCCACAAACGGATACCTCTCGAAGGAAGTATGGCCTTTCATCACTTACTCACTATACTTGATAACCCTGAAGTGCCTCAAATATACACATATTCTCTTCAAAGCGTACCATCTTTCATTGCTTTTATCTTCCTCTAGTATAATCAATTTTCCCTTAACTTTGTCCCACAGTCGATTCTTCTGCTCAGTGCCGACTTCCTTCCTCCAGTCCTTAACCGTGATCAGCACTTTCTCCCTCACCAATTGGCCAAGAAAATATTGGTAGCACCCTTTATACTTGGGAGGAACCATGCAAACCCCCGTGGCATCAAAGTGGAGAACATGTAGCGTTCTTGCTATATTCTCTTTATTCAGTTCTTGGGCTTTTCTCACCTTAATTGGCACCTCAACAATTGTCACCTTATTCGGCCCCTCAGCATCACTTTCTATTCTATCTGGCGATGAGCCGATGCTCTCTCTTTGCTTTATTTTGAATATATATCAAATCTAAACTTAATGAGAGAAAGCAATTCATATATTTGACATGGTTATATATTTCACATGAAAGAGAGCAATTCATAGCTATTATGTCAACTTGACAATGGATTATGTAAATTAATAGATTAATGGTTAATTCATAGCATATTATTGTACTAGCATATTGTAGTAAATTAACAGATTAATGGATAATCTTAAAGAAACGTCTATTTGTTCACCAACTAAGTGTGTACCAACGATAGCTCTAAATCTCAAATTAGGTTATGTTCTAATCCCATTCGAGGATATGTAGTTCGGGCAAGTTTCTAAGTTATTGTACAACTCCAAAAAAAAATTTGAAAGCATCCTCCCACTGTTCTCTAAATATACATCTCAACAACATGTCAAGAGGGTTTTTATCCAAAGAATACTAAGAAGATGCTACCAAAACTTTCTTTGGAGTTATACAATAGTTTAGAAACTTACCCAAACCACATATCCTTGAACTGTGAAAAAATATGAATAATTTGAGACTACCTGTTTATAAATATGTCATTTCAGCATATTTATAAGCAAATCACCCTCGAATAGGAGACATAGGTTACGCAACCTAAACTCTAACACTCATCATATTACAGCAACAATAATTACATGTAAAATAAAAATCATTGTAAGGACATTTATCATATTATAGCAAAAATAAAGAAAATAAAGATATTATTTTGCTTGTAAGGACATAGAGTAATTATATTGAGGGTACCATATCACTGGTTTTTTCTTGATGCTTATATGATTGGTACTACCACCTTATTGGCTGGTTAATAGTGGCTGAAAATTCAGCTAATGTATGATGGTCATATTAATTCAACAATGTAATATTTCTATGCTAATTTGATTTTACTTTTCTCTTTTTTTCTTTTGAGAAAATTTTGAAATTTCTAGCTCTCCAACAAATATTGTTCTCTTTGTTCACTGATAAGTTTATCTCTTGTTTAGCATTCATTAATATTTTAGTAGAATGTAGGTTGATAATAAATTCCTTCTATTACAATTGTGAATACAGTTATTGCACTCTATCTGCAAATGATATCATTTTATATTGATCGCATTTTGATTTTCTTGAGAGATATTGGAGTTACTTAATCAAAAATCTTTAGTCCAAGGGAAAGTGCCCTCAGGCTATTTTAATGCTCTTTTTTTATTTAAGTGGAGCTTGGCTGATAGATGCCAAAGAGACTAAGCATCTAGCATTTGATGGATATTTCATTTCATTGTGCAACTTGTACCTAAAAGCTTCTCCATTAGTTCTTCGAGATGAAGTCAAGAAAGCTATTCCATCCAAGTGGGATCCTATTGCATTATCATAGTAAAACACTTTGACAACTCTTTTCTAGAGAAGCTCATTTTAGCAATTATCTGACAGTACGAGGGTTTTTAGTGTTTGATGTCCTTTTCTATTAGTTAGCCATATATATTTATCTAACAATAAATCATCCAACAACCAAGTTATGTATATATGTGAATAAAACCAGCTAGATCTTGTGTATTTTCAGGTTTATCAAAACTTATAGGACACACATAATTGTTGAAATGACAGTTGGAGGTCAGGATGTCATATGTGTTAAGCAAAGTCATTCTTCAACCATTTCATTTGTCGACATAAAGGTACATCTGGATGATCTTGGTGATTTTCTATTTTCTGATGGGAAGAGCCTCTCTCCCATACATCGTAAGACCAAGGATGGCAAGAGCAAGGTATAAATATTTCTATTCTCAGCCCATGTCCCCATATATTGGAATAAAATTTAATTGACCGGATTTATTTAAATTTAGGTGCCTAATGTTTTCATCAGGATAGTGCAACAGACTAATAACCTACATCTTTCTAGCTATTCAGAACCATCATACAAAGTTACCTCAAACAAGTGGCTCAAAACCCTAGTCAGCACCAAGGGTGCTGAGGGCATCACGCCGGGGGTGCTAGGGGCGGGGAGTGGAGAGGGCAGGCAGTGTGGGGGCGGGGAGTGGAAGGGGCGCTACTCAGGGGGTGGAAAGGGCACCACGCTAGAGGTGCAGGGCAGTGAGTGGAGGGGGCTGGTGGTGTGGGGGCGGGTGGCTTGGGGGCGGCATGGGCATCGGGAGTGAGATGGCTAGCTTTGGGCATGAAGAGGAGTGTATTGACCACTTTTCAAAAACTTAATAGATTTTAACTTATAAAAATATTTCATTTAATTCAAAACAAGATTGTATAATATCCATTTGAGGTCAAATTTGCTATTTTGTTTCTAAAATAGGAATTCTTACTCTGAAAGCATTGCAAAATGTTTAAAATACCTATTTAAGGACTTTTACAAAGATTTTCACAAATATGGGTCTTTTAAACTAAAATTTTGACTTTTGACCGAAGAGGCTCATATGAAGGATATGCATGCATATGATTTTCAAATCATTCCGAAAAGTATCAAACGAAGCAAATGAGAATATATTTGATTGAATTGGTATGTATGAGTTTAAAATACCATTTTGAACCAAGATATGATCAAGAATCTGGTCCAAGAGGTGAAACTCACAAAATGCAAGAATATGACCAATATAGGTCAATATTGATTTTTGGGCTTCTTTTAAAATCAAATAACTTTTGATAGGTTGGTCTTTTGAAAATCTTTTGAATACGAGGATTGTTAAGAATGACCAACTCTATGATTTTCGTTTTGGAGCTATATTCAAAATCATTTTACACTTAATTCTATGAAAATTAGAAATTTAAAGCCAAAACAAGATACTAGTAATTAGTTTTGAGGCTAAAAACTTATTTTCTTTTGAAATTAGTTTTTGTGAAGCCAAAACCATTGGAAAACCTTTTGAAAGCATTTGTATACATTTTTCAACTAGTTTTTCACAAGATTAGTAATAGTTACTAAGATTTTTCACTTTTGGCTAAATGGCTTGATTTTAAAAATATATTAGCACTTATATAAATATGGGCACGCATAAGGATGTGATATACATGATTATGATTTAGCACTCCCCCTTAATGTGCCACTATCCCAAACTTGCTCAAGTTTGCAATCAAAACAACTAATAAGCATGAGCAAGCAAAAGAACAAACAATTCAAATTGATTTTCATGAATAATGCAATATAACCTACACAAGGCTATAAGATATAAGAATCAATTTAAATACTTGTTACCCGAGATGGCATTGGCTCGTGATTGGAAGCGATCGTTCTTATGCTTGACTCCATTTTGCAATTGTTAAAGTCTTCTTCCCTTTTGAAAAGCCAAACGTCCAATGCATCTCCAAGTACCTAATATTCTTTTTAGGCACTTGTTGGTACCCAATTTTTGTTGGGTCCAAGAATGTTAGTCACAAGATATTTAGGGACCCAAATGGTCCTAACATTATTGGTCTTAGGTGAACTAACATGACTAGCAATGGATTTGCAATTGTTATAATTTCTAAGCGATTGATTGGCATTGAATTGAGGAGGCTTAAAAGTTTTAGCACTTTTGGCAAATCCATTCCTAGTTTAATCCTTTCTAAGCACATAATAATTATTATAATAAGGATGCTTAAAGGATCTAGCATTTCTAGCAAATGTTTTGTTATTGTTATTTCTCCTAAGTAATTTATTTGAATTGCTTTCCATAGGCTTAGGAGTCCTAACTAATTTAGCAAATTCATTTCTAGATTTACTCTTCCTATGCAAATGAATATTATCATTTTGAGCGGGTAAAGGGACTTGACAAGCTTGGCAAATACATTACCATTCTTGTCCTTCCTAAGCAAATAATCATTATTAACAACAATGGGCTTAGGAGTGATACCTTTGGGACAATCCTTACCGAAATGTCCCCTTTCCCGGCAATTGAAGTATGTCATGCTATTTGGCCCTCTCTTGACCATTTTGACTTGCTCCTTGCCGGTTTGCCTCATGGTTGATGCTTGTGGCTTGACATCCACTTTGTTTGGGCACACAGAGGCGAGGTGTCCCTTCTTGTTGCATCTAAAGCACTTAATGGTTTTCGAGTGTCTTGCATTGTGCCTTGTCTTGCTATTCTCCCTTTTGGAGATATAGCCGAGTCCTCGCTTATCTTGAGGCGCCCTAGGCTTGCTCAAGATTTCTTCGAGGATGGCTTTACCCTTTATGCACCTCTTCAAGTCATTGTCCAATCTAATGACTTGGGCTTTGACCTCATTGTTTTGCTCTACAAGGTTAGTCTCACAAGACATAGAGGAAGTACTAGCAAAAGAATTTGAGCAACAAGGTATATGATCGCTAGATGTGGATATGAACTTATTAAATGAATTGTTTGTAATAGAAATTGAGCAAGGCAATTCATCTACTAAATTACATTGAGTAGCGATATCCACACTAGACTTGGTGAATTCCTTGAAAAGGAATTTTTCATGATTTTCTTTTAGTACATTATAGTCATTTTGAAGTGATTCATATTTTAACTTCAAAATTTTGTATTTCTTTTTCTCCTTTCTAAGAAATTCATTGAGCTCCTCTAATAAATTCATAAGTTCATCATATGAGGGCTCACCTTCGTCGTCACTCACCTCATTTTTACCTTTCGCCATAAAGCAACGAATTCGTGATGGAAGTGAATCTTCATCGTCGCTTGAGACGGAGGTTGAGGTTGATGGAGATGCCGGTTCTTCATCGCTTGATGTAGAGGTTGAAGAATCATCAACCGACATCTCTTCCTCAATGCAATCCTCAATTGATGTGGAAGGTTCAAATTCATCTTGAAGCTTAATCCACATTTCATGAGCGCTCTTGAGATTGCAAATGAGATTGAATATCTATACGCTCACAACGCTAAATAAAATGTTTGTAGCTTGAGCGTCGAGATGTAGACATTTCTCCTCTCCTTTAGTTGGAGCAATATCATTTAATGGAGAAGAAAAGCCGACATCTACGATCCACCATATTTGGGGGCTCATGGATTTAAAATGAGAAATTATAAATAATTTTCATGAAGCATAATTTGAGTCATCAAAAATTTGTGGATCGGTTTAGTGCACTATTCCGCTAGATGCCATCCATTTTACTCTCTAGACGGTTAAGCCTAAAATGAGAGTGACCGTGGCTCTGATAGCACTTGTAAGATCGAGGATGCGCCTAGAGGGGGTGAATAGGCATTTATAAAAATTCTAATCTTGTATCTAAAATCAATCGTTCTAATCAACCCTTATGTCAAAACCTAATTAAAGATAATGCGGAAGCGATATACTAGGTTTTGACAATTAAAGCCTAAATCAAGTAGTCTCACTATGTGCACTAACTAAATTAAGTCTCTACACAAAAATTGATAAATTGATCAATCAAACTAAACTAAGCAATTCTAACACAATCAAGCAATCAATAATATATCACTAATGTAAATGCTTGAATGTAAAAGGGACAAAGGATAACCGATGTTTTTCCGTAGTGTTCGGAGACTTGCCGGTCTCCCCTAGTCCACGTTGAGGCTAGCCCAAACCACTTTGGACCGGCTCCACGAATTGAGCACCCGCCTTGATTCCACTAGTGGTTGCTCTTTCCCGCTCCGGGTAGGCGAGCACCGACCTTCACAACTTGCCGAGGCTTCTCACAACCTTCGTCGAGAAGCTCACCGCGCACGACGCCTCCACGCCGCCTAGGTGTCGGCAAACACCAAGAGTAACAAGCCGACACTCCCGCTCGAACTTCACCTCGCACAACGAATGCGCTTCCGGTGATCACCTAGTGCAACACATGCACAAAGGACTCCCTCAAGTGCAACACATGCACAAGAGGTCACTCAATCCACTCCTAATTGCAACATATGCAATTAGTGATCACTCTTTGCTCAAGAATCAAATGTGAGTGTGCAACACATGCAACACCTCACCCAAAAGCTCAACCAAGCCAGCAACACCTTGCCCAAGCCCCCCATGGGGTCTATTTATACCCCACCAAAGAAAACTTGCCGTTTGGGGGCAAAGCAGGAAAAATCTCGAGGAGTCCGGTCCGACCGGACTCAGGCCGGTCCGACTGCCCTCACAGGCAACTGGAAAAATCGATCAGATTACATGGCGGTGTGACCGGATAGAGTCCGGTCATACCGCTCACCCAGTATGACCAGAGGTCCTCCGGTCGCACCGCCCTCAATTGAGCAAGAAAACACACCTTCTGGAAAAATCGCACCGGAGGGAGCCCGGTCGCACGGAGGAAGTCCGGTCGCACCGGAGGTCCGGTCATACCACTCGACCAGCCACTAAAACGACCATAACTTTTTACTCCGAACTCCGATTTAGGTGATCTTTGATTCTATCAGAAGCTTATCATGAGGGCTACAATCTCCACCCATTTTCATGATTTAAGCATCCATAGATATTTTTAAATATCACCAAAACCAAACTCTAATGTAGTCATTTAAGTCTAAAATATGATTTTTCGAAATCTCTCATATAGACTTGATCAAGGGCATGACTACAAGCTAGAAAGAGTCACTAGCATCAAATATTGAGCCATGATGATCAACTCATGATCAAAATAACTTTTGCAAAACACATTTGCAAATAACCCGAAAAGCTATAAGATCAATCCTCTAGCCATGTAAGGATCAACACATGGTCCCGACACTTTGCAAAACACATTTGCAAATGCCAACACATGCTCTAGGATTGAAACCCATAACCTCTAGCTTATTTACAAACCACATTTGCAAACACAAAAAATAAACTTTACTTAGCCTTTGTGATGATCAACACATGATCAAGTCACAAGCTAAAACACCAATGCATGAGCTCTCACCTTTTGCAACACATGCAAAACTTAGCTTCATGCAAAAACCAAATCGATTAAGATTCAATAAGAAGCAAGCATGAGCTCCCTTATTTGCAACACATGCAAATACTTAGCTCATGCAAAATCCAAACAAAGAGAGTGAGCTAGAGTGAACCGGATTGAGTTCATCAACACATGATGAAGCTCAAGCTATAAGACTCGACCCCTCTTAATAGTACGGCACCTAACTAGCAACCCGGTCTCCCATCCAAACACCGAGACCGATAAAAGACTAGGAAAACATCTTTAGCCCTAGCTAGTTATACCTTTGCTTCTAGCGATCCATTTGGAGCTTTTATGATTTACAATCATCTTCTCTCCATAATCAAATCTTCTTCTTCTTCTTGTTCATCAACATATGATAAACCTTCTCTAGCCCTTCTCTTCACTTCGGGATCTTCTCTTGAAGCTTATCAACACATGATGACTTTTCGTTCCCGATTCTTTCTCTTCTCGGACTCAACCTTCTTCACAACTCATGGAAAAGGTTAGTCCAACAAACATGGTTGTCTCAATCATCACTTGCACTCTATTAACACATAATGGATGCCTCTAAGATTAATTGAGCACAACCTAAATCAATTTGAATGATTAAATGATATCTTGAGAACTTTGATGCAACTAATGCTTCATTATACTCAAGAACTTTCGATTGCCTTAGGATCAACAAAGTGAACCATCAACTCATGATTAGTTCTTTATTGATTTAATGGCAACTGAACACAATTTAAATTACATTTAAATTGATATGAGTATATATTAACTACACAAGTTTCATATACTCAATTTGATGGAATGTGATGATCCAAATATTATGTGATGTGGTGGAAAGGGATCAATACATTTTAAACCATCAACTATAGAGTAAACTCCATTAAGTATGTGCATATAAATAATTGAACTTGAAATCAATATGCACATAATTAATCTTATATAGCATTTGAGTTTATCCTATATTAACCTGAGTATACTACAACTACACAAGTTATATATACTCAAAAGGTTGTTTCAAAGTAATGATCCTGATATAGAAAGATGAATTAGATCAATACTATTGAAACATCGAGGTAAAGTATGAACTCCCCCTAAATGTGTGCATTCATGTATATATGGAATTGAAAACATTATGCACATCTTGAGGTCTAAATAATGGTAGAGTTCATCCTTTAACTTGAATCCAAAATATGCATTAAGATATCATAAAATGAATACGAGTGCATACCTTGGGTTTTCCATTTTTCAATGCGATGAGACTAATCAAAGATATACTCAATAAAAGAGTTAGTCTTATAAAAAGATTTGTCATTTATTAACAATTGAGACTAATCAATATTATGATTATCAAAAGAGTTAATCTCAATATTAGATTTGTCATTAACACCAAAATCACATTAATGGATAATCTCAATACTAGATTTGTCATTAACACCAAAACCTAATTAATGGAGCTTGAACTTACACAGTCCCATCTACAAACGTAGGTATTTCATCAACTTGGTTATACTCTTCTTTATCTACGATATTTTTAACTCCAATAATCCGCCTCTTGCCATGAAGAATGATGTGCAACATTGGATTGGTTAGATCATGCACGTAGAAGACTTAAGTTGCTTGCTTTACAAGGATGAACGGATCTTCTTTGTAGGTGAGTCTATTGAGATCCATAAGAGTAAAACCTCTCTTATCGACCTTCACTCTATGTGGAAGTCTTACCCACTTACATTGGAATAATGGAACTTGGTATATTCTGTAATCTAGCTTCTATATGTTTTCGATCATCCTGTAGTAGAAGTTCATGAAAGTTGAGGATTCTCTTTTCGAGTGATCATCGAACAAAGCATCTATACTCACACCACTATTTTGAATTGTACTCTTTCCATCTTAACTTCAGTGTAAAAAATGTAGCTATTAATATTGTACCCTTGCCATGTCTGTACATTAAAATTGTTCCGTCAACTAACCATTTGACATCATCACAAATGGAGATCTTCGCCTTTTCTTTGAACCATATGAGGAATCGATCGTTGTGTTCTCGCGTGATGGAAAACTCATCCATATGTGGATTCTCTTCCTATAATATCAACTTGTGCTGCTGGATGTATGGATGAACTTTTGCGCTGTGTTGCAAGACTATCAAATACGCTATAAATTCATATTAATCTGTAGACTCGTTAATTTCGATCCAATGCTGTAAGTTCAACCTTCATTAGTTATGGTTTTGGTGTTAATGACAAATCTAATATTGAGATTATCCATTAATGTGATTTTGTTATTAATGACAAATCTTATATCGAGACTAACTTGTTTATTTAGAATATCCTTGATTAGTCTCATCGCATTGAAAAATGGAAAACCCAAGGTATGTATGCGTATTCATTCTAGTATTAGTTGCATACTTTGGATTCAAGTTAAAGTATGAATGTCCCTATTATATTAACCACAAACGTGCATCATGTTTCCCAATCCACACATTACATGGATGCACATACTTAGGGGGAGTTTGTAGTTTAACTTGAAAGCCTCTTTGTATTGATCTAATTCTTATTGACACATATAAGGATCAAGACAAAGAAACTAAATCCTTGAGTATATGTTTGAATTGCCTAGTTATAAGTATACTCATGGTAATATAGGATATACTCCAATACGATCAAATTGGATATGTGCATATTATCTTCAAGTCAATTATACTTATGCACATATACATGTGGGGTGTATTCTATAGTCGATGACTTAGAGTAATGATCATTTCCATATAGTTTACACATAATGGATCATTACCTCTCATCAACATGAGTATATGAAAACTTGTGTAGTTAATATATACTCACATCAATTTAAATGATAATTTAAATTGAGTTCATTTGTCTTGTTAATCATTAAAGAACATTTCATCATGTGTTGATGGTGTTCCTTGATTAATTAAGGACAAGTGAATAGCTCTTAAGTATAATAAAGCATGAGTTGCACTATTGTACTTAAGACACACTTAAATCATTCAAATTGATTTAGATTGTGCTCAATTGATCTAAAGGCATCCATTATGTGTTAATGGAGTGCAAGAGATAATTGAGACAACCGGGCATCTTGGACTAACTATTTTATGAGTGGTGATTGAGTTAGGTCTAAAGATGAATGAGATGATTGAGAACGGGATAAAGACGGCATCATAAGGTGATGGGCGTCAAGAGAAGATTCCGAAGATAAAGAGAAGAATCAAAGTGATGATCATAAAGAACCCAAAGGGGATTGCTTGCGTACGGCGGCGAAGGTATAATTAGATAGGCTAAGGACTTTGTAGTCTTTGAGTCTAAGGTTTTTATCGCCGTACTATTAAGAGGAGTTGATTCCTAGTTTGAGCTTCATCATGTGTTGATGATCTCAATCCGCATTCACTCAAGCTCAAATCATTTGGATTTGGTTTTTGCATAAGGGTTAACCATTTGGCATGTGTTGCGAATGGGTTAAGCTTATGCTTGGTTGTTGTTAGTTTATACTCTAATTTGCATATGTTGCAAAGAGAAAGAGCATATGCATTTGGTTTTCGCATAATGCTTTGATTTGCATGTGTTGCAAATAGGATAAGCTATACGCGTTGGCTTTTGCGTGAACTTCACTTTTGCATGTGTTGCAAGTATTGAAGCTTCATGTTTTGTTTTTGTTTGCAAAACAAATCTTTCTTAAATCAAAGTAGTTGCTTGGAGCTAAGTTTTGCATGTGTTGCAAAAGGTGAGAGCTCATGCATTATGTTTTAGCTTGTGACTGGATCATGTGTTGATCATCACAAAGGCTAAGTAAAGTTTATGGTTTATGTTTGCAAAATGTGTTTTTGCAAAATGTTGTTTTGTTATTTGCAAAAGTGGTTTGCAAATAAGCTAGAGGTTATGTGTTTCAATCCTAGAGTATGTGTTGGTATTTGCAAATGTGTTTTGCAAAGTGTCGGGATCATGTGTTGATCCTTACATGGCTAGAGGATTGATCTTATAGCTTTTCGGGTTATTTGCAAATGTGTTTTGCAAAAATTATTTTGATCATGAGTTGATCATCATGGCTCAATATTTGATGATAGTGACTCTTTATAGCTTGTAGTCATGTCTTTCATCAAGTCTATTTGAGAGATTTCGAAAAATCATATTTTACACTTGAATGACTACATTAGAGTTTGGTTTTGGTGATATTTAAAAAATATATATGGGTGATTAAATCATGAAAATGGATGGAGATTATAGCCCTCATGATAAGCTTCGCATAGAATCAAAAATCACCCAAATCGGAGTTCGGAGTAAAAAGTTATGAGCGTTTTAGTAACCTCTGCCGCGGTACTACCGCAAAAGCGGTACTACCGCCCGTAGGGGCCGGTAGTACCGCCCTTGCGGTAGCTTTTTGGCAGAGAAGGGTCTTTTGAACTCCTAGGCCGGTACTACCGCAGGCTGTAGTACCGCAGCATCTTAGCAACGGCTAGTTTCAGACTTTTAATGCCCGCTTTGCCCCACAACGGCTAGTTTTCTTTGTGAGGCTATAAAAGGAGGTCATGGGGGGGCATGTGCTGGTTGATTGAGCATTTTGGGTGAGGTGGTTCATGTGTTGAAGCTCTCATTTGTGTATTGCTTCTTGTGTGAGTTTTTGGGAGGTGGTTTGCATGTGTTGCATTCCCACAAGTTGATTTTGAGCTAAGAGTGAGACTAATTGCATGTGTTGCAATTAGGAGTGGTTGAGTGACCTCTTGTGCATGTGTTGCACTTGATGGAGATCCTTGTGCATGTGTTGCACTTGGTGATCACCGGGAGCGCATTCGTTGTGCTCGGTGAAGTTCAAGTGAAGGAGCGGCTTGTTACTCTTGGAGGTTGCCGACTCCTAGACAGCATAGGCGTCGTGCACGGGAGCTCTCAAGATTGTGAGAAGCCCCGTCGAAGTTTGTGAAGGTTCGGGTTGAGCCTACGCGAAAGCGTGAAAAACCACGACTAGTGGAAAGAGGCGGGTGCTCGAGCGGGAGCCGGTCCAAGTGGTTGGGCTTGCCTCAACGTGGACTAGGGGAGACCGGCAAGTCTCCGAACACCACGAAAAAACATCGTTTGCCTCTTGTCTCTTTTACTTTCAAGTATTTACATTTCTAGTATATTGTTCAATTGCTTGATTGTAATAGAATTGCTTAGTATTAAGTGATTGATCAATTTAGCAATTCTAGTTTAGAGACATAATTTAGTTAGTGCACTAGTGAGCCTAGTTGATTTAGGCTTTAATTGTCAAAACCTATTTATCGCTTCCGCATATATATTTGATTAGGTTTTGACATAGGGGTTGATTAGAGCGAATTATTTAGTGAGCGATCAAATTTTGTAAAACGCCTATTCACCCCCCCTCTAGGCGCATCCTCGACCCTACAAATGCTTCCTTTGCCATCAAATCTACCCTCATGACGAGATATAAGAACACCAATTAGTTGTCTTTTACTTAGATAGTCCACTTAGAACTCAACTACCTCTTCTGTCCTATAACCTTTAACAATACTACCCTTAGACTTTGATCGATTCCTCATGTATAACTTTAATATACCCATGAACCTCTCGAACAGATACACATAACATAGGAATGTGGGTCCAGATATCTTAATCTCTCTAACAAGGTGAACAACAAGGTGTATCATGACGTTAAAGAACAATGGAAGAAATGCATCTCAAGCTAACAAATAGTATGCACCACTTCACTTTGCAAGTTGTCTAGTACATCGAGATCAATAACCTTGTAAGAAATTGCATTGAAGAAATAACATAACTTATTGATTGCCAACCTGAGATCCTTTGGCAGAATATTTCTGGTTGCAACAGGGAGCATTTAGGTCATCAAGACGTAACAGTTCTGGGACTTCATACCAACCAACTTTAAATTATCCATGGACATAAGCTTATGAATATTTGCGAAGTAGCCTGATGGAACTTTAATACCTTAGAGACACTTGTAGAGATCTTCTTTCTCTTTCTTAAATAAGGTGTAGAATGCAGCGGGATGTACAAACATTTTCCATCCTCCTCTATCGTTGCAAGCTTGAGCCTGATTCCTATGTAGCCATGTCGCAGCGAGCATTCACACTATCCTTGGTCTTTCCAAGTATGTTCAACAGGATGCCAACTAAATTGTCATAAACATTCTTCTCAATGTGCATGACATCAATACAATACCAGATATTTAACTCCTTCTAGTATGGTTAGTCCCAAAATATCGACCTCTTCTCCTAAATGGTTCTGGGACGAATAGATTTATAACTCTTTCCATACTGAACATTGATATCCTCCACGTGTGAATATACATGTCTTCCACTCATAGGCTGCGGGGCCATACGAACTTTCCTTTCCTCATCAAATTTATCAACCATCTTATAGTATCGATAGGTAGAAACCTATGGTGATCCATGTACACAGTTTTCTTTGAATTCGGCAACCACAAGCTCTCAATCTCCTCTTCAGAAATAAGACATGCTTTGGCTTCCTTTGTACTGTAGCCCGCCAATTTACCAAGAGCTAGAAAATCATTTATGGTGCAAAATATTATAGCTCGCAGGGTGAAGTTCTCTCTTTTGTATGCATCCCACACCGCGGCCCCTCGTTCCACAATTTTACCAAATCCTTAATCAGTAGTGTTAGGTATACATCAATATCATTTTCTAGCTGTTTGGGTCCCGAGATTAGTAAGACATCATGATATACTTCTGCTTCATACACAACCAAGGAGGGATATTGTAGATACACAACAAATTTGGTCAAGTGTTGTGACGACTGCTCATATTACCAAACAAATTTATTCTATCAGTATTCAATCCAAATCTTATGTTCCTCATCTCAACACCAAACTCCTCATGTTTCTAATAAATATTTCTTCATTTAGCCGAATCAGCGGCGTGTCTCACCTTGCCACCTTCCTTTTAAGATTTATAATGCTAACGCAACAATTTTGCCTCTCTGGGATTTACAAACAACTGCTCAAAATAGAGAATGATGGGTAAATACCACAATACCATGGCCAATGCCCCTTTGTTCACCTCATCACTGTCGTCGGCTCGGCTCTTACTAGGGGTGAAAACAGGATAGGAAATATCCGTGCCGATCTGATCTCGAATCCGTTTAAAATCCGTACCGATGTTATCCGTATCGTATCCGGAAAATCCGATGTAATATGGGTTAGGATATGGGAAGAGCAATATCTGATTCATATCCGAAAAATCTCATGTAATATGGGTTAGGATATGGGAAGAGCAATATCCAACCCGATATCCGGTAAATATCCGACCCGATATCCGGATAAAATCAGTTATTCTTCCATTAATTTGGTTCATTATTGGATAGAATAGTTGTTTGATACTGGCACTAAAAAACACTACTTTGTTATTAAGCGTGAACTTCAACACATCTATCAACAAACAAATAGAGTGATGACATAATGCTTCTACCTAAATTGATTTGTTCAACTTATTTGATAAACTTCTTTTCTATTCAAATTACTAAAATTAGTTGAGTCACTAAATTGCACCTCTAACTATACTAGCTACTATCCTACGTTGAAATAATTATGACTTGAAGCTAATGTTGTAAGGTTAATGCTTCATTCGTTCTTTTACGTACATAATTATGTACTATACTACTATCCGATTTTGATATCCGATCCCGACCGAATCCGTCAGTATCCGCTTCAGATCCGGCTCGAATAATCCGACCAGATCCATATCCGGGACATCCGTATCCGACTCCGAATCCCGAAACAAAATATGGGTTAGGATACGGGACGAGCAATATCCGCCCGTATCCGACCCAGTTTCACCCCTAGCTCTTACGCTTCTTCTATTGTTTGTACCAGGGTACATCACAAACTAAACAAATGTGCAATTCCTTATGCGCGTTGCGGTACAATATACTATCATTCGGGCATGCTTGTATTCTTTATATTTCTATTCTCATGGGATATAGTAACTTATTCGCTTTATAAATGCTTTTTTACAACTCGTTTCCCTATGAAAGCACGTTCGATAGAAGAACTAAAAGTACATTAAAACTTGTATTTGTTCATGGTGTTTTGCTTTTATTTCGAACAATGCAAGGACCAAATCCAACTTGCAACCCGAGAACAACGGTTTGGCATTGTCTTATATCAAGCTTTCAAATTTTTTAAACTCTTTCTATGTAATTTTCCTCCACATCCCATAACATTTGCTCTAAATTATCCTGCTCAAACGTATTACACTGCAACTCGTGGTCGAGTTGTAGCATGTCTTCGTTAAATATTAAACGGGTACTACTTGTCTCCCCATGATGGATCTAACACATGTAATTCCTTACGAAGCACGTCGAATCAAGTGGTCTTTAATTTGAGCTAAGTTGTTAAATCTCCTGATATTTGTGCAATCAAAGTAAGGACAATACATAAAGTTTACACCCATTTTCACCATGTCTTCTTCTATAATTTTTTTGAACTCCTTAACACCTCTCTGAAATTCAGCACTCACACGGCTTTTCTGAGACATCCATTCTTTACAGTCCATCTGCAATTAAACAACGCACAACAGATTAACAGAAAACTAGAGCGACAGTTAGTTATTTCAAATATTGAGATATTATTTAATTACTTTTGCAAAATAGAGGACTGGTTCAAAGATATATAATTTTACTCCCAATACCTTCTTCCCTAATTAAGAGCTTTCAATTCTATGAGATATACATTTAAAACATCAACAATGATATCGATTTACCTAATGCAGTAAATTTGCAATTCTTATGACTTCAATAAAACAAAATAAGGGTGAAAGTATTAACAAAGTTGAGGAATTGAATGATCTTAAAGAAACGTCTATCTGTTACTAGCTAAGTACGTACCAATGATGACTCCAAATCTCTAATTAGGTTAGGTCCTAATCCTATTTGAGGATATATGATTCGGACAAGTTTCTAAGCTATTGTACAACTCAAGAGAAAATTTCGACAATATCTCCTCACTGTTATCCAAATATGTCTTGACAACAAGTCAAGAAGGTGTGTTTCCGAAGAATACCAAGGAGATAGTACTAAAACTTTCTCTGAAGTTGTACAACAACTTAAAAACTTGTCCAAGCCACATATCTTCGAATTGACAAAAAACGTGGACAATTCAAGACTACTTGTTTATAAATATGCCATGTCAGCATATTTATAAACAAGCACCCTCGAATGACAGACGTAGGTTACACAACCTAAACTCTAACATTCATCATATTACAGCAACAATAATGACATATTAATATGAGAGTACTAAAAAGATAAATGGATGTGTGTTTGTCAAATAAAAAGTGTGAAATCTAATAGGATATACACAATTTCAGTGCAACCTAAACTCCTTTTGCGACATATCGAATTACGGTTTAAAATTGAAGGGATTTGAAGGAATACTTATATTTTGAAGAAAACTACAAATGAGGAAAAATTGAGGGAAATCTCCTCAAGCTAGGACTTTAACTTTACCCTCTTAACACCTATCCTCGAGAATTTCATAATTTCTCACTCAAGTATTGCTTCTAACCAAACTATGCTATGTTTTTTGGGGCGACGTCGATTTTTTCCTCTAGAACAACAACAAAGAAGAATTCAGTCCAAATGTATATATAGACAATCGATTCCCACCTAAGAACCAATTGTGATGTGAACATGCACATCACAAGCAATTTTAACATAAGAACCGAATAGTACATCACAATTGGTTCTAATATGAAAACAGATTGTGATGATTTCCCATCAATTATTACACTTTTACCAAATCATCTATCGCAATCGATTTTTTCCTAAAAAGTTGAAAACCGACCTAGGTAAAGTGATAGTGTTGTACCATACTATAGTAATACCATTTTTTACCATCTCCCAATACCCTTCTTCTTAGCCTCAACGCATCACTAGGCACTGTTACCCTAGTCTCCCTCTAAGCCTAGGGACACCAATGAACCTAAAACTCTAAATAAGTGAACCTTAACTCTAATCCATCAGCCGCTATCGCCACCGGGCTTCAAATAGGAGGAAGATGGCATCGCTTGAGCATGAATCTTGATCAAAAGGTGGGAATATTGATCTTCATTTTGGTAGCAAAACCGAAAATCAAATTTTATAAACGGTACCGAGTAATGATCATGTGAAAATTGTTTCCTACATGAAGTACTACTTGTTGCAGCTGAACCGATGCAAGTCTTGTTCTGTCATGAGTCAAACGGCAAGTAACTATTTTTGCCCGTCTTCCAAAAAGGGTGAACACGGGAAACTGACCCAACATCCCGCCAGTGGTCACCGGACAAATTCGCTGAAGAGGATGGCCCAGGCGAGTAAATGGAAAAGCTGGCCAGGGGGGACAGAGCAATGGAGCATGCCTAGAGGTACAGAGCTGTATGAGAGAGGGTCCTTGGCTAGAAGGGATGTTAAATCCCATCGCCAGATCCTACGTTTTGTCCCCCCACGACTCCACGAGCACATCGATCCACTCCGCTTTGTTGACGACAGAGACAAACCTTGTTCCATCCATCCTGACGAGAGAGAAAAAGAGAGAGAGAGAGTTAGTCAAAGGTAAGGGAAGAAGGCGTCCGGTTGGTCTGCCGACGTCCGGACGGAAGGACAGTTCTGTGCTACATATGTAATGTAGCTCGCTCTCACTCTCTCTCTGCAGCTGCTCTCTGCTTTTCTCTGCTCGGCAGCAGCTAGCGTGGGAAGGGGGAGGGGGCCCTGCTTTCTTCCTGCCGCACGGGAGAGGGCTGCAACACGTAACGTATGTCCCCCTATGCCACCACAGTACTGCTAGCTGCAAGGCGCATGCATGGTGGTGGCTGGTGGGTGGGGGGAGAGAGGAGCACGCCGACCGAGAACAGGTGCTCGCCATTTGGGGAGATCTCGGCAGGCCTCTGCACCGTGCAGCGCAGGTCGTCCAGCTCGAGTTCTCTCCAAGTTTACGTGCCTCGGTGGATTGATTCGTCGTCGTCTTCGGTTCTCTACTCCTTGAGTCCTTGTCCGTCGGCTGCTTGCCGCGAAGCTTTTCTGCGTGCGCGTCAGGAGATTTCGCCGCGGAACACAGCACACCTAGTCAACTCAGAGCATGTATAATAGGTAGAGACGATTGCTATCTATACATTCTACCCTATCATTTAAAAATAAAATTAAAGATAGTTTCTATAAAAGATAGTATTTTAAAATTGTCTGTATAAGAATCTATAATATTCTAATTATGGTATAAAAAAGTGTTTATGGTCTGTTTGGTAGAGCTTCAGATTCTAACTTCACCTGAAATCTGAAACTTGTAGGCTAAAATAAAGTGAATTAAGTTTATATTTTTTTATCTAAAATGTAAACAAGATGATCTATCTAAACACTCTTAATGTATTCACAGCTTCAGCTCCACGAATCTGATTTTTTTTTAGATGAAGGAAGATTTTATTAATTTCAAGAACATTACATCAAGATGATACAAGTCCTTAAAATTTCTCCTACCGCTAACAAGAAGCACACAATTCTTAAACAAAACAAAAAGAAAAAAGAGAAGCCTTGATTGCTACTACTGGATCGCAGCTCTCCCCTTTTCATTGAATTGCTTAGCGAAAACATCATCGAAATCTTCTTGGCGTAAGCAATCAAAACCTGGATTTCCAACATTCTGGGCGCCACAATCCGGCAGCCCCCTGGATTTCCAACATTCTGGACGCCACCACCAAGAACACCGCGGCTATTTGAATCATTGCGCCCCCCAAAATCTTGAACGCGATCACGGACTCTATATCGTCTATGACCACCAACTTGAAATCTTGGGGGACGAAGACCACCGCGAGCAGGACGAAGTGGACCACCATAGCTGCGACCATTAAATCGATCGCCACCAGCAGTAGCCGTTCGCCCGCCATGATCGCTTTAAATTGATTCTTAAAGCATCGTCACCCAATATCCTGCGATCCGGTTGCACATCGCCGAGATTGAACTCAGAACAAAGCCAAGATTGCTGAAGAGGATGGAATGAGCACGACCGCCATGGCGTCGCCTCATCTAGATCCTTCCCTCTCCCCCAATTGAAAGAAACCACCGATCTTGCCCGATCCGCACAACCCGCCCAACATGGAGCTACCACCGCCATCGCCGCAACGGCGGCAGCGACGCTCACAAAAGAGAGATAGATCAGCCCGCCACCGATCTCATTGCGATCGGCGGCCAGACATGGGCGAAGATCATGCATTGAGACTTCAAGGAGCTAGAGATAATACCTCGCATCCTTTGGTATTTTTCGTCGTTACCCTTGGAGCCGAACCCTCGTCCTTCGCCGCCGCTTCCTCGAATGCGCCTCTAATTTGCAGCTTTGCACGATCGGATCGCCAATCTAGACATTGTGAAGAACAATAATTCCCCTTCAAGCGGTCGGGATCACGCATCCGCGAAAGCAATACCGGAGACGGACTCGCGATCTCTGCCATGGAAGGCACCAAGCGTGACGCGGCGCAGGAGAGAATCCACGACCTCCCCCGCGCCGCGCTCATTCCATCGCGAGAGAACGTCGATGGGGAATCTGATTCACGAAATCTGGAGAAGCTGAATCCCTACCAAACACACCTTTATCATAGCCAATAACTTACGTAATAGAGTTTTATGTTATCTATATGATCATCTCTTTATAAAGAGATAACTATACTTTCTCTTCTATATTAGGAAAAATCTTTCATAGCAAAGCATATAGACAGCTGATATTACATAATTGTGCATGTTTTTAGACAGAAGAACCACTGAAATAGTTACTTATATCACCAGAAGCACAACTGAGAGGGTGCTGGGTGTGCACTAGCACCCCCCAAAAGTTTTGAAAGCCCAACTACTTCTATTGGGTTTGTCAAAACTCAAAAGCCCGCTCACCAACTCCAACTAAAGACAGAGTAGCTCATTCCTCTCACAAAGCACTCCTGAATCCCGGTTAACAAACCCTAGCACTAGCAGCGGGCGTCAGGTGCACTTACAGGCGGTAGGCTGTGCGGGCACAGGGCGCAAGCGGTTTGGTCGCGCGGGCCAGGGGTGAGCCACAGGTGTGCAATGCTGCTGGCTGCAGGCAATGCACCCGCACATGCGCGCGGCACGGCAGGGCAAGGCCGGGTGCGGCAAGCGGCGGTCCGATACGCGCTGCTTTCTCCTCCATGGCTTCCTATGTGCTTCAGAGCTTGTACTTTCTCTGTTGAGTGTTGGCCATTATTAGTGATTTAGTGGAGAAGTGAGTTGAGTAGTAGAAGTACTTGTTTATTGGGTTCCTAGTTGCACCGGCTTTTACATTTTGGCAATAATCTCCTAGATCTCAGAGCAAGAGCAAGTTTGGTAATTAGTACTAGTATTCTTTCTTGCCTACTGAAATAAGCTTTCTCTAGCAATTGGCACCATTCTTGCAATTGCAGGCAATAGCCAATATGAAGAGGAATAGAGACATTATTTCGAACTTATGTGGTGGACTTATACTGTGAAATTGTATATATCTATTATCTAGTGTAAAATATCCACATTTATTAAAAATTTTCTAGTTCTGCCACTGCATATCATTACGTAACATTCTTCACAGGGAAAAAATGACAAAAAAAAAACCCGTGAATTTTAACATCGGATTCCTCCGGGCTCCAATTTGTTACTTTTCTTGTTGGAGTTAAACCGTGAAGTTTCACGCAAGCATATATATAGATCTAGAGTTCTTAATTTTAGACCTTTTATTTTGGATGGGGCTGGTGGATGTATTTCACTCTCTTGAAGAGTAATACACAGATATCATATGAATCACCAATCTAAGTACTATCCATATTCCCTTAAAAAAAATAAGTCTAGATTGTCCACATGCTCGTTTTTTCATTCCCCAAAGAGCTATCAACATTCCAGAAAAGAAGATGAATCCAGCCATGCAGGTAGCTAGCTACCAAAACATATAACGCGGAACACCGAAACACCTCCAAAAAATGTTATTCCTACGTTCAAGTGGTTATTTCTTTCAGTTAAAAACAGTCATTTACCATAAAACAGCTAGTTCACCTAAACATGGATAAAAAATCTTTTTAATTCTTTTACTGATTTATGAATGAATAGTAACCGTTTTCTCCCGGTGAAATAAAAAAAAGGAACAATTCGTACTCCCTACATGTACCATGAATGCACATCATTGTTCTGGTTTGCTATAGTCTGTTCATGTCACGTTCCTGTACACCATGAAGGCATGACTGTATATGTGTGCTAGCGTGCAGTCCTATTGGCCCCATGCAACACTAAATAGTAGCAGTAGATGTGATCGTACGCACAGAACAAAACAGGAACTTCGGGTAATGCATGCAAAGAGCCAACTAGGTATAGGCATCCGTCTACAGAGAATAAATATTCTGACCGAATGATTTGTATTCGGACTTCGAAATTTTTGAACGCACTGTAATTTTTTTTTCTTCACGTGCAACATTTTGTTACAACGTGTACAACATTTTCTTTCGATAAACAGTAAAAATCGCTACAATAAACGGATGTTGCAAGCGTTCAAAAAAAAAGTTTCACACGTTGACAGAAAATGTTCCAAACGTAGAAAAAATGCAACATTTTTTTTCTTCACGTGCAACATTTTGTTTCAACGCGTGCAACATTTTCCTTTGATAAACAGTAAAATTCGCTATAGTAAACGGATGTTGCAAGCGTTAAAAAAAATGTTTTACACGTTGACAAAAATGTTGCAAACATAGAAAAGAAATGTTAGGCGTCCGATGAGGTGAACAGAAATCGAATGTCCGAGCGCTAGTTTCTGTTCTGAACTCGATAGATCGATCGTAATCAAAACATTGCACTCAGTAAGATCGCAACATAATTTCACTAGGACAACATACTAATTAATGCTCTATCCCTTTGTGAATTTCTAGTTTCTTATACTTCCGCTAAGCTACTGAAGATTGTATTGTCTATTTTTTATTATATTTTTAGATAATATATCTTGTTCTAGTTGATAGCAATAAATGACATTATAAATAGCTAAAGAAAAAGAGTTATAGAAGAAAAAAAGATATATAACAGGTTACGTCAGAACTATAGTAGAATGATACACCCTTTGTCCAACTTTATGAGATGTATTTCTTATTGACACATAGACAAAGAAGATATTAAAAATAACTAGATTGCTCTTAATTATTATCACTAAGCACTATATTCAATATATGCATGTAAAGAATACGAAGTAATATGATTTTTATTAGGGGTATATAGGCGACATCACACTACTTTTGTATTGAATATGAAATACTTCCTCTCTTGATTTTTATAAGGCATATTTCGACTTTACACAAGAGTTAATGATGCGTTGAAATGGAGAAGATACAAGAGAAAATGATTTAAATGCTCTCACTTAATTATCTTAAAAGATAAAAGATATACTTTATATAGGTGGTAATGAATAAATGCATATGGTTGAGAGAGAATAAAGGGGGCATATCCAGTGCAATCAGCATTTTAGTGCAATCACCGTGCAATCCAACTAAGAAAAGTTTCAAAATTTTTTGAAAAAAATCATGGATGTACATCTCATCTTACCCCATCTACATATAAAATTTCATGATCAAATTCATCCTATGTTAAGAGTAATAAAAAAGACAAATTTCTGACAAACTTGAATAGTTCAAATGCACCTCAAATTTGTCTTTTTTGTAACTTCTAGCATATGACGAATTTGATCATGAAATTTTATATGTAGATGGAGTAAGATGAGATGTACATCCATGATTTTTTTCAGAATTTTTTGAAACTTTTCTTAGTTAGATTGCACGGTGATTGCACCAAAATGCTGATTGCACTGGATATGCCCCCGAGAATAAATAGATGTATAGGGAATGGTCTTATTAAATCTACATGTAAGCATTATATTTGTGAATAAGACTATTTAAAAAATAAGTCTTATAAAAGTGAACGGATAGAGTATATCTTGTGTATAGATAAGATCAATTAAAAAGTGCGCTTTATAAACTTAAAAAGAAAGAGAATGTATTTAGAACTAAAATTTAAAAGCTAGAATAATGTGTATTTAAGAAACAGAGAGTGCAGATTCTACCGAAACAACATCAGGTAGCTTACGATGATTTAGCTTGACTAGCTTGTAGCAAGAAACAGAGCTCTTTCCAATACGATGGATGGTGCCCGTTTACTGATTAGTACACGTACGTTCGTGCACGCACACGGAACTCACAGGAGATAGAACGAGTAAAACCCTAGATTAATCGATCAATACTGATCGTGATATATTAGCCACTAAGCGTCACGTCGGAGGCGCACTTTTTTTGCTATATCAGCACGCAGACACAGTAGATAGCACCCTCCTGGAGCGGCTCGACGGTGAGGCCAAACTCGTCGACGAGGACCGGCTCCGCGTGGTCGCCGTTGCAGCGGAACAGGACGGCCGCCTCCCCGAAGATCCTCGTCACGTCGAGGTGCGTGGCCTCCGGGATGCTGTACACGGCGCTGGTGCCCGCGACGCACACCGCCGCGGCACCCCTCGAGACGGCCACCGTGTCCGTGGCCGCGGCCGCGGCTCCGGCGAACCCAACGACCGCTGGTCCTGCTTCGTTGCAGACAGTCAAACAAACAGCGAGTGGTATTAACTGCCGTGCATTGCATGCAGAGAAGTTACTGTGGCCCGTGAATTGAGAAATCAAGACTACGAGGAAATCGAAGCGAGCAAGTGACAGTCAATGAGGAGAGGAAATGAAGAGCTAGCTAGCGACTTGGACTTGCCATGCGCACGGTCACTCTAGGTAAAAACGCCCTATAGTGTGAAAGAACTTTGTGTTTGCTTGGACGCCGAGCACCAGAAATTTGACCACCGTCACCTCAGCCCTTTCAACAACATACGTACTCGGTGCTCCTACTATACACGCATGTGAGTATTAAAAATTGACACCTATGCCATCTTCTCTTGAGAGAAAAGTCATGACAAGACCATACAATTGAAAGGGGCATAATTTATGTGTTGAGTTGTGACCAAGTTAGGAGTGGCTCTATTTACCGCTCTTCTCATCAAAAGGCTCCTTTTGGATTCCTGAGTTTCCTCTCCTCTAATCTGTCAGGTGAAAGTCCATCCAATTCTAGTCCTATCACACACGTATATACGAGTGCTTTCTACTTACATCACTGCTACACCGCATGTGTGCTTGCATGACAAGATCAATTTCCTCACAGCAATAATTAAGCAATATCTGTGCTTTCAAAGTCCCATTTTGGAATCTTATTCCTCCAACTCAGGTCTTTTCATGAACATGTGGAATAGCTCCATGCACGCACGCATACATGGGTCCATTACTTGCTAGGCAGCATGGATCTATACACATATGATGATATGATGTTTTTCTCACCTTGAAATAGTTCATATATTTGTAGCATCGCATGCATCATTCTCGAAATCTACTCATCATTTATTTTTCCCTCATGGAGAACAGCTCGCAAATTTTGGTCTTGTCTAAACCTGTGTGTGCTTACGAACTCACAAATTTCCCCATCTTTATGATGCACGGAAAAGTCATGCATGAACAGCTTGCAGTGACAAGATTGTGCATGTACAAGAGATTTTAACATGTATGGCCTAATATTGTCTCGTTGCCATGAACACCTTAAGTTGGGACCGATGTGATTGGAGCCCTAAAGAAAATTTGTACAACCACATGCAGGCAAGCATACAAAGATTGGACGTCTTTGCGAATATCATAAACAATGGCAATGCGCATGCATATTGGCACTATTCATGTTAAGCAAGCTATAGTTTAATCCAAACGGAACTGAAATGGAGACACAACCCTACCAGAGAAATGACTCACTAGGTGATACTTCTAATCATAGTTAGTTCTTTCGACTCGCCGGTAAAGATCCGGTTCTTAGTTTGCCACTTTTTTCTAACCCTACATTTTAAATTTGTTTGAATTCCATAAATTTGATTCACGATTCGCGAGTTTACAACGAATCTGGTAACTATATTCAAATCCACAGAAACATGAACACATGATGCATATGATACTAAGGTGGACAGATCTAGAAATGCAGCTCCAAGATTAATCAACTTTACTATCACACATACCTTGCAACTGATAGTTGGCGACAGCACCATTTGCAGGAGTACCGGCAGCCAAACTCGCAACAGTGACGGCGGCGTCCGAGGAAGCCGCAGGAAGCAAAGCGGCAGCCGCGGACGCAGCATCCAGGGCCTGTGCACTAACGCCGAAGCCATACTGTAGAAGCCCCAGCTTGGTGGCGTCCTCGTGCGTTTCCTCCTTTGCCAGGGCTGTGTTCGATGCGGCGCTGCTCTTGCCGAGGACTAGCTGATCGCCGCTGGGCCAGTACTGGCCAAGCCCGCCCCTGTGGCCGGTGATGTTCGGCCCCGGAGCCACCTCGTTGCAAAGCCCCCGGAACACACCGGCTGACGACTCCGCTTGTGGCTGCTGCACGGGCACGTGCATGTACTGCGCACCGAGGATGGCCGCGAGCTCGGCCGCCGACAGGCAGTGGCCTTGCGGCCACTGCAGGAGGACCGGCTCGTCGGTGGCCACGACCTCCTGCGCGGGTGCTGCCGGAACCGGCGCCACAATCTGGCCCTGGTAGTGCATCTGCTGGTCGCACGCCGCGGCGAGCGGCGAGAGCAGGTCCATGGCCGCCGTCGCGGACATCGACTGCGCTGGTTGCTTCACCAGCTTGCTGGACCCGGACGAGCGGTCGGAGGAGGACGAGGACGAGGAAGTGGGCGCCACAGGAGGGACGAGAAGCTGCTGGGGCTGGGGCGGGGGCGGGGGCGGGGTAAACTGGGGCGCCGCGGCCTCGCGGGCCGACGCGCATGCGCGGGAGAGTGCCGCGCGGCCGGCCGTGGCGCGCAGCTTGTTCTTGGAGCGGGACTTGCGGTTCTGGAACCAGTAGAAGACGTTGGCGTCGCCGACCTGGCCGTACTCCTGCAGCCGCATCCGGATGCGGGGGATCTCGTCGCGCGGCGGGTTGACCATGCCAGAGTTGAAGATGGCCTCCAGGATCCGGATCTGCTCCGGCCTCGGGTTCCACCGCGGCTTCGGATCCGTGCTCCTCTCCTCTGCTCCCCCTGCAAAAGAACAGCAAAAAGTTTGGCTCATCAATCAGTTCCCTCTCGATCTTGATCGCTTACAAGAAATTGAACCCTACCTATCGCGGGCGTGCAAGTGCGCACGTAACAGTAGCATGCATGCATGCGGTGCATGCACGGCGCGCGTACCTGAGGAGAAGGGGGACGACTTGAGGGAGAAGCCGGCGGCGGTGGAGGAGCCGGAGACGAGGGAGGGGGGCGAGTTGCTCATGTCAGGCTGCGGCTGCCACGGCTGGCTGGCGGCGTGCTTGGACCTGAACATGCTCGGCCAGTGCGTGTTTGAGGAGGAGGATGCCATGCGCGCTACTGCTTCAGCTACCTGCCTTGACCTGATGATCTGATGATTCCTCCTGTTCTTGTTCGATCCCTCGCAACAAAAGTCTACAATTGCCGCTCGATCCTGTGGAGGAACAGAGAGGATGAGCTAGCTTAGCCGCTGCCTACCTGCCTATGCTGCACATTTTCACAGCTTATTCTTGCATATTGCTGCCTCTTATAATGGCCACACCTACCCCTCGGTGTGCAACGTTGCCGCGCAATAAATGCCTCTCCTACTAGCAGCATTTCACCCCTACTTGCTCCATCTTTTTGCCTGGAGATACGTGCATTTGATGGGGTCGATGCATGAGAGGTTGATGTGCTTGCATGCGTTGCATCAGGAGGGACCTGATGGATGGTTGCCCCAACTGGGCCACCGATGCCTGATAGGTGCAAGTACGTACAGTACACTGGAGCTCAGCTTCCGCTAGTATGCCAAGGAAGGAAGACATGGGAAACTGAAGGCTTTGCTGCCTCCTGCATTTCTGCCCCCCACCCCCACCCCTGGTTAGTGCCTTTTGCATGAGGCCGGGCCGGGGCCGGGGCCGGTGGCATGGTGACCTGGGGATTGACGGTTAACTTTCCCGGGCGTCTCTCCATCTGCAGAAACGTATGAAACTGTACTTGATTGCGTTGTGCAGTTATGCTCCATGAGGTCGCAAATGCATTTTTCCCTTAAAATTCACGAAATTCGCTTGTATCGTTCTGCTTCGGAAAAATATTTTGTTTGGTTTACCGCTTAAGTTCAAATTCAAAAATTAAAAAAATTATCCAAGAGTTCTCTAAAATTAGTATTTATAGCTTTATGACCTCTAGTTTGAATTTTTTTTTAACAAAATGAAGTTTGGAATTTTACAACATTTTTGCAATTTTCCCTTTTTTCCCAATTTCTCAATTTGTCGCCGATTTTCGTGAAAACCGCTTGAAATTCGCCGCTTTTTGAGCGGTTTGATTATATTTCACGTTTGACTTTCGAAATCGTTCGATTTTTCATAAATTTTGTTCGTTCTTTTCACGAATTTCGGTAACACCCGCTTGTTGAAATCGGTATTATTAACCCTACTCATGGGTTGAGCGAATAATAACTTCTCTGGAGAAAAGAGTGAAAAAGTAGTAGTGTAACCTTAGGTCACTGGCTCGGACGCTGAGTGCTACATTGTACATCTATTGCAGTGTAAATTCAGTCTGAGTGGATGTTGGATTGAACGTCCATGTGGTTCGATCGACACGTCCATGGAATTGGGAGATCGAATTGAATGTATGGTGCACACAGAGTAGAGGATCTTGGATGGACGGATTTGAATACAAGTATACGTTATCTGCACATATGCACCGTAATGCTAGAATAAAGTCCTGTTTGGTAGAGTTTTAGATTTTATCTTCACATGAGATCTAAAACTTGTAGATTAAGATAAAATAAATTAAGTTTATATTTTAGTCTAAAATATAAATAAGATGACCTATCTAAACACTCTTAATATATCAAAAACTCTACCTCTAAAAATCTAGTGAAATTAAAAATATCTAGTTTCATCAAATTTACAGATCTAATAAAACTAAAACTTTACCCAACATACCCAAACACTGCATCGAATTGCTACGCATTGTCCGCGGGTTGCACGCGATTCTGACCCCTTGTAAGTGCAACTTACCCCTCCACTTCGTACCCAGTCAAAAATTAAATGCTACCAGTATACTGTACTATGTTCAAAGAAAAGGCTCGATCTACGAACCGGATTACCTGTTCCTCTCACTTTTTACCACCTGTACGTATAACCCACTCGCGATGTGCCAAATGTTAGAAATGCCCAGGCGTTGCGTGGCTATTTGGAGATCAGAGGCACAATTTACTCCTCATTTTATCCAGTCAAAAAGGCCGAGTTAATGGCAGTGGAAGTGGACTGTGTGGCTACTGGATGCCTGTCATTCATTCATCTTTTGAGAGAGGGAGAGAGACGGTTTCCTTGTTTCCTGCTTCTCATTGTTTGTCTTGTTGTGAATTGGCATTGAATTGAAGAGGATTATTCTAATGGAGTATGAGAAGTTTGCATGAAGTAAATGATCTGTGTAGGGGGAGAGGGTTTAGGTGCAGTCACAAGTCCCTGTAATTTAAGTTGTTTCCATAATTTTGGATCGTCCAATCAAGATCATAGAGGGTCTGGATCGCTAAAAATAAGATAATCAGTATTTACTATAGCACTATAAACAGTATTTTCATATAGTAAAAAAATCTGTATAGTATTTTTAACCGATTTGAATCGTTTATTTCCGATCAGACAGTAGCAATCCTCCAAAAACACTGTGTGCATGCACCCACGCAGTGGCTGTGTGTTGCTGCGATCGAAGGTCAAGAAGACCAGCAAAGAAATTGTTGAGAGAGCAGAGAGACCGGTGGTCGATTGGCAAAATTTTCTGGTCCAAGGCATGCAGCAATGGCAACCTTGGGGGCTATATGGCCATTTGCCGTTGTGAGGTGTGCTCCTGAATGGTGAATGGGCTTGATGGTGTGCGACTGCGTATGCACCTATCATTACAAAAAGATTTATATTAGACTTTTCATCACTGATGGTTTTAAAAAAACTGTCTGTCATCACAGACAATTTTTTACAAAAAAATAGTCAGTGATGAGTCTTAGACACATCACAGACGATTTTATGTGATGAGGGGAACATCGCCGATGGTTTTAGTAAAAAATCGTCTATGATATTACCCCTTCATCATAGATGGTTTTTGGTTAAAATCGTCTATGATGAGAGCTACATTACAGACGGTTTTAGCTAAAAACCGTATGTGATTTGGATCTTGATATATATTTACCCGCTCGCGTCATCTTTTGTCCTGACCCAAACTCTAGCCTAGCCCCACACGCGCCATCTCTCCTCCCACCGTCTCCCACGGGCCCCCCGCCGTCTCCCACAGGTGTCCCCTCGACACCCCCACCCCGCGGTGTCCCCCCAATCTCACCCCCGCCGGTTGCTGCTTGGCGCCCTGGTCGTCGCAGCGCTGCTCTCTTTCCTCCTCCTCCTCCTCCTCCGACCGATAGCATCTTTTCCTCTTCCCCTTTGCTAGATCCTACTCACCCTACGTGCACCGCCCCTGGTACTTGGGATAGTGCCGTGCGCTGTGGGAGAACCAGGATCTGAATGCGGGCCAAGGGCCAACCGCTCTACGAGGTCGTCGTCGCCAAGACGCACACCGCGGTGACGGATAGCGGCGAGACGGTCGGCGTCGTGCTGTGGTTAATTTCTGGGGGAGGCAACACCATCGAGCTGAACAACACGCTGTCGTACGATGCCAAGATGAAGTGCCTGGTCGCCGATCTCGTCTTGCCAAATCTACTTATCATCCAGATAAAAGGAGGGGACTGTCTTTCTCCCCAACTTGTGGTTGACTCAGTAGCATTAACTTCTATTCAGCTCCTCATTATTTCTTGCACAAATCAATCTACGCATATTTGAGCTTAAAGTTAGCTATTTTATGATTAACATCAATGTGAATACTAATGGGTGGCGTAATGTTTGGGTTATCTGTGTGCATGTCATCGAAACATTTAGGGTCCCATTTTTAGCTAAGTATCCAGTTTTACCAAGATTTGAATAGCCCAAATTTAACTAAGTATCCAATTTTACTATGACTTGAATAACAAGGCATAATGTTTTCATTACATTATACAACTTTAGACAACATTTTGAATAATAAATCATATTTTTCTATATTTTTATGTAATCTTTTTGTTTCAGAGGGTATGTCATCTAATGTGACAATGGCATATCACAGACGGTTCTAGGCTAGAATCGTCTGTGATGAGCCCACATCACATACGGTTCTATCTTAGAACCGTTTGTGATGTTAATTTTCATTGGCAGTTAAAAAACCGTATGTAATGATTTATTGTCATCACTGACACTTCAATACAGACGGTTCATAAAACCGTCTATAATATGATTTGTGAACTGTCTGTGATATGCGGTTGTCCAGTAATAACGTATCCTACTGCGTCCATCTGTGGATCTAGAGTTCTAGTAGCTGGCCGGCTATGAAATGCGCCGGAAGTTCTCCATTCCGCCGTGTTTCGACGTTGGTTATATGAGCGTCGTCGGGTCGATGGTCGTGTTTTTCTCCTCGAGTAGTAGTTTTTTTTAAGTGCTTGCAGTGCGGTTGACGGGAAATTTTGCTTTATGGGGCCGTTGTTCATTCGATCATATGGTGGGCGTTTTTTTAAAAAACTATAAACCACTTGAGCCTGTATTGTGCCAAAGTGTTAAGTATATTGTTCTTTTTTCTTATCGGCTTATATTTTTGAGTGAATTAGGTAGTGTATGTTACTCAATATAGTACGTATCAGAGTCAAGAAATCATGAGTTCAAAAACAAGCTGGTGCAATTTTACAAAAAATAATTGAAGTCCACTTCTATTCCATACTTTAGGCACTGAGAAAGTCTAAACATGAGGATTATGCTTTTGAATGAACTAGTCAGTACATGCAATCTCAATATATTGTATTAGATGAATATCAAATTACATAGCACATCGATCTTCATGCAAATGTAAAAAGTGTCCATGAAGGAAATATCATGCAACTTGAAAATAGCAGAATATCAGCAAGCTTCTATGGCCCAGTTCGGGGCAGCTTGTGATTGTGCTGATTCTGGATTATAATATGCTATCTGAAGAAGCGACTGCCTGTAGAATCTGCTGGTTGGATAAACTGTCCCGTTCGCAATCGGGATTTTTCGTGTGCTGCTTCCGAACGGCGGGGCGACGGGGTGGCAGTGGTGGATGGCCTGGGGCCTGTGGCATGCTAAGGGGCGCGTGGAGGGGTGGCGGTGGGGCGACATCCAGAGGGACGACCTTAAGCTCCTTCGGCTTCGACGTCAGAGGCTTGTGCTCCTTCAACAGCAGAGGGAAGGCATCGAGCTGGTGGCGTGTGAGTGAAGTGGCGGCGAGTGGAGGGGTGGCGGGCCAGCGGGCGGAGGGGCTTGACAGGCGGAGGAGCGACGGGCGGAGGGGCTCGGCGGACGGAGTGACTTGGCGGCGAGAGGAGGAGCTCGGCTAGCGAAGGAGATACCGGCGGAGGGGCTCGGCGGATGGAGGGGCTCGGCGGCGAGAGGAGTGACTTGGCGGGCGGAGGGGCGGGCCAACCTCCTCGCGCGAGCACTTGAAGCGCTGATTCTCTGCGAGAATCGCTCTGAGGAGCGCTTCTAATTCTACGTTATAAAGTTTTTCTGATTTTCGGAGAAGCAATCTAGAATCCTACCGTTCGACCAACAATTTGCTTTTTTTTTTTTAAGCAGAAGCTGCAAATAAGCTGAAATGAATAGGCCTATGTATCATGCTTCCAATACAAGTTGTGTAAATGTTAAAACAAGCAAAAGGGTAAGTAATGACTTTATACCCTTCATTCATACTTTGATATTTATACAACATTAAAATCGTGATGCCACCTTCCTCAATATTTGAGTGAGTGTTTACTCGTAAATAAATGTGTTATATCTATGAGTATGTTTCGAGAAGCACAATGGGTTTTTTTTTCACCTTAATTATCCTTTTGAGTATTCAGATGTAGTGCGCCTCGCCATTTGGTAAACTGCAAATTAACCTAGTGGTTTATATACTCCACGACGTTTACACAAATTGACCTGATCAGTGGTCGGTAGTTGATATACGGAGAGAGACTAATGGTGCTTGCGTGTGCAGGCCTGCGCAACTCGTGTCTCCTCGTGGGGGTCGACTGTGACACCTGCCTACAGAGACATGAACATGGGACACACACAAGTGAGAGAAAGCCTAACACGAGAGAGAGAGAGAGAGAGATGATAGTACGGTGCAGCAGAAAGTGCGGAAGGCAATCCCGTCGCTCGCGGCAGAGGTGAGAGAATTAAACAAGAGAGCGAGACAGAGCTCGATCAGAAGTGAATGCCAAGAGGACGACGTGTGTTTTTACCTCTTCTTTGCTTCTTCTCTCACTCCCTCTCCCCATCAACGCAAAAAACGGGACGTTTTGTGCGTACGGCGCTCCCATCTCGTGCTTCGCTTCGCAATTCACAGCGCACGGCATGGTCGAAAGTAAGTCCCGGCCGGTCCCTTTCACTCCGTGACTGCGTAGTGCTCACTCCGGTCACAGATATATAGTTATAGTTTAAAATGTTAATACGGTCTCTAAAATATATTTTTATTATAATATATTTATAAAATCTAATAAAATTATAATATTATGAAAGTACTTTTCAAGACAAATCATATATATGATTTTTATGTATCTGATTTAAATATTTAAAATGATATTGACAGTCAAATATTACAAAATTTGACTATACTATGTCTAAAACGATAACTATTTATGGCTAGAGGGAGTGTTAATTCACAATTGGCTAATTAATGCTCTCACTTGTTCACTACGTAAAACTAAATAAGTTACTCTCTTTGTCTAAGTTTATATGATTTTTTTAATGATTTTGTCTATAAATATGTAGCGTATTTAATGTTTTAATATAAAATTAGTGTGATGTTTTATTTATATATCTAATAAATATCTAGCTCTGCATGCATTGAAAATGTGCCAGCTTTACTTGGATGGAGGGAGTACATGCATGATCGAGCGATCGTTGAGATTGAGCTGTCCCTTCTGCTTTGATCGCCTCTCTCAAATTTTCTGAGATTGTGAATGTTTTGGATAGTAGCTAGACTTCTCTTAAGAAGTGACTAATTAAGCTTAGCAAGCAAGGAGTTAGCATGATAACACCATATATATATCTCACCTATATGTATGCTCCAATGGACGTGTGTGAGCACTTGTATTTTCCCCCGGTGTTGCGCTCCCAGAACAGACATGCACTCGTACGCATACCTCCGATCCACATGCAATTCTCAAGATCCATGCATATATCAACGCGATGCATGCCTTAGCTGCACTACATTGCATGCTCAAGCTAATTTCAAATGGCTTTTCACATCATTAAGTTCGTGTGTTCGTGTTTGTGCGTGTGTGTTTTTTTGTGTCCGTTGATCGATCCGTGGCACGGAAAACTTGGTTTGTTATGTAGCGATCGATGCTTAAACTGAGGGTCCAATTTTTGGTCTTTAATTGGTGGGCTGACCGGCCGACCAGTTAGTGATCGATCGATTAAAAAAGAACTGGAGATAAGCCTCCCCCCAGTTATTGACTTGTTATTTTAGATGTCTCCCATCCCATGCATGCATGACGACGAGATATGTAGTTACATGCACATGATCGATCCATGCAAATATATATAATTTCCTTCCTTGGATTTACTGGACAAAGTTTCTTCTAAAAAATTCGATTAATTTTTTGAACCCCCTTGTAGGTTGTCATATTTGTGGATCTGCCGTCTTTTCGTCATTACGCAGCATGCGATATCGTGCTTCCCCACCTCCTCTTCAACCTTAAGCCAAGCCGGCATCCATAGCACCGGCACTACACGTACGTACGTCATCTGGCTAGCTGGCCGCCTCCCTCTCTTCGCCGATGACCACAAAGATATAGGGATGAGTATAGAGAGGTAGACTAACGGAGAGAACGCCTTCACTGGAGCTAGAGAAGATGCGAAATCTCGCCCTCCAAGATAATTTATCAAGTGATGTATAGCAAGGCTGTAGTCACAATACCAAACGGTAGCTAGTACGTACCATCATATCGATCACCGCGGTTAAAAGACAAAATCTACAGATAATCATTTTTCTAAGAAAAGATTGATCATTAAGGATGCTGTGGGAAACTGGTCAAATATATACTGTATGTGCAAGGCAGGCGGTCATCTCGGCGTGCGATTTTTGCACGAGATTTCGCTCTTTGGTTTGAGGGTACAAGCTGCGAGGCAGTCTGAAGTAACTGCATTGCCGGATCGGCCCGGCATTCCAACCTGCCCCCATCTGTTTTGTTTCCTTGACAGGACGCGTGAAAAGTAGCTGAAAATGCCCAGCAAACGCACGGCCCACTTGGTCCGTCTATCGACCCGCCAGACCCAATGTACTGCACGAATTTTTTTTATTTAATATTTAATTTAAATCTTTTTTTTTAAACTAATCAACAGAAATTTTTTTGCAAAAATGCTTCCCGTCGCTCCAGTATGGGGCGATCGCCTCATATTGGGGCAAAAGAGGCCCAGCCAACGGCGACTAACGGTGAAATTCGATATTTGACGGTGACTTATTCAAATTTTTTAAAAAAAATTGTTGGTCGCCCGATACTAGGGCGACAGGGCCCATCATTTTTTATTTAATATTTATTTTAAATTTTTTTATACAATCAATGGGAAAAAATTACCTGTTGTAAAAATATCAGAAGCCACATTACCCGAGGTAAATATCACCCTAATATGGGGCGATCGCCCCATATCCAGACGATATCTACCCTTTATAAGCTTTGTTCTTGCTCGCGGCCTCACAAAGTCGGCAGTGAAAGAAGAAGAAAGAAAAGAAGAGAGAAGGGAAGGAGAGGGAGGAAAAAAATAAGAAGTAGAAGATCAATCCAAAATGCCGAGACGTACAAATGGAAAGGGAAAGGGGAAAACAAAGGAAGAGGGGAGCGCCTCGGACTGGCCACGCAACGTCACGTACCAAAACCTCTTCCTACCTTGCGGGGTTATCACACGATGTGTCTGTGCGGAGATCCTTGCAGGCTTGTTCGCTCTTAGGAAATTCTAATTTGGAAGAGGAGGTATTGGAAGTGCCGCAACTACGCCTTCGACCCACCGGAGAAGAGCTTGAAGAATCACCAGCTAGTAACAATCATACGTGTTTCGTAATATTTCTACATGAAACTTTGCTAATTTATGTTTCATGCCGTCGTCTCCGCCACTGTGTGAATTTGAGCAGTGGTTTGATATGGAGATCGATCCCGAAGACCAAAGACTCCTTGATCAAAGCATCCCAGATAAGGAGTTCAGGCGGCAGCTTCAAGCGCAGCGTGATGCCGCACGCGAGGAGGCACGTCGAAAGGAAATGGAGGAGAAAGAGGCCAAGAGAGAGAGGAAATGAGAGAGAGCACGTTTTCAGTATTGCCTAATATTTTCAATACATTAAATTTCTACATTTCTAAATACTAAATACTACACAATCCTAAAATTTCTAAATACTAAATAATACATTAAATTTCTAAATATTGCCTAATATTTTCAGTACATTATATTTCTACATTTCTAAATACTAAATACTACACAATCCTAATATTTCTAAATACTAGACAATCCTACTACAATAAATCTCTACATTATATTTCTAAATATTGCCTAATACATTATTTGCATGTAAAAATCTCAAACTTACCACCACAAAAACAACGATTTTTTTCTAATTTTTTTCTCTTTTTTCCTTTCCTCTCCTCTCTCCTCTTCTCGCTGGGCTTCGGCTGCTCTCCTCCTCCTTTGCCCGGCGAAATAAGCACAGTACTCAGCGTCGTGGCATTTAAATAGCGCATGTCGCCCCAGGCCTGAGCGATCACCTCAGACCTGGGCGACAGGTGCCACATCACGATTCGCTGTTTCAAACCGTCGAATACCCGTTACTCTGGGCTCCTCTCGCCCCATACTAGGGCGACGGGCGCACATTTTTGCAATTTTTTTCGGTCAATTATTTCGAAAAATATTTAAAATAAATATTAAATAAAAAATTTCTGTACTGCAATATATACACAGAAGGCGTGGTTTTTATAGTATGAAGCTATAGTATTTTTTGTTTTTTTAATTTTTTTTCCAATTTTTTGTTTTTGAAAAAATCATCTCTGTTAAAATAGAGCAACGGTATTTTTTGTTTTATTTGTTTTTATAAATAAAATAAAATTGTTAAAATAGAGCAACAGTATTTTTATTTTATTTTTTCCTAAAAATTTCCCCCTCTCTTATAAAATTGAGGCACCGCCTACAGCAACGCATGGGGGCTTTAACTAGTATATCTATATTGTTGGTGAGGCGGCACAAATTAGAAGACCCTAATTTGTACGCAAGCTTGGTCCGATCTTTCACGATACAAGTCTGGAGCAGCAGCTACTATCTTGTTCGTTCCCTTGAGCAAAAATTAGACAACAGCAATTTCTTGATTTGGTTGATGCGTACCAATCATTAAGATTTCTCTTGGCTCGACTTTCAGTAGAATCGTAGTCAGGGTTAAACCAAACTGATTTAATTACCGGTTTACCGTAAAAATCACCCAAAATTAAAGGGTTTCAAAATCAAGCGTTTTGGAAAAAAAAAATCGAAAAACCAATCGGTTTTCTTGAAAATCCGACTGGCGAATTAAAAAATTGCTTCTGATTTTTGAAGCGATTTTCATCGATTTGCATTGAAAATCACTTGATTTTCACTGATTTTCGACCGGTTTACGTGACATAATTTTTTTTTGATTTTTTAAAAACCATTTTTGAATTTGACCGGTTTTCCGATTAGTTTAAGGTTTTGAACCACCTCGATATGATCGGTTTTCGAACGGTTTTCACGATAAGTGAACCCTGATCGCAGTGCTCCTTCATCCTGTCCTGGTTCAATTAATTCCGACGTCGATAGCAGCAAGGATTGGTAGATGGACGCGATTGGCAGCAAAGAACAGACGCAGTCGAACCCGTGCTATAGTTTCTTCCTCCCGTGTGCTCCCCAAGAGTCAACACGCGAAACAAAGATCACATCACAAGATCAGCATGTGAACCTGATCAACAAGATCAAAACCACGCTGCAAGATGAATCCTAGCAAGAATTCATAAAACTAGGTAGAATCGCGCGCGATGCCGCGCCACGAGAGGAAAATCCGGTATGAGTTTTTTGCAAATTGAATTTGCGAAACTGCAGATTTTTTTTTTCAAAATAACCGGCGGAATGACTTATTTACGATTTCAAAATACTCTAAATCTTTTTGCAAAACCACCGATCGAAGGGACCAGATGTATTTTTTTATTTTCGCAAAACCACCCACCGGTAAAAAATAGTCTAGAGGAAAAGAGCGAAAAATTATTAGAGATGACAACATTTTTTTGTTAAGCCTAATACTCTACACGTTCATCGAGTAACAATACATATTCGCATAACCACCTACCGGTGAAAAATAGGCAAGAGGAAAAAGGGAGAAAAATTATTAGAGACGACAACCTTCTTTTGTCGAGTCTAACACTCCATACGTTCACCGAGTAATAATATACGTCTAAAAAATATCAGAGATCGAAATGGAAAAGCGAGTTGGGGAAAAAGCCTAGAGATAGAGCTGCACACATATCTCTTGTGATGAAAACATTTTTTTCGGGAAAAACGGAGAACCCAACCGCGAATACAAAAACTACGGATTTTTTTGGGAAACGAAAAATAAAGGCGACTGACCCGTACGTGAATATACGAAACGATAGGGCCCTTTTTGCAAAACCACCGATCGAAGGGACCGGATGCATTTTTTTCGCAAAACCACCCACCGGTCAAAAATAGTCTAGAGGAAAAAGGGCGAAAAATTATTAGAGACGACAATCTTCTTTTGTCGAGCCTAACACTATACGCGTTCACCGAGTAATAATACACGTTAAAAAAATATCAGAAATCGAGATGGAAAATTGAGTTGGGGAAAAAGTCTAGACATAGAGCTGCACATATTTCTCTGGCGCCGAAAAAAAATTTCCGGGAAAAACGTATTTTTTTATGTATTTTTTTTAAAAGGTCGCTTTCGGACCATGGCTAATCCATGAACCGCTATAAACCTTCGACGAATCTGTTTTTTTCGTTTTTTGGTTTTTTATTTTTATGTTTGTTAAAAAAAATGGGTCGTTCGTGTTTTTTTTGTGGCGAAAATATTTTTCCCGGGTTTTTTGGGTGGCGAAAACATTTTTCCCGGGTTTTTTCGGTGACGAAAACATTTTTCCAGGAAAAACGGAGAAATGACTTGAACGTAAGAACTAGGGACATGTTTGTTATTTTTTTTGGACCTTTTCGCTATCCTGAAAAATTAGAAAAAGGCTTGTTCGCGATTTGAAATTAACGGAAGGCTTTTCCGTAAAATGCCGCGTCAGGGACCCAAACACGAAGAAAAAAAATATCTTCGTCTCACAGAAAATTACATAGGGACCTATCCGTAATTTTGAAGAAACGGAGGAGTTTTTTCGCAAAAATCGCAAGAGGACAGGTGACCTCCTGGGTGATCGGCAATCCCTGAGGCTGTTAATGGGTGTATATTACTCACATGTCTTGGCCGCCAAACATGGCGATTTAATTTTCTCGTTTATATATATTATCTCAAAACAAAAACCAATCCCTTTCTCTTGGCCTAGGGCCTCAGCCTTTACACACAAACACACGCACGCATACAACGTCGCAAGACGCAAAAGACCGACCCAACGACGACATGTACTCGTCCCCTACTCGGACTCTAGCGGTCTAGCCAACCTGATCACGGCTAACAACTTTGTCACTGCCTTTACATAAGAAACGGAGTTTTTTTTTTTAAAAAAAAAGGAGAAACCAATCCAAACTGAAAGGAAAGAAACAAATTAAAAGAGACTAATCTAGATTCTAGGGATAAAATCTGGAACTAACTCAAAAAGGAACGCAGATCGTGCCGACGTGAAAGTCCTTTCTGGCTCGGTTTCCCTGTGTCAAGCTCCTGTCCTAGCTTAGCTTCTGTCTTTTCTTCTGGCTCATGGCCAGGGTTCAAGTTTTCGTTTGAAGAAAAAATTCGTTCTAAGCCGAAATCCGAAATTTCGTCCGAAATTCGGTAAATTCGGCCGGAGGACATTCAAAATTCAAATCCGTTTTTTTTGTACCGAAATTATCCCGAAATTACCCGAAATTTCGTCCAAATTCGACTGACTGAAAATTGGTGCAAACGACGTCAAAAAATTTTAAATTTTTTTTAAGTTCCTGACACATTATAGATGTTCTCATAAAAATTTCAGGTGATTATCAGATCTGTGGAATTTTTAAAAATTCAAACATTGATACTATGTAGATGAAACGTTGATCGACAAGTTTGAACCGGATGAAAAATAGTACAAACGACGTTAGAAAATTTTGAATTTTTTTGTGGAGATTCCTAACATACGTATGATATTTCTATATAAATTTCAGATGATTATCACATGTGACTAATTTTTAAAAATTCAAAAACAGAGAGAGTTGAAAACTAGTACTTTGAATGTTAGAATTTTTATAAATTCCTGGAGAAATATTTTGAGATGAAAATTTTACATAAGAATCCTTACCTCAAATGAATTTGAAAAACAAAATTTCAAAAAGTTATAAAAATATTTGAATTGCCTGATAAATCCTTAGCTCAAATGAATTGATTTTTGAAATATAATACAACAAATTAAGTTTAGTGCTTACTGCATTGATAGATTTTATTGAGAAAACCAAGAAAGTTGAAATTTTTTGAAAATTTTATAGAATGGTACTGAGGAAGTTCTTAATCTGTCATAAAAATTTTAGATGATGATCACACTCGAGAAAATTTAGAAAAATCTAACAAGTTTACTGTCCCAATTATGTCCATTCTGTTTTTGATTTTTTTTTAAGATAACAAATGATGTTAAATTATTTTGAATTTTTTTTCTATGATCCCAAACAACAAGGGATGGTACCATAATTTTTTCAGCTGAATATCAGGCCTGTAAATTTTTTAAAAAATCTGACAGTATTTCTGCCCAAATTTTAAAAAATCTCAAAAAATTAGTTTTTCATCAACAAGACTTTGTTAAGGGTTATTGGACCCATTCGGTTCAAATCCAGCCAAACCATTTGAAAATCCGGATAAAAAACCTGAAATTTCGGTGAAATTTGCCCGAATTTCGCCGAAATCCCCGAAATTACTGTAGCAGTTACTGTAGCAAAATCAATTTTTTTAGATTTTGAATTCGGCCGGTAGATATAGATTCGGTGGTTTGTTGATCCCTGCTCATGGCGTTTCTGGCTTGAATTTCTTTGGGTCGCTCTTGTGCCGTGCGCTCTAGGCCCATGCACATATGTTCTCTCGTGGCTAGTGTTATGAATACATCCATGCAGGTTTAACAAAAACGTCGAAAACCACTCAGAAACCGCTAATTACCTCTCCTGCCTTCTAATTTCAAAGAATTAAAATTAAATAATATTACATTTGAAATAATTGGAACTAATATTCCATTCATAATAATTGAAAAGAACGACCAAAACAGATTCAAAATTTTCGTTGCCGTGCACGCACTCGCACAAACCATCAAGATCCGATCACCTGATTTTCACACACTTATGAAATTCGGGTGCTACTTTTCATTATCTTTCTAATGAGCCAAAGAACGCTCCGATCGGAGTTACAAGTCAAAAGTTATGGTCATTTTAACAAAAGTGCTCGGATTTCTTATTTAAGTAGAGATATTTGACAGACGGAGCGGATTTTCAGGTGTCGTCCATTGCTACTAAATAACTTCAACAAATGTTGTTACTAAATATACTTCAGAAAATATTGCTACTAAATATACTTTAACAAATATTTTATTTAACATAATTGAACAAATATTGCTACGACATACTTCAACAAATATTATCGCTTGACATACTTGAACAAATATTGCTGCTAAATATAATTGAATAAATATTGTTACTAAAATATGTTTTAAGTAAATAATGCTACTAAATAATGTTTGCTTGACATGGTTGAACAAATATTGCTACTAAATATAATTCAACAAATATTGTTACTAAAATATGTTGAAGTAAATATTTTTACTTGAGATACTTGAACAAATATTGCTACTCAAAATACTTGTAATTTTTTTTGTATTTTCTGATTTCTAAACTTTTTTTTTTAAAAATGTTTCCAAACTTCTTTTTTTTAAAAAAAATATTCACACCAGAGGTCATAAAGCTATATAGTAATACTAACTTGAAGGGATTTTTGGATTTTTTTCAAATTTTTTGAATATTTGAATTTGAACTTGATTGGTAAACCTAGCAGTTTTATTTCTCAAGCCGACACGATATGGACAAAAACCGCAGTTTTCAAGCTATTTACCGTGGTTTTTTGAACCCTGTCGATCATTCGCAGGCAAGCATGTGCTTGATCACGCGCACGGCATACCGTCATGGGATCCTTGTAAACGGATACAACGTGCACACTGGTCATGGTTTACATTACTGAACCAAGCTTTGAAATCGCACTGTCAATATCGATTATCATTGAAAATCGGTAGAATTCGAACGAATTACAAAGTCAAATTTTTTGAACTAAGTGGTCAAACATTGACTGAATTAAATTGAACACCGACCGGTTTTACCAATTTTCCATCGATTTTTCCGACTTTCCAATTTACCAATTTTCCATTGATTTTCCACCGGTTTACAACAAAAATTGGCATACTCAATGAAAATTAGAAAAAATTGCAGAAAATACTGTATATTCAACTAAAAGTAATGTGAGAATTCAAAACAATGTCCTCTTATACTAAAACTCTGTTTTGTTGTGACATGATAAAAGGTTGGGGCATTTGTAGGATAATCAAGGATATTGGGTAAATAATTAGCACTACTAGAAAAACAATTATAAACAACGTGAGATCTAGTCATTAAAAGTCACTAACAAATTATGGTCGTCGTTAGGCATCGTTAAAGACTCCATGGTTAATAGTACTAATTAACAACCATGTACAATTTTTTTTTACAATGGGATAGTCTGCTATCATTAATTATGAAGAAACAACGACCACTTTTCTAGTATTAATAACCACGTTTTGGTCACTACTCTGCTTGATACTGTTGAGTATTAACCACCGTTTTATAGTATTAATAATAACAGATTCTTTTATCATATCTAGTAACACATTTATATTAAAAATAGCCTAGTTATTTTTTCCCATTCATTTATTAGAAACAAAGACATAATTCTGATTCTGTAAAAATATCCTGGATCAATACCATGAACTAAAAATTATATTATTGCTTCTGAAATGTACAATTAGAATGTATACGTATTCCTATACATGAAAGTTTTTCTTTTTTTCCCTTTTCTATTATCTATATTCGGATTTGCTCAAAAGCGTCTCCTAAATTCGATTTTTTAAAAAAATTTCGTGCCATATATCAAAAAGCTATTAATACTAATTTTAGAGAAATTTTGGATAATTTTTTTTCCCAAATTTTTAGAATTTTTTGAATTTGTATTGGACCGGTTTACCGATAGGTTCCAAATCTTGAGTTGAATCAATATGATTGAAAATCACGATTTTTGAACGATTTTTTCGATTTTGTAAACCCTAACACTAGTACATGACAATTTTAGATGACGAGGCGCTCGGTTACGATCGCAAGAGCACTACATTAATTACGCATCACTCTTTTAATATAAATTATATAAATCTTAAAACAAATAAAGAAGCAGGTAATCACACCTCGTCTTTCATTGATATTTTGATAGGGTGTATTTAGAAATCACTCGGATTTCTTCAAAAAAATCAGCCAAATTTTCAGATGTTGCACGCATTGGAAAAAAATGTTGCACACGTAGGAAAAAAATATTGCAACGCGTCTAAAATTTGGGAGCCTCTTGCAACATTTTTGTTCAACACTTGCAATATTTTTTCCCGACGCGTTGCAACATTTTTCCTCTACGGATGCAACATTTTTCCAACGCGTGTAACATTTTCCTTCGACAACTGTAGAAATGTGGCACAGTAAACAGATGTTGCAAAAGTTGAAAAAAAATGTTGTAAGAGTTGAATAAAAATGTTGTAAAAGGCTTCTAAATTTAGATGATTTTAGTAAAGAAAACATTGGGGTGATGTTTATCAAAAAAACCCATTTTGATATTCGCAAGCAGGAAAGCATATCACTCACCCATCCCCGTGTAGCAGAAGACATGGAGACCAGTCAGCCTGCCTGACACATGCGTTTGCCTGGTCACGGAGACGGACCCACGACCGAGACAACGAAACGAAACAGCTCATCGTCATCTCTCGCCCCGCTTTCTCCACCTTCGTCGTGCCAATTCCAGTTCCAATCTCCTCCTCCCTCCCCTACCCCTCACGAGCGCCCGATACAACAAAAAGACGGGCAAAGCAGAGCAACCAACGACCTAGCGGAGCAGCAACCGCGGCGGCCTCTTCTTTCTTTCCCTCCTGCACAGCTCCCGACCCACCCAGCAGAGCAGACGCGCGCCGCCGCCGCCGCGTGTGGTTATAATTGAAGGCGGGGAGCGCCCTATTTATCTCCTCGCACCGGCGCGCGGGAAGCGAAACGGTTAAACGAATCGATCGATCGATCAGGCAGTAAGCCCGGCCGTGGTTCCAGGTGGCGAAGGGGATGGCGGCGGGGGCGGCGTACCGGGCGGAGGAGGAGTACGACTTCCTGTTCAAGGTGGTGCTGATCGGGGACAGCGGCGTGGGCAAGTCCAACCTGCTGTCGCGGTTCGCGCGCGACGAGTTCAGCCTCGAGACCAGGTCCACCATCGGCGTCGAGTTCGCCACCAAGACCGTCCGCGTCGACGACAAGCTCGTCAAGGCACAGATCTGGGACACCGCCGGCCAAGAGAGGTACTGCTCTCCTAACTCTCCAATTGTAGCGCCTTTGTCCCTGTTTATATGTCACGCTCCATGCACTTCTTCCAGAGGCGCCCATCTCCATGATTCAATTCAAAGTCTGCTCGGTAATTGCCAGTGTCAGTAAAACATTGGTAAGCGCCGTTCTAAGAACCTGCGTTGAGGGAGTTGTTCTTGTTCCGTCGTTCCTCCTGAAAAGAGGAGTAATTTCGATAATGCCTGGCGCGAACGCAAAACTGGATCTAATGAGTTAGCTGCGCAGTTCATGTTCATCGCAAGTACAACCACAATGCGCAAACGCGCACACATTTTCTTGCTCGTTACATTTCTGCAATGACAAGTTTACGTGCTTGCCATACGCTCGCCTTTTCGCTGCCCTTTGCCTCGTTCTGCGCGCCAAATAGCTTTGACTCCAACTCTCTCCGTGCCTTGCGACCTCCAGGTACCGAGCCATCACCAGCGCCTACTACCGGGGCGCGGTGGGCGCGCTGGTGGTCTACGACGTGACGCGCCACATCACGTTCGAGAACGCGGAGCGGTGGCTGAGGGAGCTCCGCGACCACACGGACGCCAATATCGTGGTCATGCTCGTGGGGAACAAGGCCGACCTGCGCCACCTCAGGGCCGTCCAGGCCGACGACGCCAAGGCGTTCGCCGAGAGGCACGGCACATTCTTCATCGAGACGTCCGCGCTCGAGGCCACCAACGTGGAGGGCGCCTTCACCGAGGTGCTGAGCCAGATCTACCACGTCGTGAGCAGGCACGCGCTCGACATCGGCGACGACCCGGCGGCGCCCCCCAGGGGGCAGACCATCAACGTGGGCGCCAGGGACGAGGTCTCCCCGGTGAACAAGGACGGCTGCTGCTCGGCTTAGCTCTGGTCAAACGCTTCGAACACAGCATGTTGTGGCATGTTGCCATCGTGCGGATTGGTCAAATTCTTGAGGTGGTTGATACTTGATACCGTCGGTGTAATAGGATACAGTGTGTTCTTGCCAATTGCCATACTGGACCTCGACTGTTTTCATCATCAGCCTGTCAGTTTGTTGAGGACTTGAAAAGTTGTGAACTTCCATTTAGTACGTTTTTTTTATAGGCACAAGGACGCACACCACACTTACACATACATACACGTCTGCATCCTCTATACATGCTGAGGAATTTAATCCGGAGTTCTAAGAGCTTCGGAGGGGACACGTTTTCTCACTAAATGCGCACATGTGTATATCTATTTTTAAATTTTCCTTCCGAGACTTTTGATGCTCTATGGAGTATTTTGATATACGATGCTCTTCACTGATTTGGGTTCAATCTTGCATGTTGCATTGGATTGATTACTTCCAGCACGAGTGCACGAGTGACACTGTGAGACATGTTCTTAGTCCTCTCAAGATCTTAAAACGTACAGAAGAGCACATGTTCTTTTTGTTTTTAGATAAACTTGGTGGTAGATAGAAAGCTTACCTAGAAACGACATAACGAGAGCATTTTTTTGGTCCGCCTTATATGGTACACATGGGGGCGGCCTGAGTAATTCAAAATATTCTACATTTGAAGAAAATGATCAATGCTATGGCTGTACAGTTTTAGGAAGCTGACTTACTCCCGATCACAACAAGGTGAACAACAAATACAGGTAGCACAATGGTCTACCGTTTCTTATATGCAAAATTGAGCTGAATGTTTGTCGGAAGTAAAAAAACTAATAAGATTATTCCTGTTCGTTATCCACTTCTTCTACCGGCAGACAAAGCTGTTGTCTTGCAGATGGGGCATAGGTTCTTTACCATCAGCCACTGTTTTATACACTCTGCATGGTACCTGTGGGCTGTGGCCACAGCCAAGGGTTCCAATGAACTCTTTAACCCGGTACTCCTCCAGCACAAGGATTTGAATTTCGTTTTGGATAAAATTTCGCCGCAGTCCGAAATCTGAAATTTCGGCAAAATTTCATTATTTCGGATGAAATCCGTTCAAAATTCAAAAATAAAAATTTAAATCCGGTTTTCTTATTACCGAAATTTCTGAAATTTCGGCCAAAAATTAGAAATTTCGGCCGAAATTTCTGCAAAATTGAACTGAACAAAAAATAGTTCAAATAACAAATTTTGAAATTTTTTTTGAAGGTTCCTGACACATCAGAGATGTTCTCATTAAATTTTCAAAAGATTATCAAATCTGAGGAATTTATAAAAATTCAAACATTGCTACTGTCCTGATAAAACGTTGACCGGCAAGATTGAACCAAATGAAAATTAGAACAAACGAGGTTATAAATTTTTAAATTTTTTATGGATGGTCCTGACACATCTATAATATTCTTATAAAATTTTCAAAAGATTATAAAATGTCATGAATTTTTAAAAATTTGAATAGTGTTACTGTCCTGTTAAAAGGCTATCGGTAAATTTGAACGAAATGAAAAATTATCCAAACCATGTTATAAAATTTTGAATTTTTTTTGGATGGTACAGATGTATCATTAATGGTTATATAAAAGTTTTAGATGATGATCATGTTTAAATAATTTTTAAAAATTCTGACAGTGCTACGTCCTGATAAAATCCCGATGATCAATACATAGATTTGCTTTTGCAACCAAAAAGGTTTAAAATTTTTGAAATTTTTACAGAAGGTTGATATGGAAATGCTTAATATCTTATAAAAATTTTGAATCATAATCACCCTTCAGTAAATTTATAAAATTCTTATAAGGCACAATATCATTTATGTTATCTCTTTTTGATTTTTGAAATATAATATAACAAATGAAGTTCAAGGCTTACATAGATTTGATTGAGCAAACAAAAAATAAATAAATTTTTTAAAAATTTATATAATGGTACTAAGGAAATTCTTAATCTCTCATAAAAATTTTAGATCATGGTCACACTCAAGAAAATTTATAAAATTCTGACAAGATAGCTGTCCCAATTATGTTCATTCTATTTTTTATTTTTTAAAGGTAACAAATGAACTTAAATTATTCTGAAATTTTTTTTGTATGATCCTACACTACTGAATACATTATAATAAAATTTTTACCTCCTTATCAAACGTTTACATTTTTATAAAAATCTAACAGTGTTTCTATCAAAAATTTTAAATGTCTCAAAATTTATTTTTTCAATAAATTTTTATAGAATATCACTTTTTATGGGTCATTGGACCAAATCCGGTCAAATCCGGCCCTAAAAGTTCAAATTACGGTCAATATTCATGAAATTTCGGCGAAATTTACCGAAATTTCGCTGAAAAAACTAAAATTACTGTAGTAATTTCAAATTTTTTATTTGGCCGGTAGTTTAAATTTCGTAGAGACCCGAAATCCGAAATTTTGGTGAAAATTCGCCGAAATTTGCAACCCTGCGCCTACAAGGTACATCAAGAGAAGTTTCTTAGAACTAGGAATTGAACTTGATTAGATGTCAGTGGATGATAAAACTAAGTAATCTGGTATCAAACGTAGAAAATGAACCTTGGCAATGTTCACTTTTTTAGGATCGATCGATATTTATGGCTTGTTTTAACAAAAAGCACATTTGTCCCTATGGCAAAAACATATTCTCAATAAAAAAAACGTCGTTCTAGATGATCATCACCATGGATCGTATCACCACTTGCAAATGTTAGGGTGTATTTGATGGGCTCTAGTTCTATCAGATTTGTAGTGTTGATAGAGCTAGGTATTTCTAACTCAATCAGATCCATGTAGCTGAAGTTGTGAGTAAATTAAAAGTGTTTAGATGTATTATCTTGTTTACATTTTAGACCAAAAATATAAACTTAATTCATTTTATTTTAACTTACAAGTTTCAGATCCCAGGTGAAGCTGGAATTTAAAACTCTACCAAATAGGTCCATAGTTTCACACTAATCTACTAACTAGTAGTACATCTTACATAGACCAATTCTCATTATGGAATGTATAAGAAACTGAGGACATTATAATATCAAAATAAGCAACAAATCTTAGACTTGACGAACTCAAGGAGATTATTTGAGAGACTCCCCACTTGCTTCTCAGCCAATTTAATGGGTAACATGGTACCTTACGTGTTCATATAAAATTGCACTAGCCATTTCCCTCTGCACCATCAGGAGATTTATAATTAATCATAACACAAGCTATAATCGTAACTTGGGACCCAAAAGTGTAAAGTTCAGATCATGGAGAAGGCTAAGTTCAAGTGATCATCAAGCTATGCAATCATCATTTACTAACCTATATGCGCAAGAATTGAAGAGCAGGCAGCATGCCCACGTGCCCTCCAAGCCGGTTTTGCAAATCGGTCCTCCGTTTCTTCGAAATTACGTATAGATCCTTCCAAATTACAAATAGGTCCTACGCGATTTTTGTGAGACAAAAATTTTCCTTTTTTTGCGCTTGGGTCCTCGGCGCGACATTTTACTTAAAAAACCTTCCGTTAATTTCAAATCGCGAACAAGCCCTTTTCTAATTTTTTAGGTAGCTTAACAGGTCCAAAAATTAACAAACAGTCCGTAGTTCTTACGCTCAGTCCTTTCTTCGCTTTTTCCGGAAAATGTTTTCGCCACAAAAAACCAGGAAAATATTTTTGCCACCCAAAAAATCGCAAAAAATTTTTCGTCGCCAAAAAACATAGATTCATCGGTTGCCCCACCGACCGCTTTTTAAACAAACGCAACAAAAACCGAAAAAATGTTTTCGCCACCCAAAAACCAAAAAAATTTCACAAAAAAACACAGTTCATTGAAGATTGTTTTGTCACCCAAAAACCCGAAAATATTTTCGCCGCAAAAAAACACGGGTTCATCAAGATTTTTCACCATTTTTCCTCTAGACTATTTTTCACCGGTGGATAGTTTTGCTAACATGTATTATTACTCAATGAACGATAGAGTATTAGACTCGACAGAGAAAGTTGTCATCTCTAATAATTTTTTCCCTTTTTCCTCTAGACTATTTTTCAAAGAGTTGGGTGGTTTTATGAAAATAAAAAATATTATTTTCTAGCGATACTATCGAATTCAACCTACAAGAACAGCAAGCGCGCTTATCTACCTAGTAGTTGTGATGTTTCAACGTAGAACTGAGAGCTGGTTGATGCTGTATAGTTTTGAACAGCTGAAAAATTAGTTGCCAAGAAGGCAATGACGATGATTAGAAGTTTGTTGTTTATTTGAGTCCTCAATTATTCGTGACCATATTTTATTAATGGGCTTACAACACACAAAGCCCATATATATACACTACTGCAAAAGGGTTATATTAGACACGTCATCATTAACTGTTTTTTACGAAAACCGTCTGGGAAGAAGCTCGGGCACATCACAGACGGTTTGTGGCTAAAATCGTCTATGATGTCGCCCTCATCACAGATCGTCGCAGACGGTTTGTGGCTAAAACCGTCTGTGATGAGGGCGATATCACAGATGATTTTAGCTACAAATCGTATGCGATGTGCCTGAACTTCGTAGATGGTTTGTCGTTAAAACCGTCTGTGATGAGGTCAATAACATAGATGGTTTTATGTACAAACCATCTGTGATGATCGAGCCCCAGCTGTCAGTGAATTATTTGGAACAATTAAACAAAACATGCATTTCATATAAGTACTAGCTTCTTGTATGCATCACGATATACAAAAATTTCCCTACAAAAGTTCTTGATGGGAAAAGCCTAGCTAGTCTGGTCCTTGTCATCACCGGAGTCGTTGTCATCGAAGTCGTCGTCACTATGGCCGTCGGGGTCTTCACTTGAACATGCTCTATCTAGGTCATCTTCCAGCTTCCAGCCATCACGATAGCTCGCCGACGAGCATTGAAGTTATCGTTGTCGTCGAAGATTATTGTTGGCAGACACTTCTTTCCAATGACGCTTGAGGCAGAGGGAGCGGTACTGCCCGAGGCGGGCGTATTGGCCGGTGGAGGTGACCGTCAGTGTAGCACATAAGCCACGACTGGCGAATTCATTGATATTGCGCCGTGACACTACAACCATTATCGCAGGAGTTTCTAAGGCCAAGGAGGCGAAGACGGTGGCAATGGCAGAGGGTAAGTCGACAGTGGAGGCAAAGGCGGTGGTGGAGCTGGAGTCGGAGGTGACGGTACTGGAGTCCTACATGGGGCAGCGGAGCCGACAGAGGAGGGGACGAAGTTTAAGCTACTTATGGCTCGGAGGCAGTGGAATGCCATCGATCGATCGGAGGTAGTGGAGTATTTTCGATCCAGCATGCTACCATATATATATCGTTGCAGAAGTGCAATGACGACCTTCGTTAGGGAAACGAAACGCTTGGAAGACGAAAAGTCTTCACAGTGAAATTCATTGGAACCGCGCGCCTAGAAGATGAAAGGTCTTCATAGTGGAATTCCTCAGAACCGTGCGCCTGGAATTACGAAAGGTTTGGTCATCACAGACAATTTTAGCTATAAATTGTCTGTGATGATGGGGAGACGGTTTGTGAATAAAACTGTTTGTGATTGAGGGCAATCATAGACAGTTTTATCCATAAACCTCTGTGATGATCAATTCTAATAAATAAGAATAGAGAGCCTCGACCTCCTCTATATTTTTAGGGTTTCCTAGATATTTTTGAGGTGGCTGCGATTGAGAGGCGATCTGGTAGAAAGAGACCCTAGATTTAGAGGTGTAATTGTAGATCCTTATACTCTAGGTTATCTAAGATTAGTAATTGCTTTAAATTTACATTATATTTTAGATCTAACTTGGTAAAGAGGGAAATGAAGCTAGTTTTTAAATCTAAGTTGGTGTAAATCCATTTATTCTCTATGATGTAAAGTAGTAATTGATTCAAATTTGTGTTATATTTAAGATCTAACTTGGTAAAGAGGGAAATGAAGCTAATTTGTAGATCTAGCTTGGTGTAGATCCATTTGTTCTTTTTTATGTAAAGTAGTAATTGGTTCTAATTGTGTTATAATCATTATGTAGATAGTTACTTAAAAGAAAGTGATTTATGCTAATAATGGGTTGTAATAGCATTATATTGATGGTATATACATCTAGCTTGGCAAAGAGGGAATTGAAGATGGTTTTGATATAATTTGGTGTAGATCCATTTGTTCTTTTTGATCTTGTCGGGGATTGGAAAATCTCTACCTGGTCAACGGATGGTCAACAAGCCCCTAACTCGAGCTCGAGCCGCAAGACCTTTGACTACGACGTGGACTGTGCGGCTCCCTTACGACCTCGAGCTAGGAGGTAAGGAATCAACTTTTGCTCGCAGAGGTCAAGCTCGGGATACAAGTCGTGCATTCAACTGGCGGTTACCAAGGCCCTTAAATAGTGGAGTTAAGCCAGACGTGAGCGGTAAATCTGGGACAGTTACGACCCACTTTCAGTGCGCACGATGCCACTCTCCCAGGAATCTCTCCCGGACATTTACAGTAACGGCTGAGGGGAGCATAAAACCCCCTGAGACGAGCATACTCAGAGAACACATGACAACACAAAACACACACATAGACACTCAGGTTACAGAAGCTCGAGCTAGAGCACACCTCCCTGTACTCAAGCATAGTGAAATTCTCCACCTCCGGGTAAGACTGGAGTAGAGTTATTACCTGTCATAGGGGCTCAAACTAGTATAATTCTTGGTGTCTCGCTCTCTGTCTTTTTCTTCGACCATCAGAACAGCAGGACCAACCCTTCGGTGAGTGATGTCGATTCCGGGTCCCGTATACACGATCAATACCCTTACACTTTTACGGTCCGGTGATCCCGATTGTCAACAGCTAGCGCCCACCGTGGGGCCCAAAAGCTTCGCTCATTCGAAGAAACTTCAAAACCTCGGAGACATGGCGTCCATCGCTACAGGACATTCGGCGAGTTCGGGCTCGAATGTGGCACCCGAGCATGGTGGTTCCGCGTCCCTGTTTTCGCCCTCTCCACCGCTGCGTAATCAGTTTGTCTTCATGGCTGCTAGCCATGACACAAGCGTGGAGGCGGGGGAACACAGTCCAAAGACCCCCGAAGATGCTCGCCGAATGGCCCAAGTCGCTATTAACTAGGCCACAACCACCCTCCGGCGAGAGGGGCGTGAGAAGATTGGGACTTCATCGGGATGGTCCAAGCTCTCTCGGTCGGGCGAGCGCCTCCGTGCGATCGCCCGGGTTATAACCGATCCCGCTTGGGTGAGGACAAGACTTTTTGGCCGAGCTCTCGCTGACGAGCTTGACAAAGCTGCTGTTGAGGTCATACCTTCACAGCACCAAAGTCGCCACTCTAGGTCTCGCTCCCTGATGAGTGACGGCAGCCAAGAAGCTGGCGCTTCGCCGATCGCTTTCAAGGCCAGCCGTCCCGGATTTGTCCCAGACACTTCAACGTCATCGCCCCCTAAGCGCGACCCCGGATGACGTACGACAACGGTAGAGCTACAGCAGCTCCCATTCTAGTAGCAGCATTTCGGGAGGTCTTTCTCCGGACATTCCACCGAGGCGTCGTAGGGTCCACGAATGCCTGCGGTACCTCCCGGGCGATGCCCACGCCCATCGCCACGATCAACGTGGCCGTAGATCCGGTCGTCGGGGTGACCACGACTCTGGCTCCAGCAGCAGCGACCACCTCTGCGTTCCCTATTCCGCCTATGGTCGCCAAAGATACTCGACGACCTTCATCGGCGCCGCCACCGATTCAAGCCGCCTTGATTGAGCGATTTGATGGGACAAAAAACCCTGACGAGTTTCTTTCAATCTACTTGACCGCGATTTTTGCGACCGGGGGAGACGAGGCGATGATGGCCAACTGACTTCCAACTGCGTTGGATGGAGCTGCGCGCACCTGGCTCTTCAACCAGAAGCCTGCTTCCTTCCGATCATGGCGTCAGGTACAAAGCGCCCTTCGCTCCAATTTTCAGAGTTGTTATGAGCGACCTAGGAGGGAGAAGGACCTGGATCGTGTTATCCAGGGGAAGAATGAGCCCCTCCGCGATTTCGTGCGGCGGTTCATTCGCACGAGGAACTTAATCACGAGTGTCTCTGACGAGGCCGTGATCAAGGCCTTCAAGTTTGGCGTTCGCGACTGTCGGCGTATTTCGCCTGACAAGATTCCGCTAACGGGGTGTCTACTCCCTAGACGAAAAATTTGGTTCGGTAGAGGGCATCTTCGTGGCTGAAAACCCTAATGTCTCTCGACGATGGACTTCGAAAATTAGCAAGCGGGTGGACTCAGCGGTTTACCCAGGTTCAGGCCCCCAAGATTGGGTAATAGCCCTACGTCCTGTTTGTACTTTGTTGAGGAAATGTGGGGATGATTACAGGGGTTGTTTGCTCCGAGTGTTCTTCTGCTCTATGAGTTTGATTCACTAACTACCGACCGGCCCCTTTCCTCATGCACCAAGGCGCCCTTATATAGACGGGCCACCCTGTGCAGGAGAGAAGAGGGCGCTATATTTATCTACAACACATTAATCACAGCCATCATTCCATCCTCCACGTCGACCCACGACTCATTTATTACATGCGCCTCCGTGGCCTTGTCCTTCAAACCTCATTTAATGTCGGTGAGAGGCCTCGCCGGTCCGGCCGGGACAGACGCCTCACGACGGGTTGGTGAGAGGCGCCGAGAGGATGAGCCGCCGTCGTGTCGAAAGTGAACTTTATAATTAATGACCCCGACAAGAGGTGACAGAGAGGGAAACTTTGAGGTAAGCCTTCCTCATTCTTTGGTTGCCTCCGTGGCTCGACAAGGGGGCCCAATGCCCGCCGCCGCCGATCGCCACGCGCTGCCGCCGCCTGGCGAAAGGTGGCGTGATCGCCGATCGCCGCCAGGCCATGCGGGCTCCTCGCCCGGTGGCAGGCGTCTCGCCGGCCGCCGCTAGGGCGCCACGCTGGCCGCCGCCCATGAAAGCAGGCGTGATCGCCGACCGCTCGTCGGGGCCACGTTACAAAAATAACATTACAAAAATAACCAATATTGCTAATCCTAATTTGATCACTACAATGAACATTACAAAAATAACAAAAAAAATTTTACCTCAACCCGCGCCGAAATCTTCCTCTCTTTCTCCTCCTCCTCTCCCTTCTCTTCCTCTCCCCTCTCCTCTCTTTTTCTCCGGCGTCGGCGGCGGCGAAGAACCGAAGGCCTCAGGCGCGCAGGAGAAATGAGGCCGAAGGCCTCGGGCGTGATGGTTAAGCCTCTCTATCGCAATTCCAAATTGCGACATTGGAATTGCGATACGGTCAGATACCGTCAGTAGCCCAAATTGCGATTATCTAGATAGTCGCAATTTGGAATTGCATGCACACTTTGTATCTATTCCAAATTGCATGCATTTGATATTTCTGTAAATTTTTTTCGACATATTATTTCTGTAATTTTTTTTAAAATATATTATTTTTTTAAAAAAAATCCAAATCTAAAATTGGCTTAGCATCTATGATAGTTAAACTACTCCGAAGATTTGGAAAGGCGGATCGAAGCAATATACATCGAGATCTGATGGGAGTTTAGGGTATATTAATTGCAGTCCTTGGTGTGATTGGTTTATGCAACAATGTGAGAGGAAGGGCCATTGGTTTAGGCCCTGTTTGGCATGGCTCCAGCTCTGAATTTTGCAGCTCCAGATTCAGCTTCTCACTTGGATCCACTCCACTGAGAATCTAGAGCTGTCCAAGAAAGTGTTTGGCTACGAGGTTGACTCCTGATCTAAGAATGAGAGAATTGTGTGCAAAAAGACTAGACTACCCTATTCCTTGGTATGTACCTTTTCATTCTAAGAAATTGCAGGAAGGGACAACTAATTAAAACCCATGTATCGTGATTTTTTCATTGTGTACAATATATGACATCATTTGATGACGTTATATGCATGCATGCCGACGGAAAGAAAGAATGTGCTTAATCAATAATCAATAATCAAAGCACCCGATTTCCTGTTGCTAGCTTCATGTGCTTAATCAATAATCAAAGCACCCGATTTTTTCATTGTGTAAATCATGAGACGTCATTTCAGCATGCTTCCTTCTCTTTGCTTTCCTGTTGCTAGCTTCATGTGCTTAATCAATAATCAAAGCACCCGGTTTTTTTATTGTGTAAATCATGAGACCTCATTTCAATGTGCTTCTGGGAATAAAACTCAACTATTGTGAGAAAATATAAAAGTGAAACACAATTTCAAATGCTAACAAGATCATTAGATAAACTATTTCACATCAACCGTCATAATTAATTTGTTTAACTTAACAACGTTTGCAACACAAATATCCATCATATTATCTCGCATCTACCACTTTGAAAATGTCACCAAGAAAGAGCAATAGCGATTGCAAGCTCATCACGAAAACTATCCATTGACCGATCATTTGGTTGTGATGTTGAGCCATCGGATGCATGTTGAGAAATTGAACTACCTTGATATCTTGATGGAATGGTAGGCACATAATTTGGATCGCGATCGCACCTATGGAAATGCCAATCTCCGCTAGCATGCTCACGATAAAGTTGTGAAGCGCCATAGTAGCCGCAACAATCATTTTTGCTTGATCATTGGATAATTAAGCATCTTGAGCAAAATTTGCCATTTCATCTTCCATACTCCAAACGATCGCTCAATCACATTACGCACACTTGAATGTACTGCTGAACTTCTCCTTGACAAGAGTTGGTTCTGCACTCTATGAAACTCGTGAACATGATACCTTTCACCCTTATATGGAGCTAGATACCCCAACCGGTTAGGATAACCGGCATCCACAAGATAGTACTTGCCTTAAGTCAGAAAATAGATCCAGTTAATGACAATATATTACTTAAAGAGAAGAATTTTCTTATATGTCTGAAAGTGAGTTACCTTGTGGAGGATGTGGGAAGACATCTCGGTCCACTCTCAATGCATGGTATAAGACACTTGTATCATGCATAGCACCTGGTTGACCTGTAGATACGTATGTGAAACGCATATCAAAGTCACAAACTGCAACACATTCTGAGATGGACTTCCTGACCTCCCAATGTAACTAACTTGTTGGTCAAGTGGCATAGATACACGAATGTGAGTCCCATCAAGAGCACCAATACAGTCCTTGAAGTGTGGATAAGCCCTTTTATCATCTCTAATCCTACTATGGACAGTGGAGAAGTTAGGGTCCTTAGGTTTCACATAATCTGTCGCCATAGCAACCACACAATGGAGGACCTCATCAAACTTCCTGCTAATAGTTTCACCCGAGTGCTTGAACCGATTTTGTGTTCTCCTATTCGACTCACATGCACCGCAGATCCATAGAAATATTGCAAGTGCCTCATGAGTACTTATATATTTGGATGGTCTTAGGTTGTACTTACTCACCAATAAATCATGAAGATCAAAAAAGATAGTACGGTTCATACGTAGCATCCGATGACTTTCTCCTGAGTAGATAATGTCTCTTTCAACCAACCCATCCCATCGAGAATTGAGGTTCTAGGCTCACTTTGTCCATGTAGGTTGAACAAATCGAAAGCAAGAGATGCCCCAACTAGGCATAAAACATTCATAGCTTGCCGTCTCAGCATCATACGCTTCTTGAATTCATATTCTTCAACATAATCATTGCTGTCATCACTATCACTTTCCGATGACATCTGTACATACATCACAAAAGAGACAACAAGCAATAATAAGTACAACGGCCAATACTATGAACAACAATAAATCATACGAACAAACAACAAATCAAATATCACACAAAAACATATGGATAGCAAGCAAATAAGGTTCATAACTCAACAATCTAACATGGTTCGACAAAGATAGGTACAAGTCTTAAAAGCAAGCGTACATAAAGGTATATTCTTAAAATTATTACATCACAACACAACATCTACGACCCATATTTAGCATTGTACTTCCTCTTTAGCCAGTTGAAACGAACTTGTGAGGGCATTGTAACAAACATTTCCCTTTGCTCCCTTTTCACAAACAACTCGGTGGCAATAAAATGCTCGTTGCTATCCCATGCCGCCCCACATTCAACCACCATGTCCATAACAAGTTTAATGGAACAAGGATCATCTTTACTGGCAAAAGACTCAAATGTTGACTGAGACTTCTCAGTTAGATCAGCCATCCTTGTAATCTGATCTTGTATGCCTTGTGTTAACCCAATCTTAGGCTTTTTCCTTTTTAGCAACTACCCGGCCGCTTCTTGCTCGTTGTAATACCAGAGAGTCCTCATGCTCTATTTCATCCACCTCTGAATGTCATCCTCAAAGATCTACATCGATTGTAGGAGTCTCCCGGGTGGTTGAGGCAACTTGCCCCTCGCAGAGACCAATGGTCAAGACCATCATTGGTGATGTCTTCAACATCACCCTAAGCAAGTCTGAATTCAATGCCTTGTTTATGAACTTGGCACAACCTCGAATATCCCGTTAAAACCAAAAGGAGACCAATCATGATTAATGGGATTTTTGGAACATTAGTTCATAAATAAAAAAGTTCAATACGTAACTTATCGCCTTTGCCTTAGTCCACCAATCGTTGTCCATCTTGATGGTACCCTTATCATTGTCCCAACCAAATTTTTCTCTCTCATGAGTAATCTATTCCAAGTGGTCCATTCATTCTTCAATTTGTCCCATTTGTTCTTGAATTGCCTCTTGTTGTACTCGAGGCCAGTCCTCTCCTTAAACCTCTTTTCTACTTCAACATAGCCTACATGGCTTAAATGGGTATTTGACCGATTTCCAATGCTAACTTGTTCGGCAAACAATTCACAAACTATTCTAGTATTATCATCATTCCACTCGGCAGCACCTGCCATCTAAAATCAGCATACAAAAATTACAAAAATTATATGAACACAAGCAACATTAACCAGAGAGGGTCCTCTTCTGTTCACAAATATAACAGAAGACAATAACAAAGTAGAAACAAGCTATATCAAAACTGAATTTTTATATCCTTATCTTTTGGTCCAAGTCACTAGAGGCTCTTGATCTGCTCTGGAACTTTTACGTAAGTGTCCAAACAAAGAGACAATGCTTATTCCTACCAGTCAGCAACAATCAATGATACAGGATTGGAGTGATTATTCTTGAGTAGGTTCCATTTTTTATTTTTAAGGTGGAATGGACCTACTCATTTTAGCGGCTAATGTGTTAATGTCTCTTATCATGACAGAATGAACAGTACTTTAAACATGAATGATCAATAACTCCATTAAAAAAGTTGGAAAAAAGAAAGGAAACTCACAGTGCGGTGATAGCTATCAATGAGGATCACACATCCAGATTAACATATCGGTGCACACCTTATGAAACTTTTTGCCCAGGTGCTAGCTATCAATAAATATATCCAGATCATTTGTTTTGCCTAGGTGCTAGCTATTGATAAATATATCCAAATCAATCAGAGGCAAAGAACTGAATCACTCATCAAGCCCAAAGCAGATTTCATCGTGATTATTCAGATGTCGCTCCATGCTACAATTGTCAGGAGGATTCCTCATGTTTCCGTGACAAACGAAAATACTTGACGAGCTAGTCGATACTGTCGATGTATGAATTTAGCGTAGTGCCGGTTCGAATGTCCCGAGTTCGAAACTTGCTAAACATCTTAATCTTTTTGCTTCGGTCACTAGTGAGTTAATGTATGTGAAAATGTATACATCTGGAGGAACTAATCAGGAATCCAAAATTTGTGCAGAGACTTGACTAGAAAACGCACCTCTCCTCGGTTCAATTCTGGTCATTGGCTTCAATCACGACGCTGGCTTCGATCACGGCAGGAATATCGCGACGGGAATCGACGCAGATCATGGACGCTGGCTTCGATTGTTGGCAGTTGTTTTGGCTATCGCGACGCCATGGATTTGGGTCGCCGACGCCAAAGCTTGGGTCGACGCAGCAAGGGAGGCGGCGATGAACCGAGGGCGAAGCGACGAAGCGAGGAAACGAGGGGTTTTGTTGAGGGGTATTTTGCGGGTTATTTTACCCTAACTCCAAGGGTAGTTTGGTAACTGAAGGTTGGCTCTGTGGGAGCACCTTTTCCTCGCTCCATAAAAATGAACTACACCGCTCCAGATTCACCGAACTCCAGATTCAATTTTTTTTGGAGCTAGACCGTTTGGCATGACTCCATCTACTCCAGACGAGAATCTAGAATCTGGAGCCATGCCAAACAGGGCCTTATACAGCGATGCGGCAAATGTTGCCAACATTTGCTTTATTTAAGCATTTGATTTGTTAGCAATTTGTAGCAAAATTTCCTTCCCTTTCCATCTCTAGTTCATTTTATTGCCACACTTTGCTTAAGACATATGTTGCCATACTTTTTATGACCAAATTTTGGTGAGAACAGGTATATGCCCTAAAACTCGTGTGGATTGGCCTGGCATTGGTGTGTTTATGGCATAGGATCTTTGTAGTCCCTTCTATTCCAAATAAAAGTAGCTTTGGATATTAATATGGTCTTTAATATGACACTTTGACCATCAATTTCTATGAAAATATATTGTTTCAAATAAAAATAATAAATTATAAAAGAATATTTCAAGTTGGATCTATTGATGTTAAAGAGAGTGTTTACATTTGATTCTCCCAGTTGAGATCTTGTACATCGTTGTATAGTAACCAATCCAATCTCCTGTGATTGTAATCCTGTATCCTTGCCATGCAAGACATGAGCTATGTAAACACATGCATGGGATTGCCCTGAGTATGTGGCATTTTTTCCATCCGAAACTCTAGGCTAGCACTTTGCATGGTATCAGATTGGTTCTCCTGGCCGCCTAGGTTCCTCTCGCTTGCGCCATGAGCACCGCCCACGGCACCAGCGTCGGTCTTGCCGATGCCACCCTTCGCAGCACCTCTTCCTCTGGCGGCGCCCTCACTGATGCCATTGTTCCCGCTCTTGTCCAGGCCTCTCAAGCGATCAACGTACCCGGCGTGAAAACGCATGTGCCGGTGACGCTTGATCTCAAGCGTCTAACTTCTCATGTGGGGTAGCTAGGATTTCTACTTCTTCTTTATGTTTGACTTACGCCTTCTAATGGTCATCAAAGTCTCGATTATATCATCTTCATCCACTTTGAAAACATTTCTGATCGTGGGCTACAGAACAGAAGCTAAACAATACTCAGCGGACCGGAGCATTGATAGTACCATAACCCAACCGTGCTAATCATTGACTCCGCCCCTCGTCTAAGTTCTCCATGTGGCGTACTTTTCTCACCGTCGTCCTTGGCAAATATGATCTCATCAATCACGTCGTCCGCACTACACCACCTCCGGTTGACGATGCCAACTGGGAGCGCCATGACTTCAATGTACGCTCGTGGCTCTACGGATCCGTCTCTGAAGAGATCCTCGACAGAATGATTCCATCCTTTATAGCACTAGAGTTTGCCGAGAGAGCAGACATTCCACCTGTCCCTCAAGCCAATTTGCAAAAAAGCCCATCCATTTCCTCGAATTACGGATAGATCCTTCCGGATTACAAATAGGTCCTTCATGATTTTTTGTGAGACAAAGATATATTTTTTTTCTTCGCGTTTGGGTCCCTGGCGCAGTATTTTACGGAAAAACCTCCCGTTATTTTCAAATCGCGAACAAGCCCTTTTCTAATTTTTCATGATAAAGAATAGGTCCAAAAAATTAACAAACAAGTCCCTGGTTCTTACGTTCAGGTCCTTTCTCCGTTTTCTCGAAAAAAATTCCTAAATAAAACACGCACCGACAAAAAAAAATACGGATTCATCGAAGGTTTATAGCAACTTATGGATTTACCAACGGGTCGTAACTGCGGGTTTTTTTTTAAAAAAACATAGATTCGTCCAAAAATTTATAGCGACCCATAGATTCGCCGGCGGGTCCTAATGACCCATTTTTTTTAGCAAACACAAAAAACCAAAAAACGAAAAAACTAGATTCGTCGAAGGTTTATAGCGTTTCATGGATTCGCCCATGGGTTCGAACAGCCTTTTAAAAAAGGAAATCCATAAAAAAAACGGCCACACTTTTCTTTTAAAAAACAAAAAACACAGATTCAACCGCAGTTTTCTAAATAAAACACGCATCGACTTTATAGTAACTTATGTATTTGCCAACGGGTCATAACCGTGGTTTTTTTTTTAAAAAAAAGTGGATTCGTCCGAAGATTTATAGGGACCCGTAGATTCGCCGGCGAATCCTAACGACCTATTTTTTTTAACAAACACAAAAAACAAAAAAAGAATTGCGACCCATAAATTTGCCAGCGGGTCCTAACGACCCGTTTTTTTTACAAACACAAAAAAACCAAAACATAGATTAAATGCGGATTCATCGAAGGTTTGTAATATCCCATGGATTCGCCAGCGGGTCTTACCGACCCATTTTATTTTAAAATTACGGGAATCGAAACTTCGACAAATTTTATCAGACGCCGGGTTGTAACCGCCGTTTTCTAAAAAAAACGTGAATTCGTTGAAGGTTTATAGCTAACGATCTATTTTTTAAAACAAATATGAAAACCAAAAACACGACCCCCATGGATTTGCCGACGGGTCCTATCAACTCTGCAGAACGGCGCAGCGTAACGCGCTATTATTGCTAGTATCTTATATAAAGCTCATGGGAATGGAGAGCAATTGGCCATGCCATGTCATCGCATTCGCGAGGAGGACCTCCAGAAAAAACAAAACTACGTTATTTTACAAAAACGCCCCGTAGTTCTGTAGATTCACGAACGGATCCTTCACCAGTTTGTTTGCAATCTATCATGCCCTTGGAGTCCCGGAAATTTATTAATAGATCCTACGCCCTATAGCAATTTTACATGAGATACTTCGCGATCTTACACGGAGAACTTTGGAGTTCCGAAAATTCAGCGTATGCCGCTCAACGCAGCGTAGCACGCAAGCCCATCTATCTAGTATATTTAAAATTCCATGCTCTCAGTCGTTGTAATTCGTCGCACAGAATATATTTAAAATTCGAGGTAGTAGTTAAATTCATGGGCCTTTGTAGATACCGACGCGCTTCCGTAAGCCTTTTTAGCTACATTCAAATTCAATCCAATAGAATCCCAGCCCAAGAGACAGCAATGGCCTCTCCCTCGATCGCCAGTCCAATCGCCCACCTTCCTCACGTCGTCCTCGCGCGTACGGCTGCATAACCCGCCCGTGGTCAAGCGGCGGCTTCGATCTCCTTCCTCCTCGATCAGGCGCGGACGCAACCGCGCGCCCGGGCCGTCGTGGTGTAACGTGCACGGCCCCTTGACTTTGAGAAACCGCGTCTAAGGACATGCACAATGATATATATATCAACTGTCAATAAGGTTATATCATCTAATATTTTAGATGATATGAAAGAGAGAGAAAACTATTGTCTGTTGTTTGCTTTTTAACAGACGGCTTTATAGCCAGTTTTCTATTTTGTATACCATTGTATAGATAATCTGTTAATTGAATGAGAGACCATTACATACAACTATATAGATGATCCATTGTATAAGTTATTTTTAGTGCTGTCTATAGATGATATGAAGATATATAATAGACAGATGCCGATACATGCCCTAACGGATCCACTAGGTAGTTTTTTCCCCTTTTTTAGGGAGAGAGACACACTAGGTAGTTCCTAGTTGGCTTGATCAATGATCAGGTGAGCAGCAGAGAGAGCCAGAGAGACCGTCGTGGGTCACTATGTATTTGGTTGGTAGGATGATGTCAAATAGAATGAGATGAGATGGGATAACACTGTACTATTTGATTCCATTGTTTTGGGTGAATGGAATGGTAGTATTTGCTAGAGAATATTTCTCAAATTTGTATCTAACCATTTAGGATAGGATGATTCTATTTAAGTAATCAAACACATAGATTATTATTATTTTTTACTTAAATCATTCGGCGCAAGATGAACACCGAGCTTGCTGGCCCAGCCGGTGATGCTGCACGCAGTTTGGGGAATGGAGTAAAATAAATGCTGAGTTGATCACTTGACAAAGGACAAGCCCAACTATATGTATGCATGCGGCATGCCATTGCTAGTTAGGCAGGATGGGCTAAAAGCAAAGGATTCTGTTGCCTGCTGGTATGTTTGCCTTGCTGAAAAGAAAATCCTGGACTTGTGCTTTGGTTCACTTCAGAAATGCTTGAGGCACTTCTTTCAGAGAGGCAGGTCTCAGTAGAGCGGTGCATACCTAACAACCATGCTTCTCGTGCCACATGCAGAGATTGAGAAGGCAGAACAAAGGTGCGTAGTCTCCATTCTTCTTGTATCCGGCATGCATGTTGATTTTAGTGAAGGAAGCTAGTACAAATGGCATTGAAGAGTTCTAAGTTTGGTCTGTATGTTCTTCACGCATCACGTGTTCAATTATTACTTTTCGTAATATGCGCTTGGACGTACTATAGAAATTGAGAAAAATGTACTCGTCCTGATTTTTGCATAATTCAAGCTAGGACAGTCCAATCAACACATATGAGTTTGACAGCTGAAATGGTTTCAAATCTTTCAACTGAAAACCCTGTTCCACTAGAATTGGTTCTTATCAGCATTGTCGTCTAATTCAGATATTTTTCCTCTGATGATGCAGTCCTATCGATAATTTTGTAGGTCCAAAGTAATGTGTCATTCGCATTGAAAGTACTGAGAACTGTAGGATCTTTGTCGAAAAGCAAAGCTATGGATGATGTCTGAACCCCCTCCTTTTCCTACCAAATTCATGCGCGAAAGGAACGGACTTCTGGAAGCGTATTGTCGGCACAACTGTGTATGTTATGAAAAGAAAAGTACAATTAGCTGATTTAATGTTTATCTGTTTATTCACTAGTATTGCATTCTTTTTTTCAACAAGACTTACCGTCCATTAGTTCTTGCGTCTTGTCCAGAGGGACCGAGAACACAAGATGCATAACTTTACGTCCTCGTGTCGAGATCTAGACATCGGAAAGTAGTAAATGATGCGTCGATCTCATCACTTCAGCTCCTCCAATCGCACCTAGTTCTTTTCAAGGCCAACCACAGGACAAGTGCAGTGCTCATCTTCATCACTTCAACTCTACTCTAGGCGCTAAGGTAGGAGGATCACATAATCACAGAGAGGAACTCTACATATATATACTTTTCGTTTTACCTTTCTGAGATGAGAAGCTACTCTTGATTTCATATTTCTCCCATTGATCTTCCTATGCCAAGATATTTTCTTGATGATGATTGATAGAGAAGTAGCGCTAGCTGCAACTGAAGTCTGAGAATTCAGCTGATGAATTGGTCTACATGATTACATGCGCCTATTAAAACAGGTCAATGGCATAGTTGGTGAACCATCATGGATCATACCATAATGATAGGAAAGGAAAAATGTGAAAGTTTTGGCAGTTTGTTGCAGACCGCTTCTAGAATGTAGAATATATTGAACCAACATCTCGGCCTTCGATGATGTAACAATGCAGAGAGGGTACCCTGGTACTACCTGGATCATCCTTTGGAACGCAAAAGCAATAGTCTTTTTCCCCCGAAGCAAGCGGTGATTAGGCCTAACTCCAATTTATTATTTCCTTGTTCAGTGGCATGGACTGGACTCCGCTGGTTCAATTCAATTCCAAAAGACAACACGAACGTAGAAGAAACGACATGCCCTGAGTGTCTTGATCAACGTTTTTACAACGTTGAACAGCAACGCCAAGTCCTCTTTGGTGGCAAATGGGGGCATCAGCATGGAGTAGAGTCTCGGCAAAGTATTAGAATTTGTGTTCTGACCACAAGCTGTTTATCAAACATGCTAACATCCTATGTGATCTTTGACGTTTCGGTTTAGAGACTTTTTATCTACTTAGGAGATACCAAAATATACATTAAGTTGGTACTAAGAAGTATTAAACGTTTAAATAGTGAAGGTACCAAAAGATACACAAGTTTAGTCCCTGTTTGGAAACAATGTATTTTAAAACTATGGTTTTAGTATATTATGGTTTGTAATTGTTTTGTCATGAATATTATGGTTTTACCAAACTCCTTTAAAACCATGGTATTTCTTGGAACTACCAACTGTTTGGATGCAACATCACAAACCATGTTATTTGAGTAGAAATAGATAAGAAGCTAGCAAAAACCATGAAAACTTTGGGTTGGAGTGGAGTTTCAAATACTCTAAAAATATCATGGTATCTACCAAACCATGGTTTTTAATACATAGCTTTTGGCATGGTAACCAAACACCTCATGGTATAAAATACCATAGTATTCTTAGAAGAAAATATCTGGTGCAACCACGTTGCAACCTAACTAAAAAAAGTTTCAAAAAATTCTGAAAAAAATCATGGATGTACATCTCAGCTTACCCCATCTATATATAAAATTTCATGATCAAATTCGTCATGTGCTAAGAGTAATAAAAAAGACAAACTTGATCATGTACAGAATCGTTCCTGTTCATGATCAACTTTGTCTTTTTGTAACTTCTAGCACAGGACGAATTTGATCATGAAATTTTATATGTAGATGGGGTAAGCTGAGATGTACATCCATGATTTTTTTCAGAATTTTTTAAAACTTTTTTTAGTTGAGTTGCACCGTGGTTGCACGAAACATTTGATTGCACAGGATATGTTCCCTTCTTAGAAACCATGGTATTACCTAGAAACTATGAAAATACATTGCTTCCAAACAGGGCCTTAAAGGTAATTTGGTAGTAACTTATAGCATGTTTCAAGGATAGTAAAAACTCTATTCAGTATAATGTCAGTGTAGGATTTTCAATGATGTGTGTTTAGCTGTCTACGCACGTCTATCAGTCCCTTGATTAGTTTCACCTCATATTGTACTGTAATATTTTGTGTACATTGCTGAGAGTTGAACCCAAAGTTAAACCTTGTATATCTTTGAAAGTAAATAAAAAATGTATTTTTCTCTGTCTTAAGTGTAAAAATATCAGAAGCAACATTGCTTCATGAGTATATTAAAATGAAACGAGCAGACAAAATATCAGGGGCTATTATGTACACACACGCCGCACTTGGCCATGTTCAATCATGAGATATATATACACACACTAGCTATGTGCCTGTGCGGTGCAACAGAAACTCAATTTGCGATAAAAAAAATTATTTACAAAGAGCACTAACCTTATCTGAATAATAATATTCACTTTGAATGTGTAATAGTTAAATGTTTAAATCAATTCATTGAAGCATACAATTCCAAACACATGTTTACAAACTCGAGATTAAAATTATCTTTAATTTCACAAACTTAAATAATAACATCGCAGTACTTGAGATTGTAAATTTGTAACGCCATAATTCGAGATCGATCGATCGACCGAAAGAGACATCACCTGCTGCCTCATGGGTGCAAAAGCATTGAAGAGGTAGACGTCATCCGTATGTGGCTGCCACCATTAGTGGTGTGCGTGGATCGTACGCCTTGCTTCAACCATACCATAGCCCCACCCCATCAACCAGCTCCACCGCCTCCTCGCCCCCCTCAACCGATTGACATCATCCATCACGGCGAGTTCCAGCAGCATCACCAGCCTATCTCACCACCCACCACCGGCGACCTGCCCTTGCGCCGTATCAACGAGATTAGAAAGGTCACCCATTACCTCCGCTCAACGGATAAGTTCAACACATTTGCAGGAGAGATAAAAAGCGGTGGGGTTATATAGATTCAGTAACTGAGGAGATATCTATGGAATTCAGATTAATAAATCATCAAATAAAGAAAGCAACAAAAGGAAAAAAACGAGAAAAGACCCAACTCCATGAATCGAAGCTTTACTTCTTTCGAAAGGGAATCAATCAATCCAATCCGAAAAGCGTTGGAAGCAATCGCCGCCGATTCAAATACCATATTAATAGGAGAAAGGAAATCAATAAATGAGTCATACATATTTATTTACCTCCTACAATGGGATGATTCAATCCAATCTACCAAGGTGGCCACTGTCCGCTTCCCACTCAGCCACGTGGGTGCGCACACGTGTCAGAGTGAGGGTGGAGAACGGACATACCACCACCAACTCCTAATTAGAATTAATAGAGATAGCGATAACAAACTTATCTAGTTGCGTCATACATAGCTGTGCGTATGCTACTAGCCGGCCGGAATCAAGACCACGTGTGATTAGATAAAAAGAAAAGATGATCTTATCTACATATCAAAGTAAATATTTAATGGAAAGGATGCATATGACAACTCAAAAGCACATGGTAACTCGTGAAGTCAGTATGCGCAAAGATATGGAAAAAGAATCACCGCGGCAAGATTTGGAAATAGAATCGGCTGATTGAGATAAGAGTCTGATATACCGAAGATCACACATGCATGCATATCCAACCAAATTAAAACTTTCTCCGTTCGCCAATGTATAGAAGATCGGGACAATGATGGTTTCTTGAGTATGCCGGGGGGACGGACCATTACCACCAACTCGTAATTAGAAATAGTAGAGATATATTACATTTTATCCATCAGCAGATTACATGGGCATAATCATTTAATTAAGGATACATCAGCAGATTTCATGGACACGATCGTTTAATTAAGGGATGTATGCTTAACAAGCACTCGGTTTGTCATTTCTCTGCACGTTTCCTGACTGATGGTTACTTGATCACCCATATCGATTCTTCGGCCCAATTATTATTACTAAGTCTCTTCTGGCTAACAACCTAATTGATCCAGAACTACTTGAATTCAAATCAGGAAGTCGGAAGCAAAATAGAAGGTCTATATATGTCATGATTTACCTGTGATGATTCTGTAATAGGAAAAGACTCAAGATATTTTAGTGAGTTCAACACTTTGATCTGAATCCTGAACAGCTTTGCATATTTCTCTCGAGTCAAAGTAATAAAATTACAGCCTAGGAATGTCGTTAAAGCGAAGTAGTCATGCACACGTGTTTTGAGCTTCTAGAGATTAGAGAATGGTCATCCTCTGGAGCCTTAGGGCATGTACAATGGGCATTGATTGCTGACTCTAAGAATTGCCGTGTAGATAGAAAAGTTGATGTGGAGGAGAGAGATTGAAGAGAGAGAGAAACAACGATGCTTCGCCTAACATCGACTCTCGCGTGGGGATCGAAACAAACATCGACGCTAGTGTCGCTCCTTGGAGAGGCAGCCGGCCCTAGCGCCTCCTCGCGCGATCCGCTGCATCCTTTTTCTTCCCCTCGCGCGCCTTCGTTTCCCCCACCACGCCCGACTTCCTTTCCTCTCGCTGCCTTCTTCGCTGCCGCCGTCGCCTCCGCCTCGCATCGTCTCCTCGCCCTAGCGTTCACCGTGATTCAGATCAGCAAATCATCGCCCGATTTCGCAAGGCCATAGCATCCGTGACGCCAGGCGAGCGAAGAGCTTCCGCGGCGGCGCGAGCGCCGAGGACGCCCTCTCGTCCGCCACCGCCGACATGGCCGCCACTTCCGCCTCGCCCAAATGTGAGTGCAATTTGCCTAGCTCTTAGGAGGTGTTTTGGTTGTCGTTCTTGAATCTTTCCCGGCATTGGCGCTTTTTTTTCTTTTCTGCTCTCGAATCTGTCCACGGGTGGCGGCGACGCTTTCCGCGCGTGGCGTCCAGCTGTTTGTTTGCTCGCAAATTTCGATGGGGACCTCGGATGAACGGTTGCCTACCCTATTTGTCTCTACTTACCATTAATTACATCGACTATATGGTCAACCGACAATCTTGTTGCTTCTTGCTTCCTGGATTGTATTTTTTTTGATTGGATTAATGTCGCGTGATCAATTTCGTTGTTCTTTTGTAGGATGGTAAGGGTAATGGTAGTGGGAGGAGAGAAGGAGGAGCCACGGGCAGGATGCGGCAAGATAGGTCGAGCTCGAGCAGAAGTGAGTGATTCTCCGAGCTCATTCCTTTTTCACAGATCTAATGTTGGTGCTCGCATGTGATGTTCTTATCCTGTCCAAAATCAATCTGCAGGTCAAGAAATTGCGAGGCAGCTCAAGAAGAGATTGATCTGCATGTGGCGTTGGCAGATGTCAATTATGAAAGTGTCGCGCCTATATTGAAGTCTTCTATGAAGCTTCCATACAAGGTGCAGGAGCTACTAGTTTTCTTCTTTTCTTGTGTTTAAGCTACTCAATGTACTCACTAATCTTGTTTTAACCTTTCATTCTCTAGGCAAAGGAGCTACTATTTAACATTGCCTCCTTGGAGAGTATTGTTTCAAAGCTTGAAAATGAGTTAAATGACTTGTATTACCAGCTTTGTTATGAAAGGAATGAAATGCTACTTGCTGAAAATAATCCAAGATGCCTGCCATCTACATCCCCAGATGACCAGTCATTGTCAACTTGCACGTGTACATGGGAGAAAGTAAGTTTTCTTGGATATAGGAGTTTTTTTACACTTCTTGATTATCTTTCTTAGAACATATCATCATTGAGAGATTTGAAGTTTGGAGGATCTGAGTCAATGAGGTCGGTAACAAGATTTATTCCCGAACCGAATACGAAAGGTGATGTTGGAGAAGAGTTTGAAGATAGACATACAGCTTTTAAATAGGCTACTGGAAAAACACCAAGATACTTCTTTGAATAGACCGCTGGAAAAGCACTGTGATGAAGAGGTCCTTTTCATGCCTATTTGTATGGTTTTAACAAGTAATTGAGTTTGTTAGACATATTAGTATATCAAAGATTAATTTATCTTTCTGCAGTGGAAGAATTGTGCTCTATGGAAAAGAAAGCAAGGAAGATGAGAAGATTGATGCTTTATCATTTGAACAAAGACATTCTAAAGATAACTAGCATGAAAAGAGGGAATCTTTGGAACAATCCAAATCAGCTCTTAGAGGAGATGGTGCACTGCATGAGAAACATTTTCCTCCGTTTATCTGAATCCTCCAAGATATCACCAAAGGCATTTTCTGATTGTTCATCTTCCTCAGCAGAGCGTAATTGCAAAGATTCTCATCACTTGGTTACCATCAAATTCCATAAGGAGGCAACACAATAGACACTTAGCAAAAATTTACAATTGATCCTACCATAAAAGAGACACATGTAGAAAATTAATTATCAGGCATTTAATGAAGAGACAGTTTTAGAAACAGCCCTTTGTATGCCAACTGACTCTTGCTGACGTGGACTGTCTAGGAGATTGAGCCGGGCTCAACCTTTGTACATGCCCTTATACGTCCATGTTCTTGGCCGCCCCTGCTATTGGGTTACATACGAAAAGTCCTGTGGAAACTTGCATCGGCTTAAGTGACAAAGTCAGAATAAAAATAGTTGAGGGGCTCGATGGGCTAAGCTATTTCTTTTAACTAAAAATCGAAGAGAGCTAAACTAAGGAGGGTGTATGGCACAGTTTCAGCTCCATCTAAATTCGTAGAGTTGGTGGAGCAGGGTATTTCTAGTTCTAGAAATTTATGGAGTTTGAGCTGTGGGTACATTAAGAGTGTTTAAATGGGTCATCTTGTTTATATTTTAGACTAAAAATATAAACTTAATTCACTTTATTTTAACTTATAAGCTCTAGATTTGAGGTGAAGCTATGATCTGAGCTTTGCCAAACAGTGTCTAAATTAAGATAAATATGATAAATATATTGTTGAAGAATCTAAATTCATATATAAATAGAAAAGAAAAAAAGAAATATAATGAAAATATCACATGCGGTCACCGACGCGGACTAAGAGCATCTCCAACAGTGACTTAAAACTAATCCCAATATGTGATTTAGGGCTTGATTGAGAAAAAACGATCTCCAACCGTTCCTCATTCGTCGTCCCAATAAGTTCGCACGCCCTAAACTCGCCCCCTCCGTCCTCAATTTTCCGCGCCATCACCGCACTCCCAATCACCATTTTGCGCTCCCACCCCATCATCCGCAGACCGAGGCTCAGTGGAGCACACGCCGCCCCTCGGCATTTCTCCTTGCGCTCTACCGAGCGGAATCTCACGCGCCGCCTAAGACAAGAACAATGAGACCGTCGTGATGAGATCCGCCCCGAGCTCCTCCATGGCCAGCTACTCATCCGCCTCCGGCACTGGAGCGAAGGTGGTTGCCCTCGGCGTGGCGGAGATCGGGCACCGCCGCCTCCTCATGAAGCCGAACCCTCGTCTCCTCCTCTCCTCTACGATATCGCCGCCACACCGGCGCCGCCGCCGACGTCTCCCACATCAACTCCCGCGCCAGTACTCCCGTTCTCGCGTCGCCGCGCCAAGGCCTCGATTCGGTCCGATCTGTCTAGTACTAATGGCGCTGGGTTGGATTTTCGCAGTGAAGGGGTTCATGGGGGACGACCAGCTCGGGAGGCGCCGGAGGGTCCGACGTGGTGATCATCCCGCCGGCGTGATATCCTAAGAATGAGATCAATATCCTGGGTTGTATCATTGTATACTCCTGCTGGTACTTAGCTCAGAAATCCCAGGAGATTGGTCCTTGAAGCAGATTTTTTTGGGAACAAAAGGGAGCTGTTGGAGGATGGGAGTTTTTTTGGGAAAAAGATTTTTGGGAAGGCCCCAATTCAATGTATTAGGAGTTAAAAATATTGGACACTGTTGGAGATGCTCTAAGGGTACCTCGAGTCCAATAAAACTCCCTGTTGGCTACGTCCCTAATTGGGTTGGTGTCTTTTTCGCTTCTTTTTTATTCCTCACATTTCCTAATTACCGTGTGTTTTTCCTCGTTGAAGCCTGCTTATGTCTCAACCCATCATGGCGACTAACGACTGATGACTGAGACATGGTAACATTAGTGAGCGTACTTATCCTCCGATCTTGTTCTATGAGCAGCAGTACTTTGTTGTTACTTGAAATGTTTCTCTTCATATATACTTACTGTATTTAAGGGTCAAAGCATTGTGTCATCTGGACTTCCAGTTTAGCTACAGAATGTCTTATATTAAGGGCCATACACGTTCCTGCCATCCCTCTCCTGGCACTGTTGGAAAATGGCCTGAATTCATGAGACCCATGATGCATGTGGATATAATTCATGAGGTTTAATTAGTCCCACGTTGCTCGTTAATAATGGACCGATGGCCATGGCTAGTCCAGAACTCTAACTCTAGACCGTTACTGGTCCTTTAATTTACACTATGAGCAAGTACAATAACAAAGTAGGAGACAAAAACTAACCCATTAGAAGATACCCAAATCAGCGGATCAATTAGCTTGTAAACAAACAATCAATCCACGATGCACGTCGGTCAGACTCTCGGAATAAGCATACTGTAGTAGGAGATAGGAGAGATCGATCTGAAGCTAGAGAACGACTCTGCTTGGTGAGTTCACGCGACGTTGTTCGATGTTTTCTTCCTGCTGTATAAGCTTACTATTATTGGAATGGTACGGAGGGTTTTGCTACCTGCCGCCAAATACATGCTGGTAATAGGTGCTTTTTAAAAAAAATATTTTTTGGAAAAAACTCTCTGTTAGTTAAAATAGAGGGGTAGCCTACAATAACGCTTGTGATTCCAACTAGTACAATAGGATTATGAGCCACGCGTGGCTGCAGCTGTCTGCTTACTGACAACGTCGCCATGGCCTCACGGGTGTGTCTGCGTGTGCACTTCGAGAGATTTTTTTTTCCATTCTTAGGCTGTAACAAATTATCTATTGAGCTTGCATCAAGTTGTACCAAAAGTTGAAAGAATAAAAGTATCAAGATTTTAAGAGTAATTTGGTGCTACCTCATGGTAACTTCTAATGATATTAAAAACTTTCTTTGGAAGATTCGAAATTATCACTTTTCTAACCTTATTACAAACTTTTTTTTTACAAATCTGGCCTCCTTTTAAATATAATTGCAAAATAGCTCATTCTTAACTGTGAAAACGTTGACAAACGACAATTGTTTCCTACCATGCTCGCGCATAGTGGAAGGGCCTACCGAGGCCGGAGAGCTCGGCAAGCCACTGAAGCTATCGTCTTTCCACGTGGTAGGTGACATATATTACTTATTAGTGTTTTCATGGTTAAAGATAAAGCTATTTTTACAAGAACATTCGGTAGACACCAGACTTTTTTAAAAAAGTTATGCATGGACAACCGACCACATGCAGTCACTACTGCATGTTACCCGGACAAGTATTACCCACCATATTATACTATAAAGTTTCCTTCTTGTCATCTTATGCTGTTACGCATCTTACGAGGAGAAAAAACTAGCAGGATCGATACTTGATTGTCATGCAAGTCAGCGAGTATCAACTTGACAGAAATCATTTTCTACGGTTGCTTACAAGTCTTAAACATTGTAAGGACAGAGGTTTAAACAGCGGTTAGGTTGGAGGTGGGCTAAGGGTACTTATAGCGGTATAAACGGCAGCTGTCTGTAATATATCTCCATATTATATATAGGCATTACTAAAAATAACTCATATAATAAATCGCCTATATAGTTGTCTGTAATAGTCTCTCATTTAATTAACAGACTGTCTATATAATAGAATACAAAATAGAAGCTATTTATAAGATCATCTGTTAAATAGTAGACAACAACTTTCTAGCTCTCTCATCCTTCTCTCTCCTCCACATCATCTAAAATCTTACATGGCATGATCTTACAGATAGCTAACATGTACCATTGTATATGCCCTAAAGCTTGGCAGCAAAAATAGAAGAAAAAAAAACTAGTCCTGGCTCACGTCCTATGATTTATCTAGCTCTGAAGGAGAACAATTATGGTAGTTTCTACTAGCAGTACATGTTGTGTGCATATGTTCATCTCGAAATGTCAACGAAGAAACCACGTATTCTCGCCAAAAGAAGATCGAAATTGTTACATGCATGGGGCTAGATAGGCAGGGTTGGAAATATCAATATTTTATTTTCAAATATTTTTTATTTTAAATTATTGTCAAAAACCGGTTGAAAAAGATAAAAATGGTAGAAATCGAATGAGTTCGAAGGCAAATTTTTGAAATCAGAGGTCAAATTTTGTCAGAAATAATTGAAAATTGATCAATTTTCACCAACTTTTATTTTTGATTTTAAAGCAATTTTATAGGATTTTTAGCAATTTTACATGATTTTCGAGTGATTTTATTTGAATTTCGCACACTCAAGGAAAGTTGAAAAAATCAAAACAAATTGTAAGCAATTGTAAAAATTTAATACAATTACAATAAGTTCCAATTAATATATAACAAATATCAGCAAAATTTAAAAGAATTTAATTCATTTATTACTTGAAGAAAATTAAAATAACAATTAATAAAAAGGAATAGAGAGACTTTCAGATTTTAATAAACATTTACAATATTGATCATGCTCTAAAATTTTAATAGTATCATGAAGAGTTCCATGTATCATGTAGTAAAATTTTCACCTATATTAGACTTTATTTATTGCCCTAGAAAATCAAAAAATGTAAGAACATATACAAAGACAATAGCACCCTTAAAATTTTTTAAAAATATATAAGTTTGGTAATCATATGAAAATTTTATAAAATTATTAATATTACCTCTGAACCTCAAAAAAAAGTTCATAAATATTAGACTTCATTTAATACCCCTAGAAAATAAAAAACTGAACAGTATATAAAAAGGCAAGAGCATCGTCGTAATTTTTAAAAATACACAAATCTCATAATCATCTGAAAATTTTATAGAATCATTAGAATTTCCTTATAACGTCACACAAAAAATTTTAACACATTTTGATAAATTTATCTAAAATTTTTGAATTTTTTGAATTTGCATTTGAATTCCACCGGTTTACCAAGCGGTTTTATATATCAAACCGGCTCGATACGATCGATAATCATGATTATCGATGATATTGCGAACCCTGGGGTTGAGCATATCGTGCGTACCTAGCCTGTCTTAGCAGAAGGAATAAAAGAAGTAGAATTGAGAACGGAGGCAGAGGCGCTCTCATGAGTCCAGTCCACCTGGGTTTGACTTCGAGTGGACGTTTATATGCATGGCTAAATTAATAATTCAAGTCACCTATAAATATAATCCACCTTGTTTGTTTATCATAAGTAAAAAGGTACTCGGACGTGCTCAATGAGACAACATGTTCTCATGTTCTGGAGGCCCTAAAATCTCTAATTAATTTCTCAGTGTTTGTAGACGTGTGACATGCATGTTCCCATACTCCAAAGGTTGTAGAGCCAAGTTCCTCAGTGCTCGTAGACGCGTGGCGTGCGTAGATCATTTATGTGTAATACAGAATCTATCAAGTTACAATAGTACCAGCAGGCAGGCTGACTGCAGCTGGCTACGCGGGTACAGTGATGCGGTTGCGGCCAGCCGTACGGGGGATTGATGTAGCTAGCGCACATGGCCTATTTGGCGTACGTGGTGGTGGTGGGCATTCACGCATCTGGTGGCGGCCCGTGGACGCGTTTCGCCGTGCGACTGCGCCCACCGTCTACTATCCGGACCCCCCCAACCCCCAAAAAAAAAATCCTTTTCGAGCGGTAGAGAAACGTCAGTCGATCGAGCCGCGTCGCGCGGGGGCTACCTGCGCCCTGGCGAATGCGTACGAGAGCCGGCAGCGGCAGGCAAACTGAAGGTGTGACTGCGATGGTGTGATCTCAGTTCTGACGTGAGATCGCTCCTCCTCTTGCTCGTTGATCCGTATACGGTAGATTTTGAGCTAAATTTACCAGCACCTGGCGGATTATCCAGATTGAATGGCACTTGGTACTGCTTTGCTTTAGCGCTCTGTAGAAGTCAGCCATCGATTTGTTTTAGACGAGGCAGCTATTAATTCGTACTTCATCCGTTCCTAAATAGTTGTTCTTAGACAGCAGAAGCGTATTTATTACGACGCCGCTTTGCATGGCGTGGAAAAAAATCGACGAAAGCGACGAACACGATTTTCAACATATTTCACTCCGAAAACAAAGCAAACCGAAGTTACGGGGAAAAAATAGAGAGTTAGAGATGTAAAAATATCTTTTTCGACGAATTATTTGGGAAATATCGGAGACCGAGGTGGGAAAACGAGGTGGGAAAATAGTCTAGAGGAAAAGGGTGAAAAACTATTAGTGACGACAACCTTTTATGAGTTGTACACATATTTCTGATGACGAAAACATTTTTTCCGTGAAAAACGGAGAAAGGACCTAGACGTAAGGAGCGAGGACCTATTTGTTACGTTTTTGGACCTGTTCGCTATCCTGAAAAATTAGAAAAGGGCATATCCGCGATTTGAATTTAACGGGGGTCTTTTTCGTAAAGCACCGCGCTAGGGACCCGAATGCGAAAAAAAATAAAAATCTTCCTCTCACAAAAAATCATGAAGGACCTATTCGTAATTTCGAGGGACCAATCCGTAATTTGGAGAAATACAGGGGGTTTTTCGCAAAAATAGGAAGGGCGACACGTGGGTACTCCCGGAGATCGGCTAGCCCAGGCGGAATGTAATGGCTGATATTATAGGAGTTTGCAAAATAAGCAACATATTTATCTAACATCTACTGTATACTAAAGCTCATGATAGTTTTTTTTTTCTTACAACCGCTAAGAAAAAAGAAAAATATGCTAAAAATTCTACATAAAAAGCAAAATATCTAGTTCTCAATCTGGTGAGCCTTAGCTAAATTAAACTATAATAGCCATTGAATGTTATTAACTAAAGAAAAAAAATCTAACCATCCATCTAGCAGATCCAAATTATAATAACTTAGATTAAAATAAAGAGTACAAAAAATAGAATAAATAAAAAAAAAACAAGCCATTTAATTTTCATACAAACTCCAAATTATAAGCCACACATAGTTGAAATTAGGAGTAACATTTAGATGAAATCAACAATTGCATTTTCATATGAGTTCAATATACAACTAAAATTTAAAATAAAATAAAAATACAAATACAAATGCAAAGAAAATTAGAATGAAAATAAAAGAAAATTAGCAATTTGATTCTCATATGAAGTCCAAATTTAAAAACCTATAGAGCTAAAAGTCACAATAAAAAGAAATAAAAATTAGCAGTTGGATTTGTATATGAATTCTTACTTATAAGTGGAATTCACAATTCAATAAAAATTAACAACAACAAAAAATATATTTGGATTTGAAAACAAAATAAAATTAGCAATTTTATTTTCATATCAACTCTAAATTAAAACCCATACATAGATAAAATTTGCAATAAAAATTAGGTAACAATTAGGAGTTGTATTTTCATAGGAATTCTAACACAAAATTGATATTAAAATAAAATAAAATTGCCAACAAAAGATAACAAAAATTAGAAACATAAAAATTGAAAATTAGCAATGTGATTTTCATACAAGCTCCAAATATAAATCCATACATAGATGGAATTTAGATTAAAAATAGATAAAATTAGTAGTTATATTTTTATATGAATTCTAAACTAAAACTAAAATATGAAATTAAATAAAAACAACAAAAATAACATAAATTAGGAATTAAAAATAAAATAAATTTTTTATTTTTTTTCATATAAATTCCAAATCAAAACCTCTACATATCGGTATAAGTTATGTGATGTGCATTATGACTATATAGTATATGCAAGTATTGCAATAATAAAATAAAGAGATGATGATGTAGTATATACAAGTATTTGCAATTAGAGTGAGTAGTTTCTCTCTTATAATATATAATATTAAAATATCACATATAGATTTATGCAACAATATATTTTTTGAAAAGCAAAATCACATATTTATTGCATTAAAACATGGTTTAAGAATGATGCCCACGTAAGTGTGCGGGCCACCTTGCGAGTGTATACATAAGACCATCTTGCATTCCTTTATTTGGTCGCTTATTACTATTGGATGTTGTGTGTTACTCTGGTTCATAGTAGTAAATAACCTTAAAAAGTGTAATCGAGGGGTATGCAATGGGGAAAAAGAAGGTAAGAAGTTGCTTGAAAACATGGAATGACATGTATTTAGAAACAAAATTTGAAAAACTAGATCGGCATTTATTGTGGAGCAGAGAGAGTATATGATATAAGCTCCAACTGTCTTTCCATACGCACAGGATAAGGTCCTGATTGGAACATGAAAATTTCCCAATTCTTGCTGGAATTGGACTATTTCATGTTATCATGTATATGTCTTGTGAAATTCCTCTGTTTTTGAAGGGGGTTTAGTGCTACAGGATAAACCTCTCCATCCAAATACTCCCTAGAGACTGGACTGGAGTAGAAAAAACTCCCTAGAGACTGGATCACTGGAGTAGTCAAAAACCGAGCAACTCAAAATTTGAAATGGATCTTTCCTCCTTGTCATGGAAAGTCTGACAGAGGAACACTTTTCTCCGACGGTTGTCCGAGGAAGAATCGTGTGGCAGACATACTACCATTGAACTCTGGGGAGGAAGATTTTTTTAGAACCTGCTGCCGGATTGGTTGTGGTCAGCTGAACCATGGAGCCGTGCAAAATTTACGAGAGAAGAAGTTCGATTTCTCTTCTTCCTTAGTACTGCGTGGTACGACGTGCGTAGTGTACGTTGCTTTCTAGCTAGTACAACCAACACGACTGAATTTCTGTGGTCGTTTCCGCCCATCACTGCTTACGCACTTGTTAATTTGTCCCATGCAACACGACCAAAACGACACCGGTCGAATTCCGTGAGGTAACTCGTGACGATGGAAGGGATACAAGTGTAGCGCCGGCGCACCTCGATTAGTTTTCCAAGTTACCGCGTCTCGTCTCATGTGTAGTCTTAAGTAAATTATACTTTTTACAAGGCAGATTGTCAGTAGTTTCACTTTGTACTAGGTTATGATCATATTTTTACTTTGGGTATTTCACCAATGTAACATAAGATTAGTTCCACTTTGCATTGGCCAACCTGGTTCGGGCCTAACCGGTTACCAGTTCAACTCACTGACCACCGACTCGCACACGCTAGACTCCACACGAGCGTCGACTTGGCGCTAGTCCACCTCATCATGGAGAGATGAAAAGTAGGTTCGGATCACTCCTATTGAATAATAAACTTATTTCCATTGATCGATCCCAATAATGATCCGGATATACGAGATCTGAACTTTCTTTTATTAAATCTCTCTCTCTCTCTCTCTCTCTCTCTCTCTCTCGTACAATGGATGCAATATTTATAGCATAAGCCCCTCATGAGTTGTTTAGGGATTCGCTCGTAAACCCTAGAATAGATATTTTAACACTCTTCCTTAGGTGAAAACCGCATTATGCATATGACTCATCAAAAACTCCTCTAAAAAACTGGTGGAAAAAAAAAGATAGAGAAAAGAGTATATTGCATCAACATATTGTGTCACACTTGTTGCCTCATTAAAAATCTTCATGAAAAAACTTCAGAAATACACACTAACGGAAAAATAGTACAACTTGTAATTTTCTAGATTAGGATATCATCTTCAAAATCGTACTAGGTGTTACGATTTAGGGATTTTACTCACCCGAACTCTTCGTTTCTTTAAGTCGTCTCATTCCAATGCCACAAACATATCTTTGGAAAGTGGATATCGACAAAGACTTAGTAAATAAATTAGTTAGATCTTCATATGACTTGGTTTGTATGATCCTTACCTCACCATCCTTCTGGAGTTTATTAGGATAGAAAAGTTTTGGGAGAATATACTTCTGGATATTGCACTTGACATAAGCCATTATCATTTGTGCAACACAGCAGCATTATCTTCATATATAATTGTGGGGGTATCAATGGCATTTATAGATATGGTTAATTATATCTTTTAGCCAAACATGACTTGAGGCTTCATATAGTGCTATAACATCTCAGTGGTTGGTAGAGACAGCTATCAGAGTCTACTTAAAAGACCACCAAAAAAGTGTTATACCACCACAGAGAAACACAATCTAGTATAAGATTTGGCACTATGAGAATCAAACAAATAGATAGTATCTATCTACCCCACCATGATTGAGTCTTGGTCCATCCAGTAAAATAAGCCAATATGTTGTGCACCTTAGAGGTACTATAGTAGAGTCTTGACACTAGCCCAATACCTTCTAGTTGGAGCTACCACCAATATGTTGTGCACCTTAGAGGTACTATAGTAGAGTCTTGACACTAGCCCAATACCTTCTAGTTGGAGCTACCCTGTGTATAGCTAACAAATTTATTAAGAATGCAATATTGGTCATAATGTAATGCACAAAATACATAAGTGCTCCTATGGCGTAAAGGTATGGAACTTTAGGTCATAAAACTTCCTCATTTTCTATCCTCAATCTGAATGGTTCTTTATCTATATCAAGGGATCTAACTACCATGAAGTCTTTAAAGGATGGGATTTATCCTTGTTAATTTTTTTGAATACCTTCTTGGTATAGGTAGACTAGTGCACAAAGGTTTCCTTTGTAGAAATAGTCTAGCTACAGGACTAAGCAATATTTGGTTTTGATTAAATCTTTCATCTCAAACTCTTTCGTAAGGTAAGAACTTGTTTTCTTTATGTCCTTCGTGGTTATAATAATATTTAGATTATTGACGTAAACTGAGATGATAAAGAGCACACAGTGACAATCATCATTATTGGAGTAACCATTTAAAAAAAAAACTCACTAAGTCTGTTGTACCACATTCTCCCTGACTATTTTAACCAGTTCAAGGACCTCTGCAGTTTGATATTCTACTTGGCTATTTTAACTCTTAGAATGACTTCTGGAGTTTGATGCTATACATGCTACGGCTATTTTTATTAAGAACTAGAATTTTATCTCCTTCAAGTATTCTCATATAAATATCTGTATCTAGTGATCTATCTAAATATGCGGTCACTACATTAATCAACTGTATAGTTAAGTTCATATTACATGTCATTGATATTAAACACCGGAACATTGTCCCACTCGAAACTGGAAAGTAGGTTTCATCATAATTGATGTCGGGTCTCTGCGTGAACGTTTGTGCTACAAGTCTCGCTTTGTATCTCACCACCTGGTTGTTCTTATTTCTCTTCCACATGAAAATCTATTTAGATCCTACAGGGAACACTTTAGAAAGTTTTCGATCAACGAGACCAGATACTTTCCTTTTGTAAAGGGAGTGCAGTTCTGTCTTAGTTGTTCCTTTCTATTTTACCCAATCTGAGGCTTCCATCACTCTACTATGGACTTTTATTCTGAATCTAGATCAAGAGTTTTAGCAAGTTCTACTCTTCAGCCTCCATTCTCTACCTTTTGATATATCCGTTATCTCTTCTTTCTCCGTATGCAAGGACCACAAAAAACACCAGCCGTAAGGTGAGCCACACATGACGCAATGTCACGGCAGAACTCCATGCCACATGTTGTGTTTGCGTTAGGCTTATCGGGCCTGTTTTGTACCGTATCGGCCACGCATGACCCATACAAGCATGCCGTGCTGCTCATCATGCCTGACCCCAACACCCGGCACGACCCTGTCATTCGTGCCGTGCCTACTTGGTCCGTGCGCATGCATGCTGTACCTGCCGTGCCATGGGTCGGCCTAAAATAGCCCGATCCAATTCCTAGATCTAGCTATGGTTAGGGCCCAAACCAGGTTGGGCTAGTGCAAAATGGAACTAATCTTGTGTTATCCTAATGCAAAATAAAAATATAGTCATAACCTAATGTAAAGTGATACACGTGATAATCTATCTAGAGCAAAGTGCAATTTTCTCGTTGTTTTATACTCTACTCTTGTAGGAGGAGCTCAGGACTGGTCGGAGTATGCAACTCTAAAAGATAGAAACAACATAGTATACATCATCAAATAACTTAATCAACGAATTGTTGAGAGGTGCTTCATTATCAGCAACCAATCACTGAAACAGTTTGACTATCAATCAACTAGCTGGCCTGGGTGTAACTAATCAAGGGGCGTACCGCGTACCTTCGTATGAATAACATGTTTTTTTCAGGCCAGTGTTAAGTCACCATTTGACAGCAAAAACAGACAGCCATGATGTCACTCGAACCTTCTCAGGAAGCAGCCATGGCTTGATTAGTTGATTATGAAGACAATGCCATATACGAGAGGTGATTAATCGTTTAACTCAAATAAAAGAGACAGGAAAAAGAGTCCAGGCCACAGGAAATTTGGGAAATTGAATGGGTCATTCTCATTAATTCAGAAATGGAAACGACTGACTGTACAGATGCTGCAAATATCCCCTCTATCTTCTGCTTTTCTCGCTCGTCTTCCGTATTCACATGGTGCAAATAAATACTCATCACAGGCGATGACACGACCAGACAAATATTACTACTAAATAAATTATTAATTAGTAACATGATCTTTCTGTTTTTCCCCTCATTTTCAGCGCACCCCTAAAGAAAACCAAAATCCTAGAAAAAAGCGCCCTAAAACACGATCCAACGGCCAGGATTAAACAACAGCACCATCTTCTCAAAAAAGGAAACAGAGAGAGGAGGAAGCTGATTAAAGCCAGAGGGCACCGGCCTTCTTGAGGATGGGCACAAGCTCGCCGGAGATGTGGACGGCCATGAGGCGGTCGAGCCCACCCAGGAGCTTCCCCCCGACGAACACCACCGGGAGCGCGGCCTCCCCGCCGGCCGGCACGACCCCGGCGAGCGCGGCCTCGTCGGCGACCTCGTGCACGGCGGGGTTGACTCCGAGACCCTGCAGCAGCCGCTTCACCACGTGGCTGAGGCAGCACCCGCGCCTCCCCACCACCAGCACCGGCATGTCCGCCACCGCCCTCGCCACCTCCCCGGCGTCCTCCCGCACCGCGGGCGGCGCCTCCGCGGCCGCCGTCTCCATCTTGACGACGACGGCCGCCTCCGTCGTCGGCGCCGGCGCCGGCGCCGGCCGGAGCAACGGCCGGGCGCTGCTGTAGGGGATGGCCTGGTACATTGCTCGCCGCTACGTGCGTGCGTTCACTTTGACGTTTCGTTTTTTCCTCAATTTTTTCCCCCTCTCTCGCGCGCGGGTGTGGTTCGTGTGATCGATGGGTTAGGCGCTGGTGTAAGAGCGAGGCGATGGACATATATGTACAGGGAGGTGACAGGTGAGGTGGGAGGTGACGTCAGTTGGGGGTTTGCAGTTACGTGGGGTCCGCGCGACGCGGGGGAGCTTTCGCTGGGGGCAGTGACGTGGAGGTGCGTCAGCCGCGGCCGGGGACGCCGGATCCGTGACGACAGCTGCTGCGACGCGGACGCGGGCGTTGGAGTTGGAACGGATCGATGGGGCCGGCCAATCCTGGCTGGCCGGGTGGAGGAGCCTGGGGGGGCGCGAACAGCGGACAGGGTTGGCTGGCCGTCCACGCCGCATAATTTGACACGAACAACATAACACGTCGCAGCGGATCCCGTTCTACATCAACTGTGTTGCACACAGCGTTCACAAAATATCGTTTCGAACTGCTTCTCGCCAGCCCAGCGGTTTCGGAAAACCATATAAAACCGATGATTTGTAAATTCAAACTAGTTTGAATTCTAGTCAAACTTACGTAAGAAAATCGTGGTTTTTGACGAAAAACCGCGCGGTTTTTACGTAATACTGTGCAAACCGAAACCGCTTGGTTTAGACGAAAAACTTAGCAATTTTGGTGAAAATCCGCGAAAACTGACTGAGAAAACCATCAAAACCGGGAAAATGGGGGAAAATTTACAAAAATAGGGAAAATGCAAAAAAAATCTTGTAAAATTTGTAAAATACTTGGATGGCGGTTCGACGGCGCTGGGTGGCGAGATCTAGCCGGCGACAACTCTCTCAGCACCGAGGAGGGTGGGGAAAGTGGCAACCAATTTTGGTTGGTAAAAGATCACGGGAGCAATCTGTGTTCACGGGAGAGTATATTGCCTCTCAGGTGGGCCGACCGGCCATGCTGCTGGGCCTCCTCACGGCCCACAAACGGCGCAGTCGGCCTGGCGGCACTAGCCTGTAGCCCCACAAGCCGTATTTTCTTTTCTTTTCTTTTTTTTTTGCTTTTTCTATATTTAAGATTTTGAATGTATTAAAAAAAGTGTATAAATTCTTTTTCAAAAAAATTTACACCAGAGGTCATTAAATAATTAATACTAATTTTAGAAATTTTTGGATAAATTTTTTCAAAATTTTTGAATTTGGATTTGAACTTGCGCGGTAAACCGCTCGGTTTCCATTTCCGAGCCGACGCAGTACGCGCGGTTTTCGTGGTCCCCATAAAAACAACGAAATGACTTCAGCTCAGACGCCCGATATTTTCGGACGCGTTGCAACATTTTTTTCTCTACGTATGTAACATTTTTTTCCAACGTGTGAAACATCTTTCTTCAACAGTAGTAAAAATGCGGTACAGTAAACAGATGTTGCACATGTTGAAAAAAAATATTGTACGCGTCGGAAAAAAATATTGTAAGCGTTGAAAAAAATGTTGCAAGAGGCGTCTGATGGAGTGAACAGTAATCGAACATCCGATTGCTAGTATATATTCGTCTAAAAACAAACTTACATCTTATTATAGGAGTTGTTCTAGTCCTATATCTCTAGATAACATAAGTAATTATATAGACAACAGTTTTCTATATTATTATATATACACTATGTACTTGGGAAAGGGCAGACCCACTTAACAGTGAAATAGTTGGGTGGCCTTTTTCCAAAACGACCCGTAGGCCGTCCTCCTCCCCTATCCAAACCGTCTAAATCTTGATCCGCGACCTCCAACCCCTCTGGACAGTGAAATCTTATGCTCTAGCTTTAAGGGATGCTGTCGCGTACGTAGTACCTAACACACTGTAATCGTGGCGAGCACAAAGTTTGGAGTTGGACATGGAGTGGGGGCGCCCGCCCAACGTTTTCCAGCTAGAGCTGGCGTCCTGATCGGCCCGGGGCAGCGTCGTAATCCAAGACGTCACCGGGTTTGGACCTGCACATTAGCCGCTGTTTACCTCTCTTCTGGTCTTTGTACTCTACTATTTTTCTCGCTTCCCCCTGACATGTTGGGTGTTTCATCGGTGATCTCTTATATTGTCGTGCTGAGAAGGTCAGATCGTGCGCACGTATATGCATGCATAAATTAAATGTATTGCCGGCGACGGAGAATACACTATTGATCTTGCGTGGCGGTGACAGCGTGTGGATCACGTATGGCGTCGCTTTTCTTGGCCCGTTAATTTGGTTGAGAGAAGACTGCACGCACGCGGAGAGACTTTAAAAAATATTAGCAACAGTAATCTTGTTTGTGCTCCCCGGCCGGTTCATCTAGGGTGTGTCTAGCGGATGGGATGAGGTTAAATGTGATGGGATGATTCTGTATCATTTGGTTTAATTATTTTAGATGAATAGAACGATTTAGCATCTATAAAGAATATTTCTTAAATTTGCATCCCACTATCTAAGACGGGATAGTTCCATTCAAACAACCAAACATATGAATAACTTTTTTTAAATCATCTCATACACGTATCATTTGGTGTAAACAACCAAATACACCCTAAGAGCTCGATCGATCTTGCGTACGTGCTACAACAGCGCAACCATATTTTCCCTAGTAAGGGCCTACTCGGTGCTTTAATTTTTTTTCCACCTGTCAAGAACTTACGCTTCTAATTTTCTAGGCATAAAGAAAACATTTAGAATTTTATTGAAATCATTTTTGGCTGTAAACTCCTTTGATATTTTATTTGGATATTAAGATAATTGAAGCAATATTGCACTTACGTGTTCACGTATCCTAAATATTAGATGTCAGTTATGTGTTCATATAACCCAAATATTAGGTCAAGCTGCAGTATGCTGCAAATGATTTTTTACACCATTTGCTCAAATCAGCAGTGACAAATCTGCAACAAACATCAAAGGTTCTCCTGAACTTGTTGACGACAATCATTCACAAGACCAACATCAGAATACACAACGAGTTACATATATTCCCCTGATACACAAATCTTTCATAAGAAGATCTTCCAGCTTGTTGAACTAAAGCAGCAGTCAATGCAAACTTCAAAGCATTTTTTTTGTTAAACAATCATAAAGTCAAGGGATGCAAAACATAACCTTCAACTCATCTTACATGTTTGCACTAGCAGTGGCTTAAGCTCAATTATAGAACAAATATCTGAAGCATGGGATTATATCTCAAATGAAGCACCAACAGTGACTTGAGCTCCAAAGTAGATAAACAAATGAATTTTGCAAGCTTTTAAGGTTGCAGCCAGTATGCTAACGTACAATTAATATAGACACACAACAAACATAGTAACCTACAAAGAATGCATAGATCAAAGCATCACGCTTTCGATGTGGTAGTTAAATATAATATGTAGCTTTTAATTGTTGGGGAATCGGGGTGGGAAATACTCAGTAAATTTTAAAAAATTATCCTCTCTTCGAACCGATCACATGTATTAGAACCAAGAATTAGAATATATGAAAAGCAGTACATGCGTACCGTGATCCTGGGAGTGCAAATACAAAGCTTTTGGAGAAGCCCTCGCAAAGCTCACAGCTTCAACGCCTAGATGTAGTATTGGAAATGGATACATTGGATCTTCATAGCAGTAGCAGCCACGAACTTCAGGTATCCACATGAACAAGCGAACGACACCATATTCTAATATGCTAGTACCGTACAATACGATTCTTGTGACATTTCATCTGGTTCAGGTGAAACTTTTTCACCTTCCTTTTCTTTTCCTCTCAATTTTTCATAATTTTTTGAACCCTTGGACATCCTTTTATATCCAAAACACAATAGGCGAGCTCGGTGCTATAGTAACTGACATGTGACATTGTTTATACGTCGGTTGCTACATGTTTTCCATCAATGCTACAATGTTTTCAGCACAAAAATTATATTTTTTTGCATGCGTGGGTTCGCAGTCTTTTTGTGAACAACCCAACATCATGTTCAACCGTATTGAACATTTGTCACAAGAGAAGATTTTATAAATCTATCTTAAACCTATTCTTATGTGACACCCTTTAGGTTTATGCAATATTGGTAATAAATAAATAAATAACTCTCTTTTTTGATTCATAAGTCACAAGTGGCTCCTAGCAAATCATAATGATTACCCAAATTGTATGAATGTCGTTTATCCGACAAACATTCAATGAATACATGTTGATCCCTTTGTCACTTTGATATCATGGTTTAGCTCAAGATTGAGGTATACCATCCTTGTACTGTTAAACCGGTTTTCTCGATTCTCTAAAGTAAACTAACAAGATCAATCGATTAATACCTTAATTGTTCGGGTATGGCCATCCACATTCTTTAGTCTATTTCATGAAGTGGCCGATCAATATTTTTCCCTCGGTATGAGGATAAATTCCATCTTGATCAGACACTTCCCTCTACATAATTCAAAGCATACCCGAAGTGTTGTTGTTATGATTATCTAGTTATGGGTAATGTCAGACAACATTAAAACATACTATCCTCATGTAGGAAACTGTGTTGATTTTAAGTCTAAGGATCAATCATTACTATTATATGAAATAACTTATGACAGTCATCAAATCCACAAAATTTGTTTCATAAGCGGGTCAGTCCAATAGCATATACACTTTTATGTATTCACATGATTGAATAGTATCACATACCCATAATCCGTGAAATGTGATTATCAATCAATTCATGTGCTTGTTTCGAATAAAGTTTATTGGTGTCCCAATCGATAAATAAACAAGAGATAATTTATAATAATGTCATAATCAAATTACATAGTTTCACAATCAAGTCACATACTTGATGATCTGTAACATGAAATTGTTGAAGGAACAACATAAGCATAAATATAAAAGGAAATCATCTTCATGATTGGCCTCTAGGGCACATTTTCAATAATCGCCCACTTGCACTAGAGCCAATCATTCACGTATCTAATACCCATTGCTCTAGTATGTGCCTCATGCTTTGCTTGTGGGAGAGGCTTTGCCAATAAATCTACCACATTGGCATCCGATGCCACTTTGCATATTTTGACATCACCTCTATTTAAGATTTCTCGAATAAGATGATAATGTTATAGTATGTGTTTGGATTTATCCTAGCAGCCTCTTTTGTTGCTTCAAAAGCAGTAATATATTTTGCTTCTATTGTGAAATCAATAATGATTGATTGCTTAGAATTCTTCCTGCAAACCGCTCCTCCATTGAGGCAAAAGATAAATCTAAATTGTGATCTTAAATCATCTTTATCGGTTTTGAAGCTTGCATCGGTGTAATCAGTTGCATAGAGCTCTTCTTCACCACCATAAATAAGGAACACATCTTTAATTCTTCTCAAATACTTGAGGATGTTTTTAACTAATGTCCAGTGATTTTCATTGGGGTCTACTTGATATCGACTCGTAACGCTAAAGATGTAAGAGACATCTAGGTGTCTACATAGCATGTCATATATGATAGATCTGATTGCATAAGCATATGAAACTTTATTCATGTGATCTCCCTCATCTTGTGTTGAAGGATATTGATTCTTGTAAAGACTAATGCTATGTAACATGGGTAAGAAACATTTCTTAGAATGCTGCATATTGAACTTATTCAACACTTTGTCAATATATGAACTTTTGGCTTAATCTAATTAGCCTTTTCAATCTATCTCTATAGATCTTAGTGCATAATATATAGGCTACTTTGCCCAAGTCTTTCATTGAAAAATTATTTTTCAATGATGAATTAAAAGATTCAAGCATGGGAATATCATTTCGATTAACAATATGTCATCTACATACATCACTAAAAAAATAAGTGCGCTCCCACTAGTCTTCTTGTAAAGGCTGGGTTCTTCTTCTTTTTTTGTTGAATCCAAAGTCTTTGGCAACTTCTTCAAAACAAAGGTTCCAACTCCGTGATGCTTACTTTAGTCCATAGATAGATTTTTGAAGTTCGCATATCTTCCTAGCATTGTTTGGATCAACAAAAATCTTGGACTATGCCATGTACACACATCACTAAGATTTCCATTAAGAAAAGCTATTTTGACGTCCATTTGCCATATTTCATAGTTGAAATATGCTGCCATTGCTAGGATAATCCGAATTGACTTAATCATAGTAACAGATGAAAAGGCTTCATTATAGTCAATACCATAATTAAACTTGTCTAAACCCTTTTGTCTCCAATCACCATTTGTACCATTAGGGATGAATTCTAGATTTTTATTTGTAGTACTCTGTAATCAAGCACTTGTACTCTGTTGTGCCACTTGGCTAATAAGAAGCAATTTCTTGTCACCCTTTTTAGTAATTTTGATCCTATGAGGTTTGCAGCCAATTTTTCATTCAACATCAACACTTGGTGCTAGAAGGAGGGTCTTTGAAGTTTTGAATCGTGAAAGGGATGTCCTGTCACTCTCAGTGATGGATGAATAGAACTCCTTCGAACTCTTAGCAGAGTCTATTGGCTTTTAGCAATAGGCAATTTGTAATTAGTCATAAACCAGAGTAGCAAGGAATACGAGATGTCCGATGAGGTAATGGCTCACTATCTACATGAAGTGAGGAAATTAAAAAATACTTAAGTCATTTTGAAGTGCAATATATACCACGAAAAGATAATCTCTTAGCGGACTAGTTATCAAAACTGGGATCCTCATGATCACCTATTTCAATAGGTGTTTTCTTGAATATCTTTCTAAACCTTCAATAGATACATCCATAGAAATGGGGGATTTGAAAATATGCCACTCTTGATATTGCCACTCGCTAAAATGCTACTCGGGCCCACTGTCATAGACACAGGAGGTCCCACATGTCATTGAGAGGGGAGTGGCATTTTACCGAGTGGCAATATCAGGGGTGGCATATTATCAATTTTTCCCCATAGAAAATTACCCGTCTAGTATACTAGTCAGAGTCCTTGAGTAGGATATAGGTTGTGCTAAACCATTTAAAGCCCAATCCATTTAAAGCCTATCTAGAAAATAGGACATTGCCCGAGGATATTCATGAAAAGACAGATTAATTCAAAAGACGTGAATGTACAAACTTTTTAACAATACTCTTTCCTGAAAGGGAACACAAGGCGTTCTAATGTGATGTATATTCAAAGAATAAGGAAAAACATTACTTAATGAAATATATGGGGGCTTATATGGAGCATATGCTTCATACAATACACTAGTCGGAAAAGCATTCCAACAAGGTTTTTTATTGGTCCACTACTTTACAAGGTGCCATCCAACTTGCAAAAACCTACAAGCAATGTGAATTTCATGCTCGACAGTGCACCTACCCGCTAATCAATTGCAGACCATACCATTGTCATGGACATTTTCAACATGGGGCATTTATATAGTAGGTTCTTTACCAAAAGCAACCAATTGATTTAAATTTCTCTTTGTTGCGATTAATATATTCACAAAATAAATTGAGGCAGAGCTCATAGTTTCAATTAAGACCCAAGCAGCAAATATAATCACTAGATTTGGTGTGTATTATTGATAATGGATCACAATTTATCAGTAGTCTATTTTAAGATTATTATAATGAAATAGGCACAAAATTTTGTTACACTTTAATTGCTCATCCTCAAAGCAATAGAGCAGTTGAACGTGCTAATGGACAAATAATACAATGTATGAAAAAACGAGTGTTTGATCATCTTAAAAATGCTTAGGGACTTGGGTAGAAGGCCTGTACTTAGTGATTTATATCATACGCACGACGACCAGTAGAGCAACAAGGGAAACATCTTTTCAATTGGTCTATAGAGCAAAAGCCATGTTACCTAGTGAAATCCACTTAGGTTCTACATGTATTACTCTCTATGAACAGGTCGACCAAGACATCTAATACAAAGATGAAGTTAATATTCTAGAAGAAAAGTGAAATCAAGCACTTATCAGGTCAGTGACCTATTTACAAGGCTTACGACGATACTACAACAAAAGAGTTAGATTTGGTTCTGTTATGTTTGCTATGGAAGACGGAAGAATTCTTTCAAATACATGAAACATCCAACATCTTCGCAGGCTTTATATGTAAATTTTTCATTACATACTTCATTTACATTTATATATCTCTCAAGTGTCACAAGCAGATTGTTTTTTGTCTTGCTTAAATTATGAGATATCACAATATTCTCTTTCGATTACACTCTCTAAACTAAGTAAAACGTTGTTGATCGATTTTGAGATGACTTCTAATAGAGTCTTTTCATGTAAGCCAATACTTACTGCATTGAAACTCATTAGACTAACCTGGTCTCCAATCTGATATTGGTTAATACTAAGTACAAAGTGACAAAGAATAGGTCATTACTCCATACTGTTTCTCTTGACCATGTTGTTGATCAATACACAAACAGTCGGGAGCTAATGATATACTTAGAAAAATACACAAGCAGACCAGTAAATAGAGACTTTAACACAAGAAGATATATTTCCATTCATTTAAAAGTTGTCATACATTTACTTGAATGATATAATTACATTTTTCATGCACACCTCGATGGTTGATTGAACTTATGCATGTCTTCTATTGGTCTCTTCTTGAGTATATAGCTATAGGTCGAGCGCTAGTCTCTCCAGTTCTACTACATCCTTGTAATAGTGCCTCAACTTGATAAAGATAGCACCTACTTGGATAGCAATAGAAGTTTGAAATGTCGCTTTCATTGTCTATGCCATTACGGGTATGTGGTCCTGAATGCTCTTCAATAGGCCGTTGACCCCCATGACCAACTCATCGACAAATGGATTAGATGTTGTAAGTGCTATCTCAAAACCTTTCAATCCATTGTGATTTTACTTAGATGAATAGCTCATCGACAGATGGATTAGATGTCGACAGATGGATTAGATGTTGTGCGCAGCTCTTAATTTTGGCCATTTCTTGCTAGAAGAGTTTTTAGTTGATTCTTCATCTTTTTCATCTCTTGTTGCACTTTTGTACTCAATTCTTCAAGTTTCATTCTCTTCATTTCTTCTTTGAAGAGTTGAGTTTCTTTGGCCTCATTCTTCTATCTTACCTATTATTTCAAAAGAAATAAGTTACTACGTACTTCTTTTGAAAGACAAGTTAAGTTGGTCAGAATGAAGTCTTAATCTGTTATTTCGATCTCCTTCGCAAGAAGAGTGGCCTTAAGCTCTTTGGAGAGCTGTTCTACTCTAGCCTCATTCTTCCTAAAGGACTTGTGGAGTCTGGAGTTCATCTCCTCCAAGAATTGATACTTGTCATTGACCTTGACAAAATCAAATTTATTGCCCTTTGCGGTGTTTTAAGCCACCATGAGCTGTTTCTCTAGCTCTTTTTTTCTTCAAATCTGTTTGCAAACAGATCTGTTAGAGAAATAACTTATAACATAACAATAAGTTATCATCAAACATACATTTTTGTTGTTTTTTTCAACTTTGGTCTTGGCCAAAGTCTTGGCTTATCGACCTAACAGGTTGAACAATTCTTGAGTGCTATAAAAAGAAAATAGCAATGAATTAAAATGCCTCTTCTTAAAATTTATAGAGAGTTGAGAGGATGACCTTTGACAGCCAGTCGTCGGAGACTTGCTTGAAATCCTTCTGCTAGTTAGAATGACCAGAAGAAGCCAGTGTCAAAGCACTGTAGTGGTCACGTCGGTGGTTGTAGCCTTTGCAGTGACCACTTTCCCCTCTTCCGTCCTACTGGTCGGAACAACCAGTGTCTCCCCTACTACAACAGGGATGTCTTTAGTCTCCATTGCTATGGAGACCTCTTCAATGGCGGTGGTTGTCTCAACTGCCTATGTTGTCATCGCAGGAGGAGCACTGACCTCCTCCACAATTGTTACATTCCCTCCCAACAATGGGTCTTCAACAGCGGCCGGAGGGTTTTCACTTTCTACGTTGATTGGGGCCTCTTGCCTACCGGTCGGGTTTTCTTGGTTAGCCGCCTTAGTTGGCCCCATGGCCTACTCTAAATTGGTCATTGTAAGTCCGACCAATGGATTAGCCTCAGCCTCTGCTTGGGCAGTCATACCCCGATCCACGGGATAGGACAAAGCAAACACACAAATATATATACTCAAGTTTCTGAAGAGTTATACTCGAAGTAAAAGTCTATAGAGATTATTTACCTATAGAAAAGTCCTGAGTTGATGACCCAGAACACCAATGTCCTCATATTGCAAGGCACCCTATTGATACCCTTGGGTGCTTATAGCCACCTCTACATCCACAACTCATAAAGGAAAGCCCTTAAAGAACGAGGCCCACGGTCAGTCACTCAGTTAAGCCTCTGACCAGTTTTGCTGACGTATGTAGCACATTGCCTCACATTGGTCGTCACCGACCAGTTAAATAATCGTCCTAACCAGTTCTACAGGTTGGGGTAGCAGTTATCTTTGCATACGTATTCGTGCAGATAGTTATCTTGGCAGGTACAAGTAACTACTCGGATGTTATCCCAAAAAGACACAATTTGGTTGGAAGCCACTTCTTAGCGGAAAGACATCTTTCGGCTGTATGACACCTTTTTGAAGACCAATTGCCACCTCTTCATGTTGTATACATAGGGACACCATTTGTATTGTTAAGGGCATTTGAATTCGAAATGTTCATTCGCAATACTCTATAATCAAGCACTTGTACTCTATTAAGCCACTTGGCTAATAAGAAGCAATCTCTTGTCCCCTTTTTCATAATTATGATCGTAGGAGGTTTGTAAATAGCTTTTCATTTACAAGCTCAATCTAGAGACCCTAGGTCCTGAACATTGACAAACACTTCAAAGTACATCACCTAGTTAACTCCAGAAACTACAGTCCTCAATACTACTCTATTGTCTCCCTCCTTGACTATGTATACCAGTATTTTCTATTTCAAAATTTCCGATTGCAATGACACAACAATCTAACTACCTAGAAACATGTCTTAACTAGAGGTTAGAATTATAGTAAATAGAAAAAAGTAGCAAGAGAACACCATGGAAGCACCTCAAAGGACTGTTAGTGGTACACCACTAAACAAAAGCCAAGTTTATTACAAAGAGTAATTCATAGCTAAATTTCTCACAGCTAGATTGATTGATCGCCGCTAGTGGTAAACCAATTGGCAAATCACAAACTAAGGCTAAAAAATTGCTACTAAAGCATCAGACTACTAGACACCATAATCTCAAGTCAAATTAGAGCTAAGTTTCTTAAAAAACTAATTCAAAGCTAAATGTTTACCCAATTTACCAAGTGCACTCAACAGCAACGGTTCAAACAAAATATACATACAAAAATAATCTCAAGTTCTCACAGATCAAAGTTAAGTTTGTTATCAAAGTGATCTGGTTGGAGTAAGAAGAGGTGAGGCAGTTGTAGCCCACCATCACCGCCGTCGCTGATGAAATCGCCACCGCATCTTCTGAGCTATCATCAAAGAGATGTTATTAAGACGTTGGGATCGTGCGTTGTCGTAGATAAAGTCGTTGCTATTGCCGCCACTCTCCATGTCAGCCAGACAAGCTTGCCCTCACCGTCGGCACCAAAGAGCTCGCCGCCACCACCACCAGTTTGCTCACCCTCCACGTTGACACTTAGGGCTTGTTTGGAGGAGCTGTGCTTTAGCTTTGCTTCAGCTTTAGGCCAAAAGCTCCCCCCAAATAGCATGGCTGCAAAGCAGTTGGGAAGTTAAGCCACAGCAGAAGCACCCCCAAAAGCTGCAGCTACTAGGGAGGAGCTTTTCAGCTGTGGTTTCGCTTGACCACCTCCCACCTCGGTCGTTCTACCTTCTCGACCTCCACCACCCCACCTCGCCGTCTTCACGTCATCTCGCCACTCAAACGCCGTTGTACTTTGCTATGTTGCTACCTTCCCGCTCGATTGGCCCTTAAAAGTTACAGTTGCAACAACCAGTTTGCCAAACAGCATAACAAAAAAAGCTACAGCTACTTTACAGCCTAGCAAACCAAAAGCAGCTTTTTAGCTCAGCCGCAGCTCCCCCAAACAGACCCTTACTAGCTCGCCTCATCTCTAGGGTTTCCTTGCTGGAGAGGCAAGATACCAGTCGAGTCCATCTCCAACTTTTCTCGGAAAAGAATTGTTGCCTCCCCACACTACTTTGTTTTTGTTGGTTGAAAGGGCCTAAACCAGGGGTAAAATTAGTGGTTTATCGACCCACCCGAGCACTTCTTTTGAGCCTAGAGTGAAATTTTTTGGGCCTATAATTTACACTAGTTTTGGGCATAAAACGGGCTTCCAAGCATGCCCTAAATGGGAACTCCAATATGCATGTTAGCTGTAACAAATTAGCAGTGTATGTTATGAGAGCACACATAGATATTGATAGAATTTTACAGTAAAGAGAAATTTTCTGAAGTTGACGGAAAATGTTTCTAGAAAACTGCTGCATTCAAGCAAAAACCCAACAAAAAAGGACCAATTCGCACCAAAACAATTTGATCCCTAACCTCTTTGCAAATCATTTACATCGGATTCTAAACCAAGGGACAACACAAGAGGCCTCAAACAAAGAGCAGAGCAATACCATATTACGTCACCGAGCCAACTGTCTGGAGACTGAGGAATGACTGTTACGGTCCTTTAATTAACAGGGTTTGATGTATGCCTTTTCAAACATAATATGCAACTCGTTGCAGCTCAAGTAGTGCGCCATTTGTATTACCTTCATGAACCAACAATTGGTTCAAAACACATGTCGAATTAAACAATTTCGTTTTTTTTGGGTTCCATATCTTTTTTGAAAGAACACAAGTGCTAAACAATTATGCAATAGCGTGAAACTGATGAGTAATTATTTTTGGAAAAAAAAACGTGCACAAGAACAGACGCGTCTAAAAAAACTACATACGCTAAAACAATAATATTGAGGCCATGCTCAACCTAGTTTAAGGCCACAAGAAGCCATCTTTTGGGCCTTGTGGTGGAAGACCAAAGCAGCTAGCTTCTTAGAAAAATAAGGGGAAAGAAAACTAGAATTCTTAATTTTATCAACAATTCTCTCATTGAAACGATGAGAAATTAACAATTGGTTTACTTTAGAATCTAAAACTAAAGGTTGTTTGGTAAAAAAATAGTATCCACACGTAAGCAGTGGCTGATTTATGCCCTATTTGACAGAGTTCTAGATCCTAGCTGCACCTCAGATATGGAGCTTGTAGATTAAAATAAAGTAAATTAAGTTTATATTTTTAGTCTAAAATGCAAACAAGATGACTCACCTAAACACTCTTAATATACCCACAGCTCCAGCTCCGTAAGTTTCTGAAACTTAGAATACCCTGCTTTACTAACTCTACGAATTTTGGTAAAACTGAAGCTATGCCTAACACCCCTTTAGTACGAAGTTGTGCAATCGAATAACCCACAAGTGCCTGCAATGCATAACACCCTTGTGCTTAGCTATTTAAAGCTATATCATGCGTAATTTTCGCTAAATAACCTCGCTAATACTGTTGGATTATTTGGGCCAAGCCCACTTAATTGAGACAATAAATCCTAGAAAATCTCAAAGGCCCATTCATGAGGAGGCATGTGTGCAAGCATTAGTCCCATATTGCTTGTGGAGGTGGAGGATGACCAATTTATAAGGAGAGTTCTCTCCACCTTCCTAGAAGCATGGCAAGGAGAAGAGAAGCCCTGCAGCGCTCGCCTCGCCTCGCCTCGCCCGGGCCGGGCCGGGCTCGGGCTGCCGGGCTCGGGCTCGGGCGAGGCGGAGAGGCGTGGCGTCTGGCACTGCGTGAATGGTCGCCGAAATCGATCCAAAGCCTTGCGTGAGCAGACTTCCTTTTGCGTTTATTCTTTTGCTACTCGGAATCGTGGCGGTTAGTATGAGATAAGATATCATGGCAAAGTCCGTTAAGTGGCACGTCTTGAGTCACGTTAGGTCACGGTTACCGAGCTATCCTATATATCTCGCATACGCCACGTGTAGATACCGTAACACACATTAGGGTTTTGCCACCTCTCGTTCTTGCGCGCCATCGTAGCCTTCTCCATCCCGGCGAAGCGTGCATCGCGTCGGGAGAGCGAGTCTCCGGAACCCTTCGTCTTTGCGATCTGCCGGAGAGGCGAATAAGGTTTTGGGAAGCGCTTACGATTGCTCAAGATCGTCACCACGGCTCGTCTTCTGTTCTCGCTGCTTTGGGCGTCGTCGTAGCTGGCTGCTCTGCGACAGCGCTATCGCCAACGTCGACCACGTCAACACCGCAACTGCACCAGCTCCGTCGTCTGCATCTTCTTCTGTTCAGTACGTTCGATCTGCCCTAATCTCGTTGTTAATTATGTCTATCAAGATGATCATGATGTTCGTACTGTCTAGTGTATTAGAAAGATGCATGCTAGTTTATGTGTTGCTGTTCATGATCTATATTCGGAATTTAATCTGGAAACTGTCTAATTTCTCAACAATCCAAAAACCTTATTGTAGACAATTTCTGGATTATCAATGGCTTGTTTCTTGGACGACCGAGGCGGAGAAATTCTCGGTGTGCACTTTAAGAGGTGGCAAGTCAAGGTCACGCTCTGCTTACGGCTATGAATGTATTACGGGTTAGTAAAGGCAAACTGAAGGTGATCTCTCTGCGAAAGCGGCAGAAGAGTTTCACGGATGCCAATACTCTCTTCGTGGGATGCATTCTTAGCGTTCTTCTTGGCCGTCGTGTGATGTGTACATGCACATAATAGATCTTGAAGGTGTTGTGGGATACATCTGACGCCAAGTTCGGTGCATCGGATCAATGGGCGATGTTGTATGTCATGGAGAACTTTCATGACTATAAGATGGTCGATAATCGCTCTGTTGTAGAGCAAGCCCATGAGATCTGATGCATTGTCAAGGAACTCGAACTCTGGAATGTGTCTTACGATCCTTTTGTGGCGGTTGCATCATTGCAAAGCCTCCCTCGTGGAGGAGTTTGGCACTACTCTAAAACATAAGAGGACAAAGATATCGATCGAAAACGATGGCGTCCTTGATGTTGAAGAGAAGGCTCGACTAAGGATTTCAATGGTAAAGGAGCCGAGGGCAGTCCAGCGCCAACATGGTTCGGAAGAACTACGGCAAGAACAAAGGGAAAAACAAGCCTAACAAGACTACCAACTTCAAGAAGAAGAAGATGAACAAAATTGAGCTGCCTGCTTCACATGTGGTGAGGTCGGACACTTTTCCAAGGAATGCCACGATCGTCTGCGGCACCGTCGAGGAAAAGAGCCAACAATGAATGACGTCCAAGGTCACAACACAAGGATGACCGCTAGCAATCTTTGGAGGCGCAGGTATGGTAATTTACATACAGTATTCTCGATATTTGATCTTCAGTTGGTGGATTGATCTGGTGCTAATGTTCATGTGTGTTCGACATCAATATGTTCTCTTCTTATCGGTCATTCGAGATTCCTCCGCCCCGATGGGGAATGGGTCACATGCTTGGTTCATGGCAGCAGATGGATCTGAAGTTCACCGGGAAAGATCGTGCGGTGAGGAGCGTGCAACATGTCTCTTCTATCAACAAGAATCTCGTTAGTGGCTCCTTCTATGCAAAGATGGGTTTAAGGTAGTGTTAGAGTCCAATAAAGTAGTTGTGTCCAAGCATGGACTATTTATTGGTAAAGGCTATGAGTCACGGAGGCTTGTTCCGTTTTTCCCTTCGATTTCAATAATAAGTCCGTGAACCATATCGTGGTAGTGTTAATGATGATGCGAGTACTTGGCACTCTCGTTTATGCCACATTAATTTTGGTCTTATGAATCGGCTTTCGGCATGAGTTTAATTCGAATTTCACTATTGCCAAAGGTTCTAGGTGCCATAGTTGTGTGCAATCGAAGCAACCTCGAAAGCCTCACAAAGGCGGTGAGGAGAGAACTTGGCACCTCTAGAACTCATACATTACGATCGTGCGAGATGAATGGTGTGTTGACAAAGGGTGGAAAGAGATATTTCATGACACCGATTGATGATGCGACTAGATTTTGCTATGTTTACTTGTTGAAAACTAAGGACGAGGCGCTAGACTACTTTAAAATCTATAAAGTGAAGTTGAAAATCAACTAGAGAGAAAGATCAAGCGTCTTAGGTGGGATCGTGGTGGCGAATTTTTCCCAAAATCTTTGATGATTTACATGCGGAACATGGTATTATTCATGAGAGGACACCTCCCTACTCGCCCGAATCAAGCGGGATTGCCGAGAGGAAAACCGCATCTTGACCGACTTGGTGAGCGCCATGTTAGACATTCTTTGGTTTATCTAAGGTATGGTGGGGGAGGCTGTGTTGACTTCATGTCATGTCTGAATAGAGTTCCTAATGAAACATGGAGAAGACTCCTTACGAGAAGTGGGTTGGGAGAAAACCATCACTTTCTTACTTGCGCACATGGGGATGCTTGGCGAAAGTCAATGTACCGATTAACAAAAAGCGTAAGCTCGGGCCTAAAACGATGGATTGTGTCTTTTCGGGATATGCTCGTGAGCATAAACTTATAGATTTTAGTAGTTAAATCGATGTGCACGATATGTATGTTGATACTATTATGGAGTCTCGTGATGCTACGTTTTTTGAGAATATATTTCCGATGAAAGATATGCATAGCACTTCTAGATTTTCTTACGAGATAATTCACGAGACTATTACACTGTTGAGTCTTTCGAGCAACCACTTGAGAAAATCCTAGAGGAGGATGACAATGAAGCTCCTAGAAAGAGCAAGAGACGGAGGATTGAAAAATCCTTTGGTAATGATTTCATTGTGTACCTCGTGGATGATACTCCCGTCCATTGCGAGAGGCATATGCATCTCCAGATCTGAGACAATTGGAAAGAAGCTGTCGAGAATGAGATGGACTCGATTCTCGTAATGGGACTTGGGAGGTGGCGAGCGACCCTATGGTTTGTAAACACGTGTAATGTAAGTGGGTGTTCAAGAAGAAGCTTAGGCGATGGTACTATTGAGAAGTACAAGGCTCGGCTTGTGGCTAAGGGTTACACCCAAAAAGAAGGCGAAGATTTCTTTGATACTTATTCACCTGTTGCTAGAATGACCACCATTCGAGTATTACTTTCTCTGGCTGCCTCATATGGTCTTCTCGTTCATCAGATGGACGTGAAGACAGCTTTCCTTAATGGAGAGTTAGATGAGAAAATCTACATGGAGCAGCCTGATGGGTATGTAGTAAAGGGTCAAGAGAGCAAGGTGTGTAAATTATTGAAATCTTTGTATGGCCTGAAACAAGCACCTAAGCAATGGCATGAGAAGTTCGACACCACTTTGACTTCTGCGAACTTTGTCATTAATGAGGCTGATAGATGTGTATACTATCGCTATGGTGGGGGTGAAGGAGTTATATTGTGCCTTTATGTGGATGATATATTGATCTTTGGCACAAATATTGATGTGATCAATGAAGTCAAGTCTTTTCTATCAAAGAAATTTGATATGAAAGATCTAGGAGAAGTCGATGTAATTCGAACATCAAGCTTATTAAGGATGAGTGGGATTACTCTTTCGTAATCCCACTATGTGGAGAAAGGTCTTGAGCGGTTTGGCTTTATGGATGCAAGCCCTCTCCACTCCTTATGATCCCAATGTGACACCGAGAAAGAATAAGAGAATTGGCTTAAACCAATTGAGATATTCTCAGTTATCGGTTCGCTCATGTATCTTCTTTGGTGCAACGAGACTCGATATATCATTTCTTTGTGAGCAAATTGAGTAGGTTCATGTCAAACCGGGTTACGATCATTGGCATGCACTTGAAAGGGTAATGCGCTATTTGAAAGGTACTATGAGTTATGCGATTCACTATTCGGGCACCTGCGATTGCTTGAGGATCTGATGACTCGGCTGGATTTCGATGTAGATGAACTCTATGCCACCGGTGGATATGTGTTTACCATTGGTGGTGGTGCGATGTCATGGAGGTCTGCAAGCAGACCATCTTGACAAGGTCAACCATGGGCGGAGCTCATTGCTTTAGATCTGACCACGTAGAGGCAGATTGGTGCGTGAGCTCTTGATGGACTTACCGGTGGTTGAAAAACCAATACGGCTATCCTTATGAACTGTGATAATCAATGCGTGATTGCTAAAGTGAAACGATGCTAAGGATAATCTTGAAGTCATCAAGACACGTCAAAACGCATGAAGTCTGTCAGAAATTGAGAAACTCCGGAGTTATAAGTGACTTATATTCAAAGCAGACAAAAACACAGCGAGATCCCTTTACGAAGGGACTATCACGGAATGTGATAGAAGGTGCATCGAGGAGATGGGTATGAGACCCATATAAGTTGCAATAGTGGTAACCCGGCCTTTGTGATCGGAGATCCGTGAATTGGGTCTGGGTAAAACAAGCTATTAGCGGGCGAGGAAATGTCTGTTACCCTCTCTAAGTGAAGATGCAATACTCTCAAAATGTTGTAAGGCGAGGATGGCGATATGCCTTAATGTGTTTCTATTGGCTATAACTAGCGAAGATCTTTGTTCTCTGAGCATTCTTGAAAGAACACACCTATATGAGCCCATTGTCTAAAGTCGCATGATCTATGAGACTCGGGTGATCTCTAGTAAGCTCATGAAGAGACTATGGAGTCGACTCATATGCTCTACCCATGGAAAAAGGCTCTTGGCGGCCAGTATCGATTATGACTTTGAGTGAAACTGTTCACACAAAACTTGCAATTCAAGGCGTAGTCCATTGTTCAAGTTGTGGATAGGTGTAGCTTGGAGCTCTAAGCGGAGGTTCAACTTAATCTCTCTGTTTTATTTGGTATATTAAACAAGAGTGAGTATTGGCAAATCTCTAAATGGACCTTGAGATCGGTGGGGATTGTTGGATTATTTGGGCCAAGCCTACTTAATTGAGACAAATAAATCCTAGAAAATCTCAAAGACCCATTCATGAGGAGGCATGTGTGCAAGCATTAGTCCCATATTGCTTGTGGAGGTGGAGGATGACCAATTTATAAGGAGAGTTCTCTCCACCTTCCTAGAAGCATGGCAAGGGAGAGGAGAAGCCCTGCAGCTCGCCTCGCCTCGCCTCGCCCGGGCCGGGCGGGCTCGGGCTCGGGCGGGAGGCGGAGGCGTGGCGTCTGCACTGCGTGAATGGTCATGAAATCCGGTCAAAGCCTTGCGTGACGCAGACTTCCTTTGCGGTTTATTCTTTTGCTACTCGGAATCGTGGCGGTTAGTATGAGATAAGGATATCAGAATCGAGTCCGTTCGTGGCACGTCTTGAGTCACGTTCGGTCACGCATTACCGAGCTATCCCTATATATACTACGCCCTACCACCGTGTAGATACACGAACACACATTAGGGTTTTGCCACCTCTCGTTCGCTGCCGCCACCGTAGCCTTCTCCATCTCGGCGCAAGCGTGCATCCGCGATCGGGAGAAGCGAGTCTCGGAACCCTTCGTCTTTGCGATCCCGCACCGGAGAGGCGAATAAGGTTTTGGGAAGCGCTTGCGCGGCGCTCAAGATCGTCCACGGCTCGTCTTCTGTTCTCTTCTTTGGGCGTCGTCGTAGCCCGGTGACTCTGCGACACGCTATCGCCAACGTCGACCACGTCAACACCGCAACTGCACCAGCTCCGTCGTCTGCATCTTCTTCTGTTCAGTACGTTCGATCTGCCCTAATCTCGTGGTTAATTATGCCTTTCAAGATGATCATGATGTTCGTACTGTCTAGTGTGTTAGAAAGATGCATGCTAGTTTATGTGTTGTTGTTCATGATCTATATTCGGAATTTAATCTGAAAACTGTCTAATTTCTCAATAAATACTATGGTAAGTAAAAATGGACCCGGCATAAGTGAACTTCCGGATCCAACGCTCGGTTACGAGGGACGTAGGATGGGAAAGTCGCTACCACCAACAAATAAACTTCTAGCTTGTTTCGGCAGAGATGGAGTTCAGCTTCTATACTTATTTGATTCAGTAGATGCGCTTGAGCCATCAGGAGGACAAAAGAGGGCCCGGTTTTCAGCTCGAGTGTGAAGAAGCTTGAGAAGCTCAAACAAGGTGTAACGACTAGCCGGTCGGTCCTTCGCGTTCACACAACACTTGTGTATAGTAAATGTACTCGCTGAATCTCGATCGCTCTCTTTCTTTCCCAGGGGAGACCCCATACGCTACAGAAGTCGATTCATCATTTTTTTTTTGTTTGGATCGTGAGCTAGATGATGTAGGAGCTAGACGATTTTTCCGATTTTCAAAATTAAAAATTATCTAAATATCAATTTTTCGATTTTTGTGAACCTGCTCGTGTAAGCTTAGATGCATTTGTTTAATTTTGGATTCTAAAAGGCGATTACGGATATAGTTGTAGAAAGTTGATTCTTCAAATTTGGAATCCAAATGCATATAAGTGAATTGTGGATTACAGTGTATATGAGTGAAATTTAGATTGTAGAATCAGATTTTAACCCTAGCCGCGCAGCCACGTGTGCCGGGAGAAACCGTGTGACGCGCGCCGCTCGTCCTTGTCGTCCTGGCGTCGGCCGTGGACCGCCGGGCAGACCCGCCTGACGTGTCACGGATATTAACCGGATATGGTTCGTTCCACCTTTTCCTCCACCGCGCCCCGTTCCGTTTTATCCACTAGCTCTGGCCTACGATTGACGCGGAAAGCTCTCGGTTGTCTCCGGGTACGTGTTAGCATCACGTACAAATTACTCACAAAAAAAATGCGAAAGGCGCTGTTACTTACAAGCATATACAGGGAGGGTCCCATCATACACCGCTAGCCACATTCTTTCTGATCCACTTCAACAGTCGCTATACAACCGTGCGCGGCGTGACCGGATACAAATACTCCAGCAATATGCAGATAATAAAAGTAAATGTAGTGATGCTACGTACAACCTGGTGATCCCTGAAGCCTCGACCCTTTGATCAGGAGGAGCATTTTCCGGCTTTTCGCAGAGATGGCATGTCGGCATGTACGGCGGTTGGGGGCAGACATGATTGCGGACGCTAGCTAGGGTCAGACGTCGCCGTTTCTAGAGTTAGGTGGCGGCGTTTAATCCTTACCCGCTGGGAGAGCAGCCAATTGTCGTGATTTTTGTTATTTGGTGGTAAACTCATAAGCACTTTCGGTTGCCTTACGAAATCTTTTCCTCAGCACCCCGCACAGATGCTCGTTTTGTATGTAAAGGCGGCAAGCGTCGCCCGATCGAACCTAGCAGAGAAGTTGCCGGTCAGGCCACCTCCTGGCTCCTGTGGTGTACTTCCTCTCTTAATTTTTACTCCCTCCGTTCCTGTATCTAAGACGCATAAAATTTTTGATGCTGTTCCGTTTTGTAGGACACGGTAATTACTCCACCGATTATAATGCTAATAGCGACACGTTGGACGGTTGGCTCTTCGCGCCATGCACACGCCGCGCGGGACCGATCGAGCGACGAGCGCGTGCATGACGAGTGCATGGCCCGAGTGCATGCATTGCGAGTGCGTGCAATACGAGCGTGTGCATGGCCAGAGTAATTAGCGGTATGGCGCGCGTGAACCGACGGCGGCCGGAGTAATTAGCGGTAAACATGGAAAACTAATCCTCCAGCTCAACTCATTTTCCTTGGTCTTTGCAAAAACTTTTATACGCCTTAAATACAGGAACGGAGGGAGTATAACGCTTTTACGTACATCAAGATTCCAAATTTATAAAGTTTAATTAGCAATTAGTCTAGCAATATAAAGATTATATAACATAAAAGCGATACCGTTGTATTCGTATTTGAAACTTTTCTATAGTTATGATTTTATAACTATGAACAAAGTATTATAAAAAAATTAATAGTCAGAGTTTAACTCTAAAGACCGTACCAAATCAAACTAAAGCTTACAAAAATCAAGAGTCAAAGAACTCGGCAACCAACACAAAGCATATATATATGTACACGTACGTTGCCTTCGTGGCTTACTTTGGAAAAATGGCAGGTCTATTAATTTGCTGTAGAGTGTAATGTATTCTCACCTCATGTCATGCATGTGTAGCTGGTTATATCGTAATGCTAGAACACCACATGTTAATCTTATCCTTGTCCGGCTAACCCTCTCCACTAATTCTTCCGTTGTTGACCTCCTTATCTATTGGAAATCAATCGTACACACGGGTGTCGCGGCCAGCTTCGCAGGGAAATTTATTATTTGCGGAAGCTCCTGGATCCTATGACTGCTATGGGCCTGAAGGCAGAAGAGATCTCTATGTGTGAATATTGTAAAATTCGTCCTGTTGCTGTCCGTCTTGTTTTCCTAGTCAAGCTCTCTGCGCTGCTGTTGCTGTTGCCACCTTCCAGCGTCGGCCCAGTAGCGTGTGGCCTCGGAGAGGATTGAATCTCCCCTCGGTGGCAGTGGCATCCGTGGGCCTTGCACCCCAACGCACGCTCGCAGGTTGGGCATATGCCTAGGCGCATATTTCAGGCCTTTCCTTTCTATGGTACAGACGTGTCACCAATTCAAGCAGTAACAAAAGCCTACAAATCAAATGGACCTATCAACCAAATGATCAGTGACAAATGGATCTGTGAAGCAAATAAATTATCGATAACTATTGGCTAAATAAAACTTTATTATCAATTTATTTGGCGATAGACTTCTATGGCAATAGATGATCTATCACCAATTTATATAATGGTAGTTTTATCGTCAAATGAATTGACGATACATTTATATAATTTTTTACTTGTTTTTTTCTATATTTTTATTTTAAAAATGAATTTTTTTAAAAAAAAATATTAGTCACACGAACACACTGGCCGTGGCATGGCTTATAAATTCGGATTCTAATAAAAATAATCGCAACATATATAGTATCAAACTGTAGAGATTGCTATATGGATTAAAACAGTCGGGGAAATGTGGTACAACTGACTTAGTGAGTTTCACTTAAAGAAGGAAAAGTTCAATAATGATGATTGTCTATGTTTGTTTATAAAGAAATCCCAGAATGAATTTTATATCATCTTAGTTTATGTCCATGAGCTAAATATCATCAGAACCACAAAGGACATAAAGAAAACAAGTTCTTACTTATGACAGAGTCTGAGATGAAAGATTTAGGTAAAATCATATCTTGGATTTTTTACTGAAAGAACCAAGACTTGACCATAGTGGGATATACAGATGCTAGCTATCTGTCTTATCCCACAGTGCCAAATCTCATACTGGGTTTATGTTTCTCTGTGATGGTGCAATCGTTTCTTGGCAATCTTTTAAGCAGACTTTAGTAGCTATTTCCATCAACCACTCAGAGATTATAATATTATATGAAGCCTCACGTGGGTGTGTTTGACTGATCGTGTGGTTAGCTATATCTAGAAGTCACATAGCATTAATATCGCCGATACCCTCACAATTATCTATGAAGATAATGTTGCTAAACTTTTCTATAGATTATGTAAAGAACAATATTATGAAGCATATTGCCACTAAACTTTTCTATCCTCACAAACTTTAAAAGAATGGTGAGGTAAAGATTCTACAAACTAAGATATAAAAATCTAGCATATTTATTCACTAAGTATTTATAAACATTTAGTTTTCAAAGATATGATTGGCATTGGAATGAGAAATGAGACGACTTAGAGATATACATAGTTCAAGGGAAGTAAATCCCTGAACCATAACCCTTGGTATGATCATGAAGATACAACTTAGAGATATACAGAGTTCAAGGAAAGTAAATCCCTGAACCATAACCCTTGGTATGATTATGAAGATACTACTTTAATCCAAACTTATAAGTTGCATTCTTTTTTCCTTAGTGACTTTTCTTGAAGTTTTCTCACATAAAGGTATTTAATGAAGCAACTAGTATAACGCAATGTGCGAGTGCAATATACCCTTTTCTTTATCCATTTTCCCACTGGATTTTTGGGAGGAGGTTTTGATGAGATATGTGCATTACATGCTATTCGTCCAAGGGGAAGTGTTGAGATATGATAGGACTCTAGATCCTAGTTGTTCAAATATGTTTGGATTAAATCCGAATCTATTTTTTATGGGTTTCTACTATAAATATGACATCTCATTGTAGAAGACAATCAATCTAGTAAAGAGAGTTTTGCCTCTTTATATCGTATGTACTCCCTATAATAGTTCTTACTATTCAATCGATGCATTGTTTTTGAACCCCTACCATGAAAGGATCCTCTCGAGCTCCTCGGCCTCCTCCGCGTGCCCAGCCCATGCTAGCCCGACTACCATGCTCCCCACCCTTGGTAGCCCGGCTGTTGTGCTTTCTAGCCATGGCATCGGCCTAGTGCCATCTTTGTCTGGCCATGAGGCTGCTAGCCTGAGCTCCCGGCTCCTCCACGGCTGCATGCCAAGTCGCGCTCCTCGGTAGCGAGAGCTCCAGCTTCCACACTCCCTACCTCGGTATTAGCTAAAGAAATGTATTCAATATCAAATTGATCTTCTACTTACTATAAACAAGCACAATAATAGAATTAGGATAGATTTAGATAACTAACAAAGAATTAAGATGAAATAAAGCTATTGTAAGCACGGTCAAAGACTTCTCACGATATTGTAAGCACCTCTTATCCAGCTAGAAGCACATATCACTAAGTCAACCATTGGTGAAAGTAAATAACTTTAATAATCATCTATGACTTTACCCCAGCACTAAAAATTGACTCTAGAGATAGTGTGCTAATCGATATATTTAAGAAATCCTTTGCCATGCTTGAAACATATGAAATCTATAGAAACTTACACTCCATTCAAGTAACTTGAAATTTGGGTTAGATAAATTTAGTTACTAAGCCTTAATGAGCTAATGAGTAGCTCATGAATTAACTCGAGCTTGGCTTGTTAAGGTACTGAGCTAGGAAGGTGGCTCGGCTTGGCTCATTTATTTTACGAGCTGAACTCAAACTAAGTTCGAGCAGCTCGTAAGCTTCGAGCTTTTTTGCCAGCCCTAATTGCTGGTAGACTTAAGCCTGTTATATTCATGCTCTCGTCAGGTTGCCTGGATAAGCTACAGTAATTACTTGTTTTAGTTGGTTAGTTGCTGAACTATCTTTTGGTTAGCTTATCTGTAATATGGTTTTCAGTTTGTTCGGTTAAAGTAGTTAGCTGAAGATACATCTAGATAGTTTTGGATGAAGTAGTTAGTTCGTATTTTGTAATCTAGTATCTTTCTATTTAAGCTAATGAAGGAAAACTGAAAAGTTGCAGTTGGAGCATAGCACCAAAACGTATTTGTCTTCTCCCTGCTTTTCTATGTTTTGTGATTGAGAATTCTCTAAATTTGCACATTATGCAAACTTCAGAGTTTCCTGAACTCTGTTAGAACAAGTGGTACCAAAGCCATCTTGTTTCATCCCAACCTATTTCATCTAATGTCAATCATCGAGAGAATGGTATCGAAGAAAGGTGGTGTAACCTTGCATTACCCAATGCTGATCGACTTCGACTAATTACTCCACTTGGGCAATCAAGATGGAAGTTTTCATGAACGCAAAAGGTGTTTGGGATATTGTCGAACCGATAGACAGTGTGGCCATGGAAAGAAGGAAGGACAAGATGGCGCTGGCATGTATTTATCAAACTGTTCCAGAGGAGATCTTGCTGCATTTAGCCAAGAAGAAAACGACCAAAGAAGCATGGGAAAGCTTGAAGTTCATGAACCTAGGTCCTAATCGAGTGAAGAAGGCAATAATTCAAACTCTGAAAAGTGACTTTGAAGCCCTATGCATGAAAGAAGCAGACTCCATCGATGAACTTGTTGGAAAGATTACTGGTTTGGCAAATCAAATTCACAGTTTGGGGGATGATCTGGGGGAAACAATGCTGGTAAAGAAATTACTCATTTCAGTACCTGACAAGTTCTTATAGGTTGTTGCCATGATCAAACAGTTCTCAGATGTGGAGACCATGTCGATTGAAGAGGCAATCGATCGTCTAAAACCATACAAAGAGCGTATACAAAGACAGGGTGAAGGCAACAGTGCAAGCAACTCTTGCTTACTTAGGCTGAGTGGTAGGCGCAACAGAAGAATGGCGGCAGGGACTCAATGTCAAATGGCAAGATTAGCGATGGTCATGGCCGTGGCAAGCCACGTGGTCGTGGTCACAGACAAGGGAATTGTGGTCACAGCACTGGCAGCATATTTCTCTAGGAGGGCGAAGGAAGCCAAGGATTAAGTCGAACATGTGACAAGAGCAAAGTCAAGTGTTTCAATTGCGATACTTATGGGCACTATGCCTCGGAATGTCGCAAGCCACGCCATGGTTGTCAGGAGCAGGCGAACCTTGCTGCGACGCAAGAAGAAGAGCTAGCGTTGCTATTGACTACTTGTGTGGAGGAGACACATGAGCCAGACCAGCTCATCAAGAAGACTAAATTGCCGAAACTTCTCTCAACTGAGTTAGAACCAGTGGAGCCTGATGCGTGGTACCTCGACAATATAGCACATGACGGGACAATATTCCAAGTTCAAGGAGCTAGACGAAGGAATCAATGGGCATGTGAGGTTTAGAGATTTCTCAACGGTTGAAATTAAGGGAAAGGGCTCAATCTTGTTGCATTGTAAGAATGGTGAACAAAGGCTATTAACTGAGGTATATTACATACCTAAATTACATAGTAATAGAATAAGCCTTGGACAGCTATCAAAGATGGGTAGCAAAATTGCAATGCATGGCCCCTTCTTATGGATTTATGATAGAAGAGGGATACTGCTAATGAAGATTCGGAGATCATCAAATAGGCTTTATAGGACTGTGTTGCAAACATGTGAACCAGTCTGTTTGCTTTCAAATGTTGAAAACAAGGTGTGGTTATGGCATGCCCGATATGGTCATCTTAATTTTCGCTCCTTACGGAATCCGGCATTGAAAGATATGGTTGATGGCATTACGATGATCAATCATATTGAGCAATTCTGTGATGGATGCGCATTGGGAAAACAACACTGCACTCCCATCCCACAGGCAACATTGTATCGCGTAGAGCGTGGACTGGAGTTGGTTCATAGTGATTTGTGTCGACCAATCACACCTGCAACACCAGAAGGTAACAAGTTCTTCTTGTTAATAGTTGACGATTTTAGCAGATTTATGTAGATAGAGTTGCTTAAGACCAAGGATGAACCATTTAAATGTTTCAAGAAGGTCAAGGCACAAGCAGAAACAATGTCTGGTGGCAAACTTAGGGCATTCCGATTAGATCATGGCAGGGAATTCAACTTAATTGAGTTTAAGAGTATTGTGATGAGGAGGGCATTAAGCACTGCACAATAACTCCTTACTAGCCACAACAAAATGGTGTTGTAGAGTGCCACAATTAGATGGTTGTGGCGATGGCTTGTTGCCTGTTGAAAACAATGGATGTGCCAACTGTATTCTAGGGAGAAGCAGTGAAGACTAATGTACACATTCTCAATCGATCACCAATGCGAAGTCTCAGCGGAATTACTCCATCTGAGGCATGACACAAGAGGAAGCCAAAGGTACACCATCTAAGAACTTTTGGTTGTGTTGTGCATGTTAAGAAGATTGGACCTAGAATGAATAAGCTAGCTGATCGCTAAATGCTGATGGTCCTCTTTGGCTATGAAGAAGGGACAAAGGCTTACTGAGTCTATGATCCAGTGGCAAAGAAACTTCATGTGACTCAGAATGTGGTATTCAACGAGCACAGGAAGTGGGTGTCGACGTTTGTTGTCGGCAATAATGAAAACAGGGCTAAGTGTCGAATCCAAACTCTATGGTAGCACAAGACGCAAGAATTATACAGGTTTGGGCTCTCACGGAGGAGATAATACCCTAGTCCTGTGCTCTGGAATTATATGTGTCTAGCTTATTTGCTGATGATCTGATCTGATGATCCCCCCTTTATATAGCATAGAGGTGCGGGTTACATAGGAGAGTCCTGGTTGGATATAAGATAGGGATTATATCTTTTGTACATATCTGTTTGATAACGGCCTAGATTACGATTGTATCCTACCTAATCAGGATCGGTTGCTATCTTTAGGGCTTCCTTGTTTCGCATGTTTGGCGCAACCCTGGTAATTTCTATTTCCTTGCAGTCGGCTTGGCCCAGCCTTATCCAGTTGGGCCTTGCAGGCTTGCCTTGCAGATACCCGTGATTCATATACTCCACAGTGGGATTGGCCGAATAAGCATTATGATAACATCACTTATCCAGTAGCCACCTTCACCATGGAGTATTATGAAGATCACAGAATGTCGCATGAAGATGCTGGCACGAATTCTACATCAGAAGCAAGTCATACAACACCACAAGAGACAGAGCTGAGTACAACTATAAACATAGCGGGTGTTGTAGTTGATTGGGCGACACCACCAACCAATGATGATACACTCAACTCTAACAGCGGTCCACACCGCTATCGCAAACTCACAAACATTTATGAAACTACAATCGAGCAGGCTGATGAGATTAGTGATATCTGTTTGTTGGCTGCTAGGGAGCTGGCAAATGTTGAGCAGGCACTCAATGAAGAAAGTTGGAGACATGCAATGGAGGAAGAATTGAAGTCCAACCAGGAAAATGGAACCTAGGAGCTCACCTCACTCCTGGCTGGACACAAAGCCATAGGACTCAAGTGGGTCTTCAACATTAAGAAGGATCTATCAGGCAATATTATGAAGCATAAAGCTTGTTTGATTGCTAAAGTCTATGCACAATGGGAGGGGTGGATTTCGATGATGTCTTTGCACCAGTAGCTCGGATGCGATTGTTTGGTTGTTAATTGCGCTTGTTGCACATAGTGGCTGGGAGGTGCATCACATGGATGTAAAAACAACATTTCTGAATGGAGATCTTGCTAAGGAAGTCTATGTGTACCAATCACCTAGTTTCATTAATGGTGATAATAAAGACAAAGTTTTCAAGCTACACAAAGCACTGTATGAGCTACGACAGGCTCCACGAGCTTGGAATGTAAAGCTGGACAAGTCATTGATCTCACTTGGTTTTGTAAGAAACCCACTGGAGCACACAGTCTATCAAAGAGCTAACAAGTCTTTTTGGCTAGTTGGTGTGTATGTTGATGATTTGATCATCACTAGATCAAATATTGACAATATTGTTGTGTTTAAAACTTAGATGCAACAATTATTCAACATGAGTGATATTGGTCTCCTTAGTTATTATCTAGGAATTGAGGTGAAGCAAGGAACTGATGAGATCACTATGAGTTAGAGTGCTTATGCAAGTAAGATACTTGAGTATGCAGGTATGGCAACATGCAACTCATCACACACGCCAATGGAGAGTCGGTTGAAGTTAAGAAAAAAGGAAGCTGGTAATCCTGTGGATACAAAGCAATATTGAAGTATAGTTGGCAGCCTGCATTATCTTGTTAACACAAGACTTGATATCGCTTATGCAGTGGGCATCGTGAGCACGTTTATGGAAGCACTAGGAACACAACACTGGGCTGCAGTCAAGCGATTGCTGCACTATATCAAAGGAACAATCGGATATGGATGTTGCTACAAGAGAAATAGCATACTAGAACCTGCAATTGTTGGTTTCAGTGATAGTAATTTTGCCAGTAATGTTGACGACTGGAAAAGTACCACTGGGATCATCTTCTTCCTTGGATCAAGTGTGATTACTTGGGCTTCGCAAAAGCATAAAGTTGTAGCACTTTCGTCCTATGAGGCAGAATACATGGCAGTGGCAATGGCAGCTTGTTAGGGAGTTTGGCTAAGCAGGCTACTGGAGGAGATGCTAGGGCGCAAGATTGAGAAAATGAAACTCTTAGTAGATAACAAAACTGCAATAGCTTTGAGCAAGAACCCAATACATCATGGACGGAGTAAACATATTGATACTCGGTTCCATTTTATTCATGAATAAATCGACAAAGGCAAGATGGTGATTACTCATGTTGGCACCGATGGACAATTAGCTGATATCCTAACTAAACAATTGGGGCATGCCAAATTCATTGAGATGAGGCAAAAGCTTGGCTTTGTGGAATTGAACCTAAAACACCAGGCTTAGGGGGTGATTTGATAGACTTAAGCCTGCTGTATTCATGATTTGGTTGGGTTGCCAGGATAAACTACAGTAATGAGTTGTTTTAGTTGGTTTGTTGCCGAACTATCTTTTAGTTAGCTTATCTGTAATATGGTTTTCAGTTTGTTCGGTTAAAGTAGTTAGCTGCAGATACATCCAGATAGTTTTGGATGAAGTAGTTAGTTAGTCTTTTGTAATCTAGTATCTTTCTATTTAAGCTAATGAAGGAAAACTGAAAAGCTGTAGTCGGAGCACAACACCAAAATGAATTTGTCTTCTCTCTACCTTTTTGTGTTTGTACGTGAAAGTTCTTCTCTGAATTTGCACAATACGCAGACTTCAGAGTTTTCTGAACTCTGTTACAACAATCGCACCACCATCGGTCACCGCTACTAGGACATTGTGGGGCACCTCATGGTTCTCTGTAAGCACATTCAAGTTCCTCTCGAGCCGCTGTGGTCCAAGTAGTGCTAGATTTTTGCAGTTCATCACTGATTTGTCGTCGCCATGATAGTAGTGCCGTGTCACCATAGGTCGTCTTCGTGCTCACTGTTGCCACCCTGGAGTTCATCGTAGTCGTCGTGCTCCATTTTTCAGGTTGCCAGCCACTGCTATCGCCTACTTCGCTGCCACTGAGCTTGGCCCAAACCCTCCATGTCTGCCTCCCCTGCTCTCTCTCTCTCCCTTTGAGTTGAGGAGAAGAAGAAAGTCACTCATGTGGCTGAACAGTTAGCAACACTGAGGAGAAGAAGAAAGTCACTCACGTGGTTGACCAGTCAACAACACTAACATACTCGGTTTGTTCCGTTTTTTTGGTTTTTGGAAACTAGCAACCGAACCGAACCAAATTTGAAAACTGAACCGAAATAACTGAAAATTTTCAATTCAGTTATTTCGGTTTACCGAAAAACCGACCAAAGCAAGCATCCCTCATGCTTCCCATGGTGAACCACTCACTGTCAAAGGAATTGATTCAAAGCAAGATCTATGCAACCCTAAACTCTCTGGAAATATCGAAGGTATATTGACACCATTTCCAAACTAAGCAAGCGGGCCATTGCTTTGACCATTACTGCTTCCATTTCACAGTTCATCACATACCGAAAAACCGACCAAAGCAAGTATCCACATCATAGATTCGCATAGAAGAATCAAGAAAAGGGAGGGTTTTTATAGCATTGGGACTTTGGCGAGGCGGGCGAGGTGGCAAAAGTTGAGGGAGGCGTAGCCCGCCGCAACGTGGCAGCGGATGAGGTTGTGGTGATAGCTCTTCTTTTTGGCCATGAAGAAGACGAAGGAGCCCGCGCGGTAGCTTGAGGAGGAGGAATGGCAGAGGTCGGTGAGGCAGTCCACAACCATGAGGAGATGGAGGAGGTGTCAGGCGTGGCATGACGAGGAGGAGGAGGTGTCGTGGCCGGTGCCACCAAGGGAGCCAGGGGCCCAGGGAAAAGCGTCGAGGCAGAGGAGGGTGATCGGAGTGCCGATCTGATCAGGGAGACGGGGAGTGGGGATTAGGTTTAGCCATTTAGGTCTTCGCTTCTTTGGTTCGGGTGGGTTCGGTCGTTCGGGCCCTACGAGGGAAGTGGCGGTGTAATGGGCCGAAGTGGATGCCTGGGCGGTGGACCGATAGATTCGGTATTTCGGTTTAATCAATTTTTAGAATGTGAAAACTAAACTGACAACCGAAAATCAAACAACAGCAAAAAAACCGAACTGAAAAAATGAAAAATTTGGTTAAATCGGCTCGATTTAAAAATGCCCACCCCTATAGATGGGTCTGAGATGTCAGAACGTCCTATTTGTGACGGAGTTGCAATTCAGTGAAAAAATGACTTGCAGCACCATGAAACCGAAAATAGATGTTCAGTTTTGTCACTAAAGTTGCAGTTTTGTGAAATTTAATGGTTACTTTGGTTACTAACTGGTAGAGCTGTTATCCACTAGCTAGCTGACTAGGTCGACCAGATCAGATAGATAAGATCTTGTCACCACACACTGATAGAATATCTATCGATCTCCTGATTCCTGAACTAAGGCTGGTTGGGGGAGTTACAGTTTGCGAAAGGGCGGCAGTTGATCAGATAGCGACATTTGCCTCCCCGCTTTGCAGATTAGTTGACCTGCGCATGCATACCGAAGCAGGTGTGGCATCACATGTCAAGTTGCACATGCAAGACTGTTAAGAGGGTGCCGGGCAGTCTGATAGGGCGCTGCTCTCCGCTTTTAAACCCTCGTCTGTTGGCTCGTACTTAACCTGAATTATCCTCCATCCAATTATTACTAAAATTTGCTTCTTTCTTTGTACGGTGCTCACTTTGTTTCCGTCGCTACATCTGAATTGTCTGGAAAAGAAATACAGGGCGATAAAACTGTCACTCGAGTTAAGTTGCAAGCGGCATTGTATAGTACTGTTTTGTTGGTTCGGTTGGTAACGAAAATAAAATTTAATAACTAGTAATTAGTAATTAACTAGTATTAGTAAACACTAAACAGTAAATAAAGGTCTAGTATTAGTAAACACTAAATAGTAAATAAGTTCAGCGAGCTCAGTTCGAAAGTCAATTATCACACTTTCAACTTGATGTATGCAACCATCCGGAGTTGCAATGCTTGGCTACTCTTATTGACTTGACAAGTGGACTATATAAAACAGGTAAAACTTTTATTTTTCTCAACTTATGTATGCAATGCTTGATATCTCTTGCTAGCTTAACAAATAGACTATATAAAACAGGTAAAGCTTCCCATTATTCAATAGTTGATAGACTGTTACGATTGGTCATAACTCTTTCGGTGTCAACAACAACCACAGAGTGAGCATTTTCAGCTATGAAACTTGTCAAGACTCGCCTTCGAAATAAAATAGGAGATGACTTTCTTTGACATTGCATGATAGTTTACATTGAAAAAAACTAGCAGCAAAAAATAGTTCAGATGAACTTATTGACTTGTATGATTTTTTAGGTAGTTGTAGATCTAAATTTAAGTTAATAGAGATGTAAGTTTCTTATTCTAAAAAAATATGTCATATTTTACTTATGTCGACATGTGGTTATGTTACATTTAAATTTAAATGTATCGATATTGCTATGATATTTTTTTATGGATGCTATGATAATTTTTGATTAATCCATATGGCCCCCTTAATTAACTCGAAATTCTGACTCCACCTCTGTTCATGGTTCATGGACAACCCCCTGTCACCAAGAAGAGCAATGATACCGACATGTCTGCATGTCGAGCCAAGCTTTGCAGCGTCCATTGCAAGAGGCTTCTACCAAACGGGAAGGCCACATGAATGACTTGGCAGACGAGGCTCAAATGTTCAGATCGGAATAGCACAGTATAGCTACTGTTATTCTCCTCAGGACAGAAAGAACTGCAGGAAGAAGCGCAGAGCCGTAGGTTCTCTGATTATGACGACTGCATTCGTGGTGCTCGCCAGACTGAAGAGTTTGTTGCGTGCTATTGGTATGGCATGAAGTTAGAAGATAGAAGGATTGGAGTCATTCTACAGCATTGGCATGCGTATCCACGTTAGGCCAGCATCAGTTTCATGATCATACCAGTTTCGGATCATTAGCACTTTGGTTCCTAACTCGACTCTCTCCTATCTCCATTACTTCAAAGGTGTACATGTTGGACACAACGAGTACGAAATTTCAGGCATTCAGGAGCCAGTTTTGGCTGCTTCAGTGTTTGATAGGAGAGTCCGAGCCGTATTTCGGAAGAAAAGGAGTTCCTGCTTGTCGGGATAAAAAAATTTGCTAGTTGTTACTCCTTTTGTCTAAATTTATAGGATATATTATTTAAACGAACTTGTTTACAAATAAAGAGTGTATTTAATATTTTAATACAAAATTAATGTGATGTTCCTTTATGCCTAGAATAAACATTTAGTTGTACTTTATATTCTTTACAAGTAATTTAAATAGGTGATATAGCTTCGCTATGGCTTTTTCAGGCATAAAATGTTAGGCGACTGAATGAAATTCATGAACACAACTACAATTGTTATAGCCGCCATATTGGCGCTATTTTTTAGCTACGATAGCTCTACTATGCTATATATATTAATTTTCTTTATATTTCTAAATATTAATTGTGTTTTGTTCATATTCTTCTTCTATCATATCTGTTATACTTAAATTGAATTAATTTGGCTCCTAGAAATAATAATAATTAGTTAAAATCCAAATCAATTTCCTAAATTTACATAATTATATACATTATTTTACATTACACATTATGCGATTAGTATATAATAATTATAACATTTACTTCAAATTTAAATATAGTTTATTATATATAAATTGCTGATACCACAAACTTAAAATAGTAAAAAATTATGTATATTATAGTAAATCACGACAATTGTAGTATAGCTTCCATAATAAGTTATTATAGCCACGTTAGCCTTTTCATATCTCTCATCGTAATGGACCGCGAATCATGATTTAAATCCTTGTTCTTTACTATGCATGAATTACATACAATGATTAGATATAATGTTTAGAGGTAGTTTAGTCATTTTATTACTTTTTTTGTTGTGTGTGTAAACAAAAATACAACCTATAAAATATAAAATTGGACGGAGAGAGCAATAAAATGAAACGGAGAAGCCGTTTAATCTCGCGGGAAGTTTCTTGCGCAGGAATTGGGATGTGCTTGCCAAATAAGCATTCAAAAGTTCAAAAAAAATTCGATCTCTCTACGAGAACGCCTGGTCGGATAAGACCAGAACCAAGCGCTTCCGACGGGGTAGTCCTAGCTCCATTCGAGAAGCGATCGCAGCATCCACCGCGTCAGTTCCACTGCCAGGTGGGCCCGGAACATACATGGCCTCACCTGTCAGTCACGGCAGCTCTCCCGGCGGCCTGAGCCTGACTGACACCACTTCGCCTCCTCGGAAGGAAACGCGAGCCAGACCCAAAACCCTTGTCATCTCTGCGTGCGCGCCGCGATCGCTTCTCTCCCTCCCTGATGCCTCCGTCGGCGCCCAAGCGGCGGCGGCGGCTTCTCCCGCAGCCGGAAGAAGCAGAAGCACCTTGACGCCATCCGCGAAGTCGCGCCGGCCCCTCCTCCCCCGGGGGGCGGCGGCGGCGAAGATTCCGACGAGGAGGCCCTCCGCCGGAGCAAGCGGGTGCGCCGTGCGCCGGTCGTTCTGGACACATCGCCCTCCTCCCCCGCCGCAAGCGGGCCAGCCGCAACGGCGGCGTTGCCGGAACCAGCGGGGGCTCGCGGAGGGGAGCAAGGGTAGGGCGCGGCCCGAGGCGGATGCCCTTGAGATGGAGGAGGCGGAGGAGGACGAGGAGGGGAGTGTGGTGTTGCTCTCGCGGCTGAGGGATAGGGTTAAGGGGAAGGCCAGGCTGGAGAGGCGAGCGAGGACCCTGTGGTTCGAAGATGAAGACGAGGAGGAGGAGGAGGAGGCCAGGACGGTGGTGGTGGACGTGCGGGAGGAGGCTGAGGAGGACGAGGTGGGCGAGGAGAGCGGATGCCTGCCATCACGAGGGAGGGAAGTGAGAGATAGGGAGATCAATTTAACCATCGATTTGAATGTCGAAGCACACGAGGCTGTGGAGGGTGTCACTGTAGTAGAAGAGGAAAAGGAGGATAAAGGAGGAGGGGAGGAGGAGGGGGAGGAAGGAGAAGCAATTGGTACTGGAAGTGATCTAGAAGAAGGCAAGGAGGAGGAGGTGAGGGAGGAGGTGGGTTTGCAAGGGGAGAACAAAACCGAAGAATTGGAATCACCTGTTCTAGAAGGAGGAAATGATGACGAGTTAGCTTGTGATGAGAATAATGATGAGGTCGGGGCCAACAATTCAGGCGAAAATGAGTGGTTTGACACTCAGCACGGTCAGATGGCAGAAGAGAAAAACCTTCCTGATGAGCAGCAAATTGAACTGGATGGTTGTGGTGCTGGTGAGCAAGTAGAAGAGGTCCAGCAGGATGAACAGATGGATGATGTCCCAAATGTAGTATTGGCTGAGGACTCTCTGAAGGAGAGAGTGGGCAAATATCCGGTTTCAGATGAAAAAGGGGAAGTTACAGAGGTTAAAGAAGGAAGGAGGTGTGGGCTCTGTGGAGGAGGGACTGATGGAAGACCGCCTAAAGTTGCATTGCATGATACTGTTGACAGCGAGAATGAAGCCTATGAGGGAGCTTTGCCTTCGGACGAGCCAAACTATGATATGTGGGATGGGTTCGGTGATGATCCTGGATGGCTTGGAAGGTTATTGGGTCCAATACTTGATCGGTTTGGCATTGCTCGTGTCTGGGTTCATCAGAATTGTGCAGTTTGGAGTCCTGAGGTCTGTGCCTGCAGTATATTTCAAAATTCTCATGTGTGTTATTTTAATGTGTATGTTAAGTTGCTTTTTTTTTTGGCATATTATTGCTGTACCTATGTTCTGTTTTATACAGGTTGCAATGCCCTTGTCAATACCTCCTCTTGATTTCCATGATTGTATTTCCTTATAAAGTATGTCTGACTATGTGGTTAGGGATCAAAATTGGTTGCTCTGGATTGCTGTTTTTTTTTAAAAAAAGTTCTGGATTGCTGAATGAAATTCAACAGAATGTGTTGCAAGCAAAACAAGCTAAATGCTTCATTATACTGCATGCTAGTGATATTGAGATTTTGATGTAATGTACTGGGGATTGAAAATCTAGTTTTGTCAAATTTCAGGTTTACTTTGCTGGTTTAGGGTGCCTGAAAATGTAAGAGCAGCACTTTGCCGTGGAAGGCTTTTGAAGTGCAGTAGATGTGGCAGACCTGGAGCAACCATTGGGTGCCGTGTTGATCGATGTCCAAAACCTACCATTTGGTAATTGATTGGTGCTTAAACAACACCTCACTATTTTATTATTGCCCTTTATTAATAATATGTATTATATTTCATTTGTAGCCTTGCAGTCGAGCAGAAGCCTGTATATTTGATCACGGAAGTTCCTTATAGCTTGCAGCGATCATCGACATCTCTTCCAACCCCAAGGAGATAAGTATGTTGAATTACTTAGGAAAATGAAGTTAAAAAAATGAAGGCGGATATCAGAAAGGTGTCACATGATGCGTGGAGAAAGGACATAGAGGCTGAAGAAAATGGTTGGAGAACTGTGGGGAAGATGAAGAATTCTTGAAACGTGAGGGAAGAGGCTAAACAGAGATCTTTTGAGAATTGCACCTGTTTACATAGGAGGCTCTTCTGAAAGCGAGAAGTCATACCTTGGCTGGGAATCTGTCGCTGGGCTCAGTGATGTTATTCAGAGCATGAAGGAAGTGGTGATACTGCCTCTTTTGTACCCCGAGTTCTTTAGCTCTTTAGGTCTTGCACCTCCAAGAGGTATTCTGCTGCATGGCCACCCTGGTACTGGCAAAACACTTGTTGTACGAGCACTGATTGGGGCATGTTCTCAAGGGAACAGAAGGATTGCTTATTTTGCTCGAAAAGGTGCTGATTGTTTGGGCAAGTATGTTGGTGATGCTGAGCGACAGTTAAGACTTCTATTTCAGGTAGCTGAAAGATGCCAACCTTCTATCATATTTTTTGACGAGATAGATGGTTTAGCACCTTGTAGATCGAGACAACAAGACCAGACACACAATTCAGTTGTGGCGACTTTGCTTTCATTGCTTGATGGTTTGAAATCACGGGCTCAGTTATAGTAATTGGGGCTACAAATCGTCCTGATGCTATTGATCCTGCTCTTAGGAGACCAGGAAGGTTTGATCGTGAGATATACTTCCGCTCCGTCCTTTGAGGACAGATCTGCTATTCTTTCCTTGCATACAAAAAACTGGCCAAGTCCCATTTCAGGTGCATTCCTCTCGGTTGTTGCAAGCCAAACTGTTGGATATGCTGGTGCTGATCTGCAGGCAATTTGCACCCAAGCTGCAATAAATGCTCTGAAAAGGACTTGCCCATTACAGGACATTTTACTCTCTGCGGAGAAAGGATTTGAGCAGGCGACTTCCTCTGCCATCAATTCTCGTGGAGGAAAGGGATTGGTTGGCTGCTCTTGCAACTGCTCCCCCACCCTGTTCACAAAGAGAAGCAGGGATTGCTGCAAATGATCTAGTTTCCTCTCCTCTTGATTCCTATCTTGTGCCATGCCTTCTTAAACCATTGTTACACCTTCTTATTTCCCTCTATTTGGATGAACGGATCTGCTTACCTTCATCTCTTCTGAAAGCATCTGCTTCTATCAAGGAAGTTGTGTTCTCTTCTATGGAAAAGAATAACGTACCTCAAACTTTCTGGTCTTCCTATCTCCCATCTTTGATACAACAGAAAGATATTGCGAATAGAATTGTATCAATCTTGTCAAGCTATGGTCTAGTGGCTTCTCAACTAGGAAATCATGGCTCAATGTTATTAAGTCATGATGTACAACACGAGAAGTTTGATGGCCGCAGATTGAATTCTACTGGTTCTCATACAAAAGGAGAGTTAGCACATAAGTTATCAGGTTTTCGAGCTTTAGTTGCTGGAGCACCCAGATCAGGCCAGCAACATCTAACCCGTTGCCTTCTTCATGGTTTTATGGGTCAGATTGTAATACACAAACTTGACCTGGCAACTATGGCACAGGAGGAAATGGTGATATTCTTGGTGGATTGACACAAATTCTTTGTAAGTTCCTTAATTTTCTTTTGCTTTTGAAATGTTCATTGAGAGAACACCAATTGACTCTTCATTTGTATTTTGCCTGTAACACCTTTGCATTTTGCTTCTTTACTTTATGCTGTCTTACTGTCTAAATGCATGTGACTCTGTGAGAATGTGAAATGAATGCCTGCTCCGAAGTTGTCTGCATAGTGCATACAAGACAAGAATCAATGATAACTCTCTTCAAGCTTAAATTTGTTTACTGTATAAGCATACCTAGTTATTATGAAATGCCATGGTGCTACTGTTGCCCACTGCCTAGTAGCTGCAACAGCATAGAGGACACCTGACTTTTCTTGCTATGACTTCCTGGTTCCCTACTTCTACTCCTAGTCTTCCCCATAGCATCAGGAAATTGAACTGAGTGCCTTTCATTACATGAAAAATGCTGTTATTCCCCATTCCTCTTTTAATTGATGTGAAATGTTCTATTGACTATTTGTCTATCACTCCTTTAGTGTTGTTTGTTTCTTTTCAGTGGATATGAGTAAGTAATCATGTTTTTTTTCTCTCTTTTTCTTGGCTAGTAAAATGCCTAAACCTTGGAAGATGCATAATCTACATGCCTAGAATTGATTTGTGGTCCATCGATAAGGTCCATGAACAGGAAATAGAAGATCATGAACTCAATATGGGGACAAGCAAGTTGGCGTCCTCGCCAGTCAACAACATGAGAAAATGTTCTGAAGTTTGGAATGCATTGGTTGAGCAGATGGGTTCATTGTTAGCTTCTGTATCCATAAGTGTTCTGGTAAGTGTCATGTCTACTGTTCATGCCATATGCTTCATCAATTATTTTTGTTTGAAATATTCTAAGTATGTCTGCATGTTCCTGCTTCCCCGTTACACAAAATGTTACAAAGGAATTTTGCATGGTGAGTTGATGGCTAATATATTGATATTTTAGGTTCATTAACATAATGATTATAACTAACATTGGCTGAAAATACAGCTATGAATATTTTTATTTATACAATATTATCAGCCAATCTGTACTTTATCCTTCAAGAGATATATAATCATCGAAACAAGTAAATCTATTATCCAGAAATGCCAAATTAAGCCTCACTTTGCCCCAGAGGTGAGTTCTGAGTAGTTTATACTTGGGAGAGTCATTTCTCAAATTCGAAGTAAGTATACAAGTAGCTCCCTGCGATATGAGCAGCAGCAATAATGATGTGCTTATCTATGCATTTATTATGGATCACTGTTGTGCAAACGATAAGGAGCTGGCTGATTCATATGTTGTTGGATGAGTTCATTTCATGTTTGTGTAGAACGCGGAGAATGTTGGATTATTGCCATTGGCCATAGCCCCTGATTTTCTCAGAATTAAGATTTAGTGGTAATTTTTTTATAGGCCACCTCTGGATAATTTATCTGAACTGTTTATATACAAACTGGATATTTAGCTGATAATTTGTTTTACAGGCCACTAGTGAAATTAAATTTCAAGATCTTCCTAGGGCAGTAAGACATTTCTTCAGCACACATGTTGTAGATCAATGTCTTTCTTCTTCAGAACACACAATACCGAGATTTTCTGTGAATGTTGACAGCTACTTTAGCTGGGATCAGGTGATTGATTCATGCGCTTTGCAGTTATCACAGGATTTAATTCAGTATCATGTTCAATTGCTGCATGACAGAGCTCATAACAGTCGTAATGAACAGAAAGAAGAATTTGTTCCCATGGAAAATAGCGCACCAGTGAATGTAAATCCACTGGGAATAAGGAATCCAGAATATTAACAAAATCTCCTTTGTACGTTGATAAGCCACCCTCGTATGGGGTCTCTTCAAGGAGAATCCTACTCAGCTGGCGCATGTAGTGCTCAGCAAGGTAAAGAGGAAAATGTTGAGAAAATTGATTTTCATGAGAGAATCCCAAGAAATCCTTCTAGTAGAATTGTGAAGGGAATGAATCAGTTGCTATTATTGCCTTTGGAATTCAGATACTACAGCACCATGAGTTCTCCAAACTTTGTTGGGTTACCTCAAAACTACGGAAGGCCCTTGCACTGATATAAATGGACCATGGAAAGGCTGGCCATTTAATTCCTGTTTATTGCATAGCAGTAACTCAACTGATAAGCCATTATCTGAAGGAAACAATGCTCTTAAGGGCAAGGAAAAGATTCTGTGTGTGAGAGGATTGGTTGCTGTTGGCTTATTAGCATATAGAGGTGTCTATGGATCTGTTATGGAAGTCTGCGCTGAGGTGAGAAAGGTCTTGGAAATGTTAGTTGGACAAATCCGAACTAAAATTTTGGGAAAGAGAAGTCGATATCGGTACTTTCATATCCTATCTCAAGTAGCTTATCTGGATGATATCGTGAACAGCTGGGCGTACAGCTTCCAAAGGTGGGTCTGATGAGCTTTATCTTTCTGTTTCTATTAGAGTTGCCACTATATTGTTTCTTTTTGAAGTTGGGTAAAGTATACAACTTTCAGTCAGCAAAAACATGTCGTACCTCATTCTTCTGATCTTGTGACAAAGTCATGCTGATCCTATTTTTTTGGCTTTTATCTACAGATTACATATTGATAATAGGACAGGAGCATCAGGTACAAAGATAACAAGTCCAGGAAAGTCATGCACAAGGGAGTGTCAAAGCACCAGCTACACTGCAGAAAGCAATGTACAGGTTGCTTCTGCTGGCTGCTCTGAGGTCCAAGACATTCCACCCCTACAGACACATGACAATCAGGTTGCTCCTGCCTGCTGTTCTAGTGAGATGCAAGATAATTCGGTCCAACATGCTTCAGACCAACTGGAAATCCATAATATGGTCTCGACCTTGATAATGATAATGCGATATCTATACCCAGCATGGATGCAGTGGAACACGATTTTGTTCATTCAGCTTCACCTGATGTGCACAAGGTTACACCCTCAGATATAGTAATAAATGATGGAGAATCCGGTGGGGCAAACAAGGATGGGAAAATGTCGAGAGTAACCAATGGTGAAGAAAACTGCAGATCAGATATTCAAAGATCTGAAAGCCCCACAGGATTGGTTGAGGATTTCAATGATTTCCAAAGGGCAGCTAATTCTGTTGCATCCTCAGCTAGTATTGACAATGCAGGAATATCCAGGAACATGGTGTCTTCTGAAGCTCATGGAGATGGCAGTAAGTTGAATACCAATTTTCCTGAGAATGAGGTTGAATCAGGTCATTTGATTAATCGTCAACCGCAAGATAGCATAAAGAATCTCTCAGTTCCAAAATCTTCATGTCTCTACAAATGTTGCTCTGCATGCTTCCATGCTGTTTATAAGATGGCCCATGATATTCTTTCAAGTTCATTAAGGCCTAATCTGCATTGTTTAGCAGTTGATGATATGCATGACATTCTCTCATCATGGTCATTGAATCTACTAGCAACAGTTAGAAAATGGTACAGCTCTCAAGATGTAGTTGGTTGTGAAGAAGATTTTGGAAGAAGGCGCTATCGAGAAATCCTCTCAGAGCATTGTGTTTGTCAGAGTGATGTTATTTTTCTCTCAAGGAGTGTACATGCCACATGGAAAGCAATGAAGATGCTGGAACCATAAATAACGAGAACCATTCTCTATGTCGACGACCATTAAGTTTTTTCTTTAAAGATGGTGTATTGATGCCACCAGATCGCACTGCAGAAACCACACCTCATTGTAGCTTTAGGAGGTTATGTATTTGCTCAATACTAGGAGCAGTGTCTATGTTGAATCAAATCTCCAGTTGATGTGATCATGTGATGGATATAAAATATAGTGTACTTTAATGCTAAAGAACCCATAATTCTGATTTTGCTCTGAGCTGGTCCACCTCCAGTGTTGTACATACCATAGATTACTATTTACCAGGTCTGCTTTTTCACGGGATTCGTTTGTTCCGCTGTGGTAGCTGGTAGTTTCTTCCAATTTCTCATCCTTTATCAGTTACGGTCAGCACTCAGCAGTGGGATGCTGGCTCATGTAGTTGTCAGGAGATCTGGATTGGTTGTAGAGAAGCGAATCAATTTATCTTCTGTTTGTTAATTAAGTGGCTCTGTTGTAGACAAGGACTGCTGTTACTGACGCTGGAATATGTGCAACTAGCTGATCAGTGATGGCTTCTCAAATCTCATTGTATTATGTATTATAAGTTTATAACTCAATTAAGTCTTCAGCTCGAAACAAGATCGACAAATACTAACAGTGTTTTGAGTTGTACCTTCAGACTGGTTACCGGTATGCTTTCTAATGAGCAACTAACATTTAGCAGGATAATTCTGTTTAATTATGATTTATTACTATGCTGTTATTTGGACATGCATGAAATTGATTATGATTTCTAGTTACTTGTTAGAATGTTCATGCTTCCAATGGAGGCCATTTTTGGCAATGGAAATAATATCTGACAATTTTTTTTAAAAAAAAATGAATAAAGCAGTGAACTTTATATGTGAGTAAGAAATTTTATCAGACGTTTGATGCTTTAGTTGTTTGTTAATCGCTTATACTAATTTGTTTCAGTAGGTATCTTGTACTCTTGTTTCTCTGATCTTAGCGCTGAATCAATTTAAACAGGCTCAATCCGAGTTCGTGTGAAGAAAAACGAACTCTCGAAAGATTTATCAAACAATTAAGTCTGAAAAAGAGAAAGAGAATATAATATTTCTAGAGTATTCCCTCGAGAGAGTGACATGTGGGCCTGGCTATTTTTTTTAGTAAAAATTGATTTTTGGATTTTTTAAAAATAATAGAGGTTGACATATGGGCCACTGGTCCATAGATCAAGTCCAAGACTCATGGGCTCAATCCACGGTAGACTTGGCTCATGAGCACTTCTCACTGACATGTGGGCCCCACATATTAGATATAGCTCACGTAAGACTAAGTCTATGTAGATCTACTTGGCTACATGGCATCGACGTCGGCACTGGCGTGGCACACCACATCGGCCCACATTTGTGCCACATCAAGACCGGCCGGGCACGAGAACCTATGATTGTCGATGACAAGCTATGGCGGCCTTGGCGATCCTCGAGTCATGCCATCCAAAGCACGTGGCGCAACAAAAGTGGGTGATCACGAACATTATGGTCAATGGTGATCGGCAATGATGGGGACGGTGGCGGCGACCATGGAAGGCAATGACGACGGCTACTAGCGGTGACGGTGGCTAGGAGTATGCTCCTAACAAAAGAGCACGGGCACAAGATAGAACGTGAGACGACGAACAAGAGGGTGCAGACAAGGGCTCAAGGGCTTACCAACAGTGACAAAATCCAGTGTTTTCTCCCATGGTAGCGCTCTCATAGATCTTCAAAATGCGATGAAATGGTGGCTCCTTATTGTGGCTAGGGTTAGGGCTATGATTGAGTGGCTCAAGGCAACGTTGGTGCTCCCCTTAAATCCCCCTCAATGTTCATGAAGCACACAAAATAGAGGATTGCGTGGTGGCCAAAACTCAGAACAGAGTTTATCTCTTGCACGGAGAAGGCGAAGATGCCAAGTAGGCCCCATTTGGTAGTCTCAACCAGTGGTGGATCAGGCTGGGCTGGATAGGTTGCAAAGACATGACTAGTTAGGCCACAAAGGTGCAACTTTGGGCCAGACGGGATGGTTCCAGTCCAAAAGCTTTTCCAAGATTTTTATTTGCTTTTCCTTTTAGAAAATATAGAAAATAAAAATAGGCTCTAAATAAATAGCAAATAGGCTTGGAAAAATCCTAAAAAGTCTATAACATACTTCAGAGCATATAGAACTCAAATAAAACAATTTAAATAATTGTTCACTTGAACATTATTCATATTAAATCTTTTTTCATTGGAAAAAATCCATATTAAGATTTAGTTAGAAATAAAAAAAATTATGAAAATGTTTGAAAATGATAAAATACATAAACACATTTAAATATACAAAATTAGGATGTTACAATGCCCACAACACACATCAGAAATATGGAACCATAACGATGCTTCTGCTGTATTCCTTGTTTAAGTACAAGTAGGACGTATACCACAAATACAGTCCAATTAGCGCATCTGCTTATGATCTACTCGTGGCATTCTGGTGACATATTTTGCTCCGGTGTTCTTACACCTTGGCTTAGAATTGTGAGACGCTGGTGTAATTTACCTTCGCTGAACAGCCAGCTATCACTACGGCCTACTGACTAGTGACTGCCGAGTGTTACATTTGTGTGAAATGAAATCCGACGGTTGATGCCAGAATCTGTCGAGCTGCCAGACGCAGAGGCCCAGTTCCCAGGCCCACCGACTGCCCCATTTTTTACCAGCCTCGCCATTCCGAAAGCAACCCAATCTCCTCTTCTTAATCCTTGCCTCCGGCGAGCCACCTCGCCGTGGCGCAGCCGGCGCGCGCTGCTGCCCCTCAGCTTCCAACCTCCGCGCTCTCTCGCTCTCACCTTCGCGCGTGGATGCGGCGGTGGCGGCACTGCCCTCCGCCTGAGATTCGGTTCCGGCCAAGTGGGCCAACGCCGACCGCGTAAGCTCCTCGACAACTCGATCGATCCTGTTATCCCAATGGCACGTTCGATTAATTTTGACAGCCCGTGTCGCCCAGCATATGTAACACTTCAGCAATGCAGATGCCTAAATGGTGTGCTTATGTCTAGTTAGGGTTTACGTCTGTTTCCGCACCTAACTTTTTGCCCCCAATGTTGAGCAAATTAACATCCTTTCGTGTTTGTTTTACAGAATTGGATTTGGATCAGTTCTCATGTTAGTTGTTGGTAGACGGTAGTAGCATTATTGCCCTTGCCTCGCTGCCAAAGGGAAAGGTATTACTAGTAGTAAACTGCATGAAGCTAGTTCCATCTTCCTAAAGTTAAATTCGTCTCCTGTTTAATAATTGACATTGCCATCTGTTGAAGATTCTAGCGTTCCACCAAGCGAACTAAAGCCAAGGTGACAAGCTCTGCCATACGGAGGGATCGCGCAAGCTAGCCAATGGCCGTCATGTACCGATGACAAGAGAATGCTGTGTGTAGTCCATTAGAAAGTGCTGCTTTCTCTGAGGTGAGGAAACAATTTCTTTGTACTAAAATGTGCACGACGGATATTCTTTTGCGTTGCATATGTAGTTTCCTTCTGATGGGATGACGGGAATTTGGTGTTTGCGAAAATAAAGCACAGAACCTTATGACGTTGAAAGCGTTTAGCGAGATGTCTTATTGAGTTGTGCTTGGCCCCTTTTTTCTAAATCGGCTAATGTGGTTGAGAAAAAGAGAGCATTAGTGCCAAATGAATACGTACTGTCATTCTGTCCATCTGTAGTAAAATACCAATCCAGCATACTAGTATTTTCATTGTATTTAAAAACAAAACCTGGCACATTTTACAATATGTTCATGCAAATGCGCAAAACAATGTGCCCTTTTCATCTTATGTACTTGTGCCTATTGTTGGGAAATTAGGGTCAGAAAGACCCTGTAAATTTTAAAATTTTATCTCCTTCTCGGACCGATTGCATACATCAGAATTAAGATTTAGAAAATATCAAAAGCAATAAATGTGTACCATGGTCCTGGGAGTGTAAATACAAAGCTTTTGCAAGCTATCAGCGAAGCTCACAGCTTCAACGCCTGGACGTAGCAGTGGAAATTGATACATCGGATCTTTGTGACAGTAGAACCTCAACCTTCAGGTATCCACACGAACAGGCGGATGACACCATATGTCGGTATGCTAGTACCGCGCAATACGACTCTTATGACCTTTTATCTGATTCAGGTGAAACTTTTTCACCTTTCTTTATTTTTCTCTCAATTTTTCATTAATTTTCTGAACTTGGAACCCGGATTTATAGCCAATACACTGTAGCAAAGTCGGTTGCCACAAGTAACCCACCCTGTACATTTGCATGTTGCTACAGTACCAACCCCTGTTACTGTTTATGTCACTTGCTACGTTACCTGCTGACATGCTACAGTGTTTTCAGTGCTGTTGCAGTGACTTCTGCGTAAAAATCATATTTTGCATGCGGATTCGCAGCCCTTTTTGTAAACAACCAGATATCTTGTTCAATAGCATTGACACTTGACATGTATGTCATAATAGAAGATTTCATAAATCTGTCTTAAACTTATTCTAGTGTGTGACTCTTCAGGTTTATCTATACTGGCAATAAAGCGAAAAACTCCTTTTTCGATTAATTAGTCGCACGCGGCTCCTAGCAGAACATAACGACTACCCAAATTGTATAAATGTTATTTATCCGACAAACCTTCAATGAATACATGTTGGTTCTTTTGTCATTTTGATATCTTGGTTTTACTCAAAGTTGAGGTGTGTCATTCTCATTCTTGCACTGTTAAACCGATTTTCTCGATTTTCTGAAGTAGACTAACAAGATTGATCGATTAACATGTTTAATCGTTCGGGCATGGCCATTCACATTCTTTAGTCTCTTTCATCGAGTGGCTGATTGATATTATTCCCTCAATATGAGGAAGATAAATTCCATCTTGATCATACACTTCCCTCTGCATGATTCAAAGTATGCACAAGTGTTGTCCTTACGATTATCCAGTTACGGACAATGTTAGACAACATCAAAGCATACCATCCTTATGTAGGAAGCTATACTGATTTCAGGTCTAACGATCAATCATTATCATTTTATGAAACAACTTATGATACTAATCAAATCCTCAAAAGATGTTTCATAAGCGGACCAGTCCAATAGCATGTACACTTACATGTATTCACATAATTGAATTGTATCACATACTCATAATCTGTAAAACATGATTTTCAAACAATTCATATGCTTGTTTTGAACAAATATTATTGGTGTCCCTACCAATAAATAAATAAATAAGGGACAATTTATAATAATGCCATAATTAAATTACAGAGTTACACGATTAAGTCATTTATTTGATGATCTATAATATGATATTATTAAAGGAACAACATAAGCATTTATGTGCATAGCCCAAACCTTTCCATCAGTTGCATGTCAATATGAATAGGCAGGATGGTAGTCTTCTTCATCATCACATGACATGAGAGCCTTCACAATTTCATCCATTGTTGGCCTCTTGCTTCTTTCTTCAAGGCATGAAACAGCTACTGTCACCATTGCAATAGCCTGCTCTGGATCAAAATGCCCATGCAGTCTGGCGTCCACTATTTCAGTGACATTTCCAGCTGCCAGAATCTGTTTGGCCTCCTCGACAAACTGTGGAAACTCTACTCGTCTTCCAGCGACCATTACACCACTTGAAACCCTAATTCCAGCCACAATCTCCAGAAGCACGACTCCATAGCTGTAAACATCGACCTTCGCATTGATTGGTAAATTCAGTGCCCATTCTGGTGCCATGTAGCCCATTGTGCCTCTCATATGGGTGAAATTGAAACTAGTGCTATCTTTCTTTGCAAGCTTGGCTAGTCCAAAGTCTGCTATTTTGGCATCAAAATCTCGAGTTAGGAGTATGTTTTCTGGCTTCACATCGCAATGGACAACCCACTCAAGGCATTCATGATGAAGATAAGCAAGGCCCCTTGCTGTGCCCAAGGCAATCTTGTACCTTTGGCTCCACCCAAGCATGCTTTTGGTACTTCTCTCGCCAAAGAGGTACTTGTCCAGTGACTCACTCTCAACATACTCGTACACTAACAGTCTGTTTGTCCCTTCTGAGCAAAACCCCCACATCCTGACCAAATTTATGTGATTGATCCTTCCAATTAGAGTCACTTCTGCCCAGAATTCCTCCTCTCCCTGTTGAAAATCTGTAAGCTTCTTTACTGCCACTATTTTCTTATCTTCAAGTACTCCTCTGTAAACAATTCCAGCACCGCCTCTCCCAAGCTCTTCTTTGAACTTTCCAGTTGCTTCCCTCAATTCTCGGTATGTAAACCGCCTGAACTGGTTTACTAGCATCTTGTATCCATCCTCCATTGACTTGGGTATGTTATGTTTTTTGAAAAAAAGATACCAGCCTGTCACAATAATAAGCAACTCTAGAGCTCCCAATATTGCAGCAAAGACATAGAAGTATTCCCACTTTATGTTATCCTTCTTCGTTGCCCATCCTAGCATGACTGTAGAACCATTGGTGCAGGTTAGGCTATCTTCTTTGGAGATTGAGGATGTTGAGCTGTTGGAATTCTTGGGTACTTTCATGTAGTTGTCTCCTGCGAAATACGGGTACACCTGGCCGTTGTAGAGTAAGTCTTTGGTGTAACACCAACCATCCCCGCCCTTGTATGTGAAAGATAAACAGGAGCTGATGTTCAAGCAAATGTCCCGACATGCTTCAAATGAGATGGATTTATTGGAGCCCAGATCAAAGCCATAGAAGTCTGCATGAGGTTGATTGACAAATGTAAAATCCTCTTTTGGTCGGTTGCTGTCAATTGTGAACGTCGGTTTGCATCCTTTGTTCCAATCTGTTGGATCAGCCATCTCATATTCTGGAGGACATCTACATTTAAGACCTCCTGAGTAGTCACAGAGCCCATTCTTACCGCATAGTCCGTGCACATAACACATTTGTATTACAGCCTGCCCTGTGACCACCCAGTTCCCTGTTGATGCATTCAAGCTGTACATCCTGAAATTGCCATCGTAATCAATTGTAATCCTTCTCTTGATCCCAGGACCTGAATCTGAAGCCTCCATTTTAAACCCATCACTTGACACAAAATTACCCTTGTCATCGAGAAATGCTATTCTGGTGCTATTAAATCGATTGCGTCCGTTTTTAATTGCATTGTAATCTTGACTTGGCCAGTAGATGCTTGTAATCTCTGGGCCATCATACAATAGGCGCAGGATATTGTCGTTGTCAAAATAGAGGTTATGGTAACCAGAGACTAACCGGTTATGGTAACCTGAGACTAACCTTGTGTTTTTCGTCAGGTTCTGCCAAGGGAGCAAGGTATCGGTTGGTGAATGGAAGCTCTGCCACATGATATTATTGCTGGAATCATTGATTACAAGGTTGCCAGTGTTGAGGAGGGAAACAGTTGTGTGCTTGCCTGAAGATGTCTGGCTTTCCCATACTGCCGAGCCATTGGTATCCGTGAGGACCAGTTTGCCATCACGGTTCAGCGATACCCTGGAGCCATAAAGGTTCACCGGGGAGTAGCGATTCGCCGTCCAGACGACGGTTTTGTTGGCGGTGTTGGTGTACCATATGGAGAAGGTGAAAGCGTTTGTGCCAACTTGATGGAAGCCACAAGAGAAGGTGTTATCTGGTGAGAGGAGGAAGATTTTTTCATGATCTTCTGATCTCATGTATGAGCCAGTGGTCATGGTCCGCCGTGGGGAAGCGCAAGAGCATAACTGGAAGGAGAGTAATGAAAGAATGGCTAGAAAGAGCAGTGCAGCCATTTTCTCCTTTTCAGGGAGCTCTGTTCGGCTATGGAGGCGTAGACGTAGGTAGGTAGCTTTAGGTTCTGTTTTAATGCTCGGCGGCTTAATTAGATGACCTATGCTTTACCACATAGACCTCTGCTTTGGCTTGCGTAATGTCAACTGATGAAGCATTTGCGTTTCTTCATTGTGTGAACGAGGATTACAGGGTAACACATAACTGGTTTAATTGGGTGGTGATTTGTGTTTTATATACTACTCCCTTTGGTCACAAATAGTTTTCGTGTTAGATATAAATACAATCAAACATGAAGATTTTTCTCGAAAAGTACATTGATGATATTATAATTTTATTGTGTTTTAGAAATATATTATAAGAGAAATAAGTGGTTAAAACTATGTTTTGTTGACCGTGTTGATGTTCAAAGTGATAAATATTTGTAACCGAGAGAGTATGACCTTTACGTTATAGTTTTGTGAAATTTGGAGTGCATTTTTTTTACATTTGCATGAACTAAAATTAGTTTATGGAAATCAACACTAACTATGCTGTATACTAATAGTAAATATATACAGCAGATCTCGCTCATATCATGTGTCTAATATTTAAGCAACACAAATGCTGGGTTTGCCTGGGATCCCATTGAGTTTTTGTCTACGGTCTTATCTGTTCCATGTGATCCCATGATATATTGTCTGGTCCATGTGATCCCATTGATAGTATGCTTTGTGATATGTTATCTGGTCCATGTGATATGTTTTCTGGTCCATGTGATCCCATTGATACTATGCTTTGTGATATCTTATCTGGTCCAGGTTGTCCCGAAGGGGCCTCAGTATGTCAGCCGAGCAAGATTGGACGATTGTACAAACCTAGGATGATTGGCGTGCTCTTTTTGTAAGAAAGTCCGCGGGCTTCAGTATACATATATATATAGATTAGGGATTAGAGTTATACACACACAGACTCCCATTTTCAATATACCATTTAAATAATATTATTATAATTCTTTATCCTTTTGAGTATGCTCTAATACTGATTATAAGATACTCTAAAGTGAGTTCTACAGAAAATTTCATCAAAATCCATTTATTTATATATTCCTTTTACACATGTAAAAGGGCATATAGCAAAAAATAAGGGGCTATGATAAATTTTTTTCAACCATATCGCATTGTAGTATCTTAAAATTATTATTGGAATATACCAAAAGTGATAAAGAAGGATAACACTTTCGTTTAAGTGGTATATTAGAGGTGTTTAAGTGGGATATTAGAGGTGGGAGTATGTACTCCTGAGAGTACGGAAAAGGCTTCATATATATATACATATATACACACACATATATACATACACATACATATACATACATATACGGTAGTGCTATTCTACTCCTACGCTGTAGCTAGCATGTAAACATTTTACGACTAGTCGTTGAGTGTGAACGCAAATCGATAGTAAATCATCCGATGGACATAGTTAGAGCAACTAGAAAATATGTTCCCATAGTTTGTACATGAATCTTGTTTTCATTTATTTAGCCATATCTTTTATACTTATAGGTCTAATTTATAATTGGTTTTCACCATTAGTTTGCTGACGACGAAGCAAAATAATGATATAAGCCTCACCACTAAATGTTATATGAAACTTATACTGACATCTGTTGATCTATTTATTGTTGTATGTTTGCTATATTACTACATCTACAACATATTCTGCGTAGATCAGTCATTTAGTAGTAAAGTCCGTAAAAACTATATGTACAAGTTCGAAAAAATTCTTAAAAAATATCATAGGTAGGGGATATGAGCATCTACAGCCCAGTAAAATTTGACAACTAAACTCAGTCTCATTTGAAAGATATGAAAATGATAAATTTACTATTTATCACTAATTAGCGTTTGTCAATTTCGTATCTTTTAAATGCGAATGAGTTTAATATTCAAATTTTGCATAACTATAGAAGCTTACATTCCCTATGTATGGTAAGTTTTTGAGAATTTTTTAGAACTTTTAAATATATATTTTTAGTTATTTGGCAGTAAAAGTCCGTGAAAACTATCTATACAAGTTCTAAAAATTCTTAAAAAATTACCATAAGTAGAGGATGTGAGCTTTTACAGTCCTGTAAAATTTAAATACCAAAATCAGTCGCATTTGAAAGATGAGATTGATTTTGGTCTTTAAATTTTAGAGGAAAGTAGAATCCAACCTCCCCTACTTTTGGTAATTTTTTGAGCATTTTGAAAACATCTATGTGTGACTTTTATATGTTAACAGAAATTACTACATACTGACCTACATGTTACTACATCTATAACATATTCTGCGTAGATTAGTTATTTGGCAGTAAAGTCTATGAAAACTATATGTACAAGTTCGGAGAAATTCTAAAAAAATTATCATAGATAGGGGATGTGAGATTCTACAGGCCTATAAAATCTGAACAACAAACTTAGTCGCAATTGAAAGATATGAAAATAACAAATTTATTATTCATCATTGATTAGCTCTTGTCAATTTAGTATCTTTCAAATGAGACTGAGTTTGGTATTCAAATTTTATAAAGCTATAGAAGCTCACATCCCCTGCGTATGGAATTTTTTGATAATTTTTCAGAACTTTTACATATAGTTTTTTTACTTATTTGGTAGTAAAAGTCAGCGAAAACTATATGTATATGTTCTAAAAAATTTCAAAAATTACCATAGGTAGGGAATGTGAGGTTTTACGGTCTTGTAAGATTTGAATACCAAACTTAGTCGCATTTGAAAGATATGAAAAGAACAAAATGAGATTAATTTTGATTTTCAAATTTTACAGATATAGAATCCAACCTCCTCTACTTATGATATTTTTTTGAGAATTTTTGAAACTTGCACGTGTGGTTTTCATATATTGTAACAGAAATTACTACATGCTAACCTACATGTTACTACATCTACAACATATTCTTCGTAGATAAGTCATTTGGTAGTAAAGTTCAAAAACTATATGTATAAGTTCTAAAAAATTCTCAAAAAATTACTATAGACAGGGTATGTGAACTTATACGGTCCTGTAAAATTTAAATACTAAACTCAATAGCATTTGAAAAATATGAAAATGATAAACGATTGATTTTGGTATTCAAATTTTACAGGCTGTAGAAGCTCACATCCCCTAACTATGGTATATTTTTGAGAGTTTTTTTTCTAACTTTCACATATAGCATTTTATTTATTTATTAGTAAAAATCCATGAAAACTATATGTACAAGTTCTGAAAAATTCTTAAAAAATTATCATATGTATGGGATGTAAGCCTCTATAGCCCTTTAAAATTTAAATACCAAATTCAGTCACATTTGAAAGATATGAAAAGAAATTGATTTTGGTCTTCAAATTTTATAAGGGAGTAGAATCGCACCTCCTCTATTTATAGTAATTTTTTGAGAATTTTTGAAAAACTTATACATGTGATTTTCATATGTTTTCCATGATAAAACTGGTTTACACAGAATATAGTAACATTTTATTTAATAGTGAGTAATATGTTATTTTATAGATAGTAAAGCTTAATACAACCTATGTGAACTATAAAATCGGTACCATCTTGTGTAATACTGAGTAATATGTTATTTTCTGGATAGTAAAATTCAATATATCCGATGTGAACTATAAAATCTATAAAAATCAAATGCACATATTTTCAAAAATTCTCAAAAAAAATACCATACGTAGTGGAGATGGTATTCTACAACCGTGCAAAATTTAAATACAATAATCATCCTCATTTGAAAGCTATGTAAATAAAAAAAAGATTTATATACAAACTACAAGTAACATTTATTAGTCATTTACAGTTGGGTTGGCACTGACCGTCATTTACTAGTTGGCTTGCCATTGGCTATTTGGTTGTGTGCTAATTAATGGCACGACAAAACTCGGTCGGTATACAAAACTGACTGATGTATATATAGTGGTAATATCAGTGTTTGCTCGTAAGTCGTATCTCGTATCTGTGGCTCTATGAATTAATTAGTCTTCTCTCTTGCCTTCTCATGCTTTGTTTTTTTGTTGAGTTCGATATAGACTTGCTTGCCTTCAGCTATGTTGGTCTTTTACAGGGCGTCCTTGTGCGTAACCAGGCAAACTCAGAATGGTTAAAATTGTTATGAGACTAGTTCAATGCCCGTGCGTTGCTACGAAAAATAAAATTGATAACGAAACATAAAGATAAGCAATAAAAGAAAATTGTTTTACAAGATCAAACATCTATCTTTTCCGATTACAAAAGTTTTTCTGGAGAATTGTGGTAGAAATCGAATATATGTGTATATTAAAATTTACAATCTTGCAACATATTCTTCTTATCTTCACTCTCACCCAAACACTTTTCAGATCTTAACGTCTTCAATTTGTTTATCAGTCACTACAAAAAAAGTCATTCAGTATAAAAAAAAACTGTACCAGAGGAGCACAACAGGTTACTACATGACTTGGTTTGGGTCCATAAGGAAGTATGTACAAAATGACCACAGAATCAGACCAAAATTAGAAGACGGAAATGTGAATTATAGCACCCCGCCCATATCCTTGAACACCCAGGAAGTATACCGTTGCTTGGTGACGAAGGTGCAGGGCTTGTATAGCTGCTGCTTGGGGTCCAGGAGGATGTGATGGAAGCAGTACGGCGTGAGGGGCATCGCCTTGCCCGCGCAATTCGCGGCAGAGCACGCCGACCTCACGCCCGGTGCCGCAATTCCCAGAAAGGCTTAAGTTGGACATAGAAGATAGAGCAGCCGAAACATTAGCACCATCATGATTATGTGAAGCAACGGATACACCTTCAACCTTTTTATCAGTGCTTCCCATCCTAACACCAACAGGAGGAAGGCAAGGGCTTGGAGTCCTCCGAATCAACTGGGGGTCAGGCGTGGTGCTTCTTGAGATAGAGGAGCCTACTGCAGAAGCAAACGAATCAGAGATTGAAGAACCTAAACTTTGAACCCTGACAAGACTGGGTGAAGTGGATCCAGATCGCAAGCCATTCATGGACTCCGATCTACTCTGCCGTTGTGCTTTCGATGAACCAGTGGGTCTAATTGGATTTGGGCTCTCAAAAGCATTGCGGCTATTAGAGCGTGAAAGATGACCGGCAGTAGCAGCATGACAGCTAATATTTTCCTGTCATGGAAACCATTCCAAATAAGAAAACAAACAAGGAAATGACACCTACATGCTGCAATAGACATAAAGGTGATGCGTCATAGTAGTGTCCTATCAGTATTTGTGCAAGAAGTGTCACATCATATTATCAAGTACACAAATACAACATTCTTTTCATGCATCAAATGCAGGGATGAACATATCTGATATCTCTGGTGGATCCTAAGGTTATTAAACAAATTATGTATACCATCCCACATAGATCAATCTAGCGATAGCTACAAATACATAGGCAATGGACACCTCATGGTAATTTATATCTGCTCATATAAAGCATCTACTTCTACTCAAGGTTTAAATATATTGATCAAAGCAAAATTAAAAACCAACAAAGAAAGATTTTCCCAACCTGCAAGGCATCAGCAAAGCTCATCAGCAGATGCGGCAATGTTCTGGTCCATCAATACTGCCTGCAAGTCAATAATTCTCTCTCTAGATAGTCGAAAAACCACCAAAAGTCCCACCTTTAAGGCAACTCCAGCACCAAGTTGCGCGAGCATCAAGAAACAAGCACTGGAAGGCACTGAAAAAACCCAAACTTCGTAAGGAATCCAACCAGAACTCGGAATCAAACTGATGGAACTTTATGTCATAATTAACTTGCACATAAAGACACTATTTTGTGGCATTATCATAGTTTGCAGAAAAGGAACTACAGCTGAATCTTTGGCCTTGACAAAACTGTTCTCTGAAAGAGAAGGCTATTCCTACAAAAACGAAAACACACACATTAAACATTACTGAAAAGGTCAATTATTTTATACCAAGCAACCAAAAAAACTCCAAACTACTTGCATAGTTGCATGTCTATAAGATGACAGCCATTAAAGAAAAATCTTAAACTTGAGTTCATGACTCACATTGACAACATCGAAATAATAAAATCATATTACTGTGTCCTACCTTTTAATAGTTATCTGGTTCCTGCGTTGAACCTTTTAATAGTTCTCTGGTTCCAGTACCTGAGCTCATCCTAGTCATATCCAATTAACACATAAGAGGCTATCCTGAGATCAAATTGTGTAACCTTTTCCTAATTAATGGCTTGGATAGCGAGATAGCTTCTTATAGTGTAAAGAAGAAATTAGTAAGTTGTTTTAACATGGCAGTTTTCAATGCAAGAGTGATTTCTTCCATTGAAATCCAATTCAATCAAAGAGTCAAGGTTTTTATTTGGCTCTAAAAATAAAAGTAAAGAGGATAATGCTTCAGCTACCCACATAATGTTTTATAGACTCTCTGATTAGTTGTTGGCCAATATATCTTGTGAAACCCATTTACACATTTTAGATTTGACACACTGCACTCAAATCCTAAATCAGTCTTCTCACTTGGCAAGCCCTAAGTACTGTTGAAAAACTTCACAACCTGAAGGTCACCATCAGTAACAACAATAACTTGAATGTTCCTCTCAGGCCAGTTCCTTAGCACCTCAAGGACCTTCCCCCTGGAATACACCTCCGGTCAGTCCCAATCCAATAGGCAATACATAATTCTTGTAAATTCAAGCAAAGCTGGGCAAACGTACTTGTCCTTCAAACTGACATACATACCCTGTGGATGTCTAAATATACTCCCATACTTCTGGCAAGCCTCACCTACGGTAGGTGTATAAACCACAGGGAGCAGCTCCTCCACATTATCAATTAATAGCTTGTAGAAGAGCCTCTCGTTCCTCTCCTGAAACATAAGGCATAGCACAATGTTGCAATCAATATATCATTTTAATTTAAATATATCAAAATGTTGGTTGGATTCTATCAGATCTTTAACAACAAGGCATTTCCGGCCTTGCAGAGTCGATCTTCTTACATTATGAACAATTCAATATTTCAAATAAGTAATCAGATTAATTTGGGCTACCTGAAGGTCCATCATGGCCATGTAGCGCTGCAAAGGGACCTTGTACTGGCGAAGGTTGTGCATGAGTTTCTTTACCTGCAAAAACATTATGGAGAGCTTAGAAAAAAGAAGACCAGAATAATTATAGCTATAGGTTATTGTAGCTAGTGAAGGTTGCACATACCTGGAGCTCCTGAGACACAACTGCTGGAGGAAGAAGGCCACGCAAGTAGTGCGCATCCCGCTCCTTCTCAGTAAAGGCGAGGCCCTTGTTGTGGTGTGGATCCCTCAGAAGGGTGTAACCACTGTTGCGTAAGACCGATTACATCAGCATTTTGTTTCAAAATGGTGGAAAAAAATATTTGGTGCACTGCACGGAATTATGGTGGTTCATTCATATGAAACAATCTTGCAACCAGATAATCATTCTACAGTTACACAGATTTTTTTGGTTATCATGGTCAAATTGGTCGTTGACTTCCTCTGCTAGCTTAGGTTTTCATTTGCTCAGTTAAGTAACAACTTTATTTGCTATCATTTACCATATGGTTGTCAATTTAGTAGTATCAACTTGCAGTAAAATTTCACTGTCAAGGGTAGTGAAGAAGACAAGACACGGAAATAATGCGGTGGGCCAGATGAAGAAAATATAGTTTGAGCTATTTGTAAGTGGATCTAAACTATGATCCTTGTCGTCAACAAACATTTCAAACAATCAATGCTCTTATGAACTCAACTGATACATCACCAGAGATTGGCTTGTGCACTGCACAATGCTTTCAGTTCATCAGCAAACTGCTTCGCAGATTCTTGCAGTTAACACGTATGGAAAAAACCACTACACATTTCAACCATATTAGTTTATTCCATGTGACCATCATTTAAGTTTTGCTATTCCTAGCAATAATCTGGACCCTAAGCGACATCTAGCAATAATCTAGGATGTGTTAAATGCTCCAGAATATAACTGCATTGATGCTTTACTACTGTAGGAAGAATCAAGAATCCTATCACCACACCATCAAAAATATATGTGTATAATAAAGAGAGGGCACAGGCTGAGAAGTAAGAACCATACCATCAGGGAAGCTTCAACGGTATGCAGTACAAGGACTTGCAAGCTATCCAATCCCCCAAACCTTTGCTGAAGGCGACTTTCTAGGCGTGCAACCCAGAGCGCAAATGGAGCAAGAGCATCAGCAGCAATTCTGGCAAGCCCATTGAACTGTCTAAAATGGCCAAGTTCCCTGAGAAAGGCTCTTCTGATAGAAACGCAGGCAAATATGGTATCCGTGGAAGGCATGAACCTCAAGCCGTAGAGGCCATCTGCGAGAATGGAATTGGTGGAGAAACGGAGGGAGAGCAGGTGGCGCACTTGAGCAAAGCTCCTGGCGAGCTCGAGGCGCCATGTCCAGACAGTGCTGAGCGGCATAACAAATTCCCAGACGCACATGGCGAAGATGAGGGAGAGCAGCAAGAAGATCCAGCCCATGAGCTTGTTTGCTAAGCCCAGCATGAATTCAGAGACGGGCAACCTTGCAGGAGCATTTGCGGCGTAGAGAGGGCAGATGGAGATGTCACGCATGCACACCTGCAAGCAAATTGGAAAATTAAGTGCAACCGCATACAACATCAACATTGCCGAACCAGAAAAAGGGAAATAAACAAGGGACGGGTTGGATCGACCGATCATTCGTGGGGATTGGATTTATGCAGATGCCGTGGACGCTTCAGGGCAGGTTCGAAACCCTAGCAAAGAATGGAAGCAACCAAACCTATGGTAGGCGGCGAAGGCGGAGGAGAGGGAGGAGAGGGGGGAAGCAATGGGACGGACCTCACATCAGGGTTGGCGGCGGGTGGCGAGCCATCGGAGGAGGCAATCGTCATGGACGAACCTGGTGCTGCCGCTGCATGCGAAGGGGTGGCGCAGAGGCCGGTCGGCCTCGGCGGGGAAGCGGCAGATGCGACACTGCTCCTCCTCGTTGTCGTCTTCTGAGCCACCCGCCGCAGAGAGAGACGTCGCTGGGGGCGGCGCGAGGACATTAGGGCGAGGAGACGAGGAGGCTGGGGGCGGCGCGAGGAGCCGAGGAGGCTGGGGCGGCGCGAGGAGATTTGGGGGCGGGCGGCGCGAGGAGGGAGACGATGAGGCTGGGGGCGGCGCTGTGTAGTGAGGGAGACGAGGAGGCTGAAGGCTGTGTAGCGCTGTGTACTCGCTGTGCTAGGGGCTGAAGAGTGGGGCCCGCAGAAGAACGGACCGTCATCAACTGCTGCTTTATAATAGTAGAGATAAGATGTTTTTTAACCATTTTGGTTGGACTCTATTTCTTATGTGTGGGCAAATCCAAACCTATCTTTTATTATTTATTTATATATTAGGTATCACCTTGTACAAGAAATCAATCTAATAAAAAGAGAACATAATTTTCTCCCTACATTGTGTGTGCTCCCGTTCTTGTTTTTGCGATTTTGTTAACGCGCTGTTAATTGATCGCGGGTGAACGAGTACAATTTATAATACGTTATCAATACGAAGCTCTATCAAGCCTACTGATCATGTTCGTCTGCCTACGACAATCTACATGGCATCAAAATTCATCCTGCGACAAGCGATCGACCTACACCAAACTCTACGTAAGTGCATATATACATCTGTTGATCCTGCATATCGTCTTTGCAGATTATTTACATAGGACAATCACCAATAATAATAAAAAAAACCATGAACTCGGCGGTGCTGGCAGCCAGCCCCTGAAGCAGCGACCACCCGTGGCGTCCCGCGTCGGTGACGACCGTGGGCTAGCCCCTGAAGCGGCGCCCACCACCGGCGTCCCGCGCCACCGTACCCACTGGCGGTTCTCAGTGCCCACGCTGATGGCGCCTTGTATTCCTCACCAGTAGCACCGATTCGCACCGCGTGCCCTTGCACGTCAAAGCGGCCTCGTGCTCGCGCCAGAAGCCACGGTGGTGCCCGCTTGAAAAGGTAGCGGTGGAGCCTTTGTTGGAATCCGAGACGGCTCTGCGCCTGGCCGGAAGTCAAGCCAGCCGCGCCTCCTCGATTTCCTCGCGCGTAGCCGTGCTCCGCGGCAATCAGCCGGCCAATCTCACGTTTTCACAGAGGTGAACACAAGAGAGCAACTTCAGGGTTCAAGGCAGAAACAAGAGGATTTTAGTGCCGCACAACTTCTGCAGTTTTTCTAGGTATTCTTCTCTTCTTTAAATAGGTAAACAAACTCTGAGTATACAGACTCCAAATCGGAAACTAACTCTGAAACATAAACCAACTCTGAACTGAAAATACGCAACGACTACTATTCCTTGACCGACAATACTACGGACTCCTTTCTTCTTACAACTCCTACTGAATCAAAGTATCACTTCTACTGAATGTAAATAGAACAATCTATCTAAAAGACCAACAAGATTAGACAACATTTCACCTCCCTAATCTTTTTTTCCTTATTAATTTCCACCAAACCGAGTTTATTCCTTAACTCTAGGAACTTCTGTCGCCCCAATGGTTTAGTCAGAATGTCTGCTAGTTGATTTTCTGATCTTACATGCTCAACGTTGATTTCTCCTGCCTCCACTCGTTCTCTGATGAAGTGATACCGAACATCTATGTGTTTACTTCGATCATGTAGAATTGGATTCTTGCAGAGAGAAATAGCTGACTTGTTGTCAATGTGAAGTACAGGACATCTGGGTTTCTCTGCTAACATCTCTCCCAGTAGTCGTCCAAGCCATACACCCTGACATGCTGCCGTAGTAGCTGCCATATACTCTGCTTCACAAGTCGATAGCGCAACAACCTTCTGTTTGACTGATTGCCAACTGATTAAACTCTCCCCAAGTTTAAACAACACACCAGTTGTGCTTCTTCGATCATCCTCATCTCCTCCCATATCACTGTCGCTATAACCTTCTAATCTTGCATCATCTTTTCTCCTCCTGAACTTGCATCCAATATAAACACTTCCGGCTATATACCTGAGTATATGTTTGATCGCCGTTATGTTGGTTTGGATTCTCGATGAAGCGGCTCACATATCCAACAGAGTATGCAATATCGGGTCTTGTATTTGCCAGATAGCGCAACCTTCCAACGATGCTTCTATAGCTTGTTTGATCTGTAGGAGGAGAATCACTTTCTTTACCGAGTTTTAGCCTGGCTTCCATAGGCACTTGGCAAGGATTGCAGTCTTGCATCCCACATTTTTCCAAAATCTTCAGTGCGTATGCAGATTGACAAAGAGTAATCCCGTCCTCAGATTGTTTCACTTCAATTCCGAGATAATAGCTGAGCAGTCCTAGATTGCTCATGCTGAAGATTTTCTTCATTTCCCCCTTAAACTTGTTAATTTCTTGTACTTCCGCTCCTGTAATGATCAAATCGTCTACATATACTCCAATCAATAGACGGTTCTGATCATTACCTCGCATGTAAATTGCATGTTCTGTTTCACTTCTCATAAACCCGATTGACAGCAATGTGCTGTCCAACTTGGAGTTCCAGGCTCTCGGAGCTTGTTTCAACCCATATAGCGCTTTGTTTAGTTTCAGAACCTTCCCTGTATTCTTTTCATCTACAAACCCTGGTGGCTGCGTTACATAAACTTCCTCTTCTATGTCTCCGTTCAAGAATGCAGTCTTCACGTCCATATGATGCACTTTCCAGCTTTTGTGTGCTGCAATGGCGATCAACAGTCTTACTGTCTCCAATCGGGCCACCGGAGCAAACACTTCTTCGTAGTCAATTCCTTGACGCTGCACATACCCTTTTGCCACTAATCTGGCTTTATGCTTCACAACAGCTCCACTTGAGTCCCTTTTCACCTTGAAAACCCACTTCAAACCTATTGCTCGATGTCCTTCAGGGAGTTCAGTCATATACCAGGTGTTGTTCTGTTCTATGGACTTCATTTCTTCTATCATTGCTTGTCTCCAGTGTAACTCCTTCTCGGCTTCATCAAAACAGCTCGGTTCATCTGCCGCAAGGAGACATGCACCAGAATCTGAGCCTTGTAGTTCATGCATAGGGGCATAGGGGCTGTGGTGTCCATGATGTTTTTTATGGTGCGATAGCGTCTAGGTGCTTCATCAGATGGCTGTGAAGCATCTTCCGGCGGGCTCACAAATTCAACTGGGACTGTTCCTTGAGAAGTTTGGGAACTTACCGGGGTTACAGGCGTTGTCGCACCAAGATCTGGCTCAGAGTCTGACACATCTGGTGCTAGTGTTTCCTCTGTTGTATTTCTTATGAATATGTTCGTTGTATACTTTACCGTAAAATCTTCATCTGAATGCTTACTTGCACCTCCCTGATTCATGCTTCCGTACCAGTCCCAAGCAGCTTCTTCATCAAACACAATATCTCGTGATACATAAACTCTGTTGCCAACAGGATCAAACACTCGGTAAACCTTGGTACCTTGTTCATATCCAATGAACACCATTTTCAGACTTCTATCTTCGAGTTTCTTTAGGTTCGGTTTTGTCACTTTGATATATGCTACGCAACCAAAAGTTCTGAGATGTTGCACATTTGGCTTCTTTCCAGACCAAGCTTCCAGAGGTGTCTTCCCAGATACACTGCGTGTGGGTGATCTATTTAACACGTACACCGCCGTGATCACAGCTTCTCCCCAGAAACGCGCTGACATTCCTTTGGCCTTCATCATGCTTCGTGCCATCCCGATTATGGTCTGATTCCTGCGCTCTACTACCCTATTTTGTTGTAGTGAGTAGGGTGCAGTAAGTTGCCTCTTCATCCCTTGATCTGCACAGTATGCCGCAAATTCCATTGAGGTAAACTCTCCTCCACGATCTATCCTCAGGATTTTTAGCTTCCTACCTGATTCAACCTCCACAGCTGTGTGAAAACGTTTGATCGCAATTGAGGCTTCATTTTTGGATGCCAGAAGGTATATCCACATGAATCTGCTCAGGTCATTGACCAGAAGTAGGAAATACTTTTTTCCACCTGGTGTAGTTGGGCTAATTTCTCCGCACAGATCGCCATGTACCAGATCAAGTGTTCCCTCTGCACGATAGCTAGCTTCTTTTGGAAATGTCTGTTCTCCATTGCTTACCTCACGAGGCATCCGTCACAAATTTGTTCTCGATGCTCAATCCTTGGCGATCAAGCACCATACTTTCTCGATTCAGCTTTTTTCAATGAACCAAAATTCAGATGACCATACCGAGCATGCCATCTCCATGCCGCATCGCCGCCTTTGATTGCCGACATATTGGTTGCGTAACCTTGTGTTCGGTGTGTATAGCATATTTTTCGATCTCTTGATTTTAGCTAGAAGACGCCCATCTTCTTCACGGATGATCATCATCCCATCCCCAACCTGCACCTTGCAGCCACTTTTGTCCAGTTGCCCAACACTTATAATGTTGCTTTGCAAACTAGGACTGTAATAAACGTTCCTGAGAACTCGATGTTCTCCATTCAAGCATGTGAACACGACCGAGCCACGTCCAATTATGTTTACGAAGGAATTATCTCCAAATTTGACCGTGCCTGTGAACTTGGTGTCAAGTTCTACGAAGTTTTCACGACACCCGGTCATATGATTTGTGGCGCCTGTGTCCATGTACCATTGTCCCTGAGCCTTTTCTTGATCAGCTTGGATCTGAACGTCTGCCTTATTCAGAATAGCTTCACCAGGTTCAAAATTCTTCGTGCTGTTGTTCTGATTCGCTTCTAATAAGAACAGTGATGGCTCTTCTCCAGTGCTTTGAGTAAGATTGATCTGCTCCTTACTCGTTTGCTCCTTCTTTTCACGTCTGGGTCTTCTGCATTCTCTAGCAAAATGCCCATAGATTCCGCAATTAAAACATTTTACCTTCGATCTGTCGCGATTACCGAAGGCTAGCCTTCCGTCTTGGCGTTCAGTCCCTTCTTGCCGTCTTGTTTCTTCTTGGCTCAAGTAGTTCTCCTGATTTCGGCGCTTCATCCGGGCAGCCTACTCGGCCTCAGTGAGGAGAAGTTGTCCCGCCTTTTCACCGGAATCCTCGATTCCATAGCGCTCTTCTACTGAACGCAAGCGACCAGTTAACTCCTCCACGGTGAGTGTGGACAGGTCCACCGTGGACTCAATTACAATGGCAACTTGCACAAACTTTGGTGTCACCACCCATAGGAATTTCTTGACAACCTTGTCTTCTTCTACTAGATCACCAAACGTAGCAAGGTTCACTACTACAGCGAGGCTTATATCAGACGCACGATCACAGACGGTTTTAAAAAACCGTCTGTAATATGGAACATCACATACGGTTATGTACTCAAACCGTTACAGTAGATATCAGACGGTTTTATATTACAAATGCTCGTGATATAAGAAATATCACGACGGTTTCTAAATATAACCGTCGTGATGGCTACAAGACTCATTACGCACGGTTTCAAGTAAAACCGTGCGGATTTCACAGACGGTTATATAAAACAACCGTCTGTAATATCTACAGTAATCATTACAGACGGTTATATTTAGAAACCGTCTGCGATATTTCTTGTATCACAGACGTCTGTAATATAAAACCGTCTGTGATAATACCATCTCCCGTAAAAATAGAGCCTCGATCCATCCACTTCGTTTATAGGGTTTCGGTTTCTATGCTAAGTGGCGGCTGTGGAAGTGAGGCGATTTTTTGAAAGAAAGCCATTGATTTCGAAGGGTGATATTAGATTCATTTGATTTTGGTGATCTAAGGTTAGTAATGAGTTCTCTAATTGCATGCGCATCGAATTCAATATCTAGGTTTGTTAGGACAGAATTAATTTAAAGATTGTTTGATTAGATCTAGTTTAATTGTAGCTGGATCCATATGTTGTTTGTGATATTTGGTTAGTAATGTGTTTTAATTGCATTATATTCAACATCTATCTTGATAAGGAAGGAATTTGATGATTTTTTTAGATCTAGCTTGTAGAACCATGTGTTGGTTGTTTGATGTATAAGGTTAGCTAGTAATGGTTCTATTTGCATAATATAATATTCGATCATGATGTAGCTAGCTAGCTTGTTAAGGATAGAATTTAAAGATTGTTTAGATCTAGCTTATAGATCAATTCAAGTCTTTTGGTGATCTAAGGTTAGTAATGGGTTCTAATTTCATTATTATATTGAAGATTAATTTGAATTGTGTTAATTATTTCTTTGTGATGTAATTAAGGTATGTAATTGCATAATTAGTTTAAGAATGTGTATACGCACTACACCGTGCACTTGATATTTAACACTAAGTGTTACATGTGTAGCGAGATGGATCGTCGATGTACGCCGAGAACCGTGACGAGTGCCGAGTACCTTAATGGCGCTCCACTTTCAAAAGAGCCGCAGAGGAGGATATGTTTAATAAGGGGTGCAATTCATGTCATGTCCGCGGCATTGATTGCGTAAAATCAAGATGTTTCAAACTCAAAGCAGATCGGCTAACACTTGATTCAAGGGGTTTCAAAAGGGCTATACATGTTGGACCGGGCATGGCGAAGAGCATAATATACAGAAGCAAGAAGTAGTGTTAATATCGTCGACGATGTCAATGATATGTCTGATGATCATATCGATTGTGCTTCCGATGAGGACAGGTTGCACGATGACAATTTGGATCGATGCTACGCGATGCGTATGAAACCTTGATGACAGGAATATGGACAGTTCCTGTGGCTTAATGGAGGACTCTGAGAAACCTTTGTTCGCAGGGTGCAAGTTGAAATACACAAGGTTATCATCCGTGCTTCAACTACTCAAATTGAAGGCAAGCAACGGTTGGTCCGACAAGAGTTTCACAACAATGTTACATCTATTGGCGACATGCTTCCAGAGGGAAACGAGTTGCCGACAAGCACCTACAAAGCCAAGGTGTTCTTTGTCCCTTGGGAATGGAAGTAGAAAGAATACATGCATGTCCAAACGATCAGATCCTCTGACCGCAAAGAGTACACAACTTGCATATATGTCCGTGTGCAACGATCCCAGACAAGCGTAAGAGTCATTCAGATGATGATGGCGAGAGCATTGAGGTGAAAAAGGTCCTCGCTAAGGTGGCATGGTATCTACCAGAATTCCCGCTTGAAGCGCTTTGTTTGTAACCCAAAGGAGGCAAATCGCTATGCTGGCGCTTTGAGGAGCTTAAGAATGATGGAATGCTAAGGCACCTCGCCGATTCCATCCAATGGAGAAACATCGATAGAGCTTTCAAGAATTCGTGCGGATCCGAGAAATATAAGGTTTGGATTGAGTACAGATGAAATGAATCCTTTCGGTAACATGCGCAATGCAAGATAGCACTTGGCCCAGAATCAGATTCTACAACCTTCCTCCTTGGTTGTGTATGAAGCGGAAGTACATTATGTTGTCTCAGGCTTATCCAAGGACCGAAACAACCTGGGAACGATATTGATGTGTACCTAGCTCCATTGGTGGAAGATCTAAAACACCGTGGGTTACCGGGTACACGATGGGATGCGCATAAACGAGAGAACTTTACTTTGCATCGCTTGTTGTTCTCGCACTATAAATGATTACCCCGCCCTTGCTAACTGCTGTGCCGAGTACAAAAGGAACCAAAGCTCGCACTCACCGCTAGATGATACCGAGAGTTTATGGTCAATCACTCCCGCAGAAATCGGTACATGCGCCACCGTAGGTTCCTTTGGAGGAATCACCCATATCGCAAGATGAAGCAACTTTTCGACGAAGGAACGAAAATGGTTCAGCTCCAAGGCGTTTGAGCGGAGAGATGTTCATGACATTGTTAAGGATTTGATGTTGCGTGATGGAAAGGGACGAAATCAAGTACCCGTGAAAAGAGCATGTGGAAGAAGAGATCAATATTCGGGACCTACCTCATCGAGCACCTAGAAGTTCGCCATCGCATCGATGTCATGCACGAGAGAAGAATGTCTCGTGATGCCGTGATTGGTCTCTTACTCAACATTAAGGGTAAAACAAAGGATGGTATCAACGCACGGCTTGACTTGGTCGATATGGGCATAAGACCCGAGTTAGCACCGAAGAGACCGATAAAGGCCGACGCATTTGGAACCTCGCTTGTTATATCATCAAAGGCCGAAGAACTGAACATGCCGCTGCTTGCATGGTGTGAAAGTTCCGTCCGTTACTCCTCCAACATGAAGAGACTTGTTTCGCTGTAAGATTTGAAATTAACCGCATGAAGTCTCATGATTGTCATGTGTCGATGACACGATGCTCCTCGTCGCAATTAGAAGTATTTTGCTGGTCAAGGTCCGAGAGACAATCACTAGGTCTGTGTTATTTTTTTAACACAATCGCCGAAGGTCATCGATCCCGGCGACTAGATGCTCGCAAGTCGAGGTGGTGATGACTCTATGTAATCTTGAGATGTATTTCCTCCATCATTTTTCGATATCATGGTCCATCTCATTGTTCACCTTGTGACAGAGATAAAGATATGCGGCCAATGTTCCACGTAGCATGTACCCGCTCGAGAGGTACATGGGAATTCTCAAGTCTTACGACGGAATCGATCTCGCCCGAGGGTAGCATTGTCGAAGGTTATACAATGTAAGAGGCCGCCGAAGTTCAAGGCCGATTACATGGCCCAGTCGAACCAATAGGTGTGCCTCGATCTCGCCATGAGGGGAGGCTCCAGGTATCGGACCATCGGAAGGAAAGCAATCACGCTCGATCTCGCTGTATATGCTCGAGCCGATTTCACGCTTTTGCAACACATGGTCAGAGTGTCCGCCTATATCGCCGAAAGCACAAGCAATGGCTAAGGCAAGAGAATCCAAAGACGGCAGAGTCTTGGATCACGAGACAAGATAACCTTCAGCTCAACAAATGGTTGAAGGAGCGACCTATCACTGGAGCTCATCGATGACACGCCGACATGGTTGGCAAAAGGACCAACTTTTACAGCTTGTCACATGGAAAGGATATAACTTAAATGGGTACACATTTTACACGAGAGATCGTGATATGAAGAGCACAAACCGTAACAGCGGTGTCCGTGATAGATGCATTCAATAATACCACTGGTTGACGAGGAGCTCCTACTATGGGTTCATAGAGGAGATATGGGAGCTCGACTCACGCACTTTTCAAGATTCCTCTATTTCGATGTCAAGGTCCACCTCCAAAGACGTGAAGGTTGACAGAATGGCATCACTATGTGGACCTCGAACGTGTCGGATACCAAGATGAACCATTCGATCGCTAACCAAGTTGTTCAAGTCTTCTATGTAACCAATTGGCCCAACAAGAAGCGCCACGTAGTTCTTCAGGAAAAGAAGAATTGTCGGAGTTGAGAATGTAGTAGATGAGGAAGAGTACAATCAATTTGATGAGTTGCCACCTATCGGAAATGACATCCTCGTCCCGTAAGAACAACATGAGGAAGCAAGCTACACACGCGCCGATCATCATGAAGGGCTAATTTTCATACAAAAGAATAAGCATGTGGTATGTAGTTATGAGAAGGGTGCATTGTCATCATGCTTACTAATTTTCATGTGTAATAATATTACATTAATGCTATTGTAAAGATGATACGACCCATCATGCTTTGTACATATGATTGTGATGATCTTTGTAAGTAACTTCAGAAGCATCCGAATTATGTATATAGGATTGTGATGATCTTTGTAAGTAGCTTCAGAAGCATCCGGATTGATGGAAAAGATGCAAGTATAAGAGCACGATTTATTCCTTAATATCAATATGATTCCAAATACATGATTCAAAGATGGCCATTCGCATATAATTGATGACAAGAAATAAATTATGTAGACTATGGCAAACAAGAATGTAATCATGTCTACTTTGGCAATATGGAAATAGTTGTATGTGATTGCTCCTGATTTTAGGGTTTGAATTGAGGATTAGAATTCCACATCAACCACAAGATAGCCTATATTTCGTTAACGATAACTTTCCCGTAAGATACAACAAAGTGGCATGCATAAGAGTCGATCGAATCGAACCGACAAGTGAATGTCAAGGAACAAGATATATCACGCATTTTCTTTAACATAACAATTTATGATGTTATTTGTCATGCATTTGTTATGTTACCTAGCCGTCGTGATATCTCAACATCGAGATGGTTCTATTATATAACCGTCTGTGATATGAACATCACGCATTTGGTTCTATTATATAACCGCTCAGGATATTCAACATCGCTGCATCGTTCTATTATAGAACCGCTCGTGATAATACATCATGCATCGCTATATTTTAGAACCGCTCGTGATGTGCTCTCTATATATCTCTGCCGCAGGCTCATTCACACAAGGCAAACCCTAACCCTTTGAGACGTTGGTCTCCTCTGGCGGCCTCCCTGCTGCGCTCCTCCCCTCGTCCTCCCCCTCGGCTGCCCTCCCCTCCGCCCTCCTCTCCCTTGGCTTCTCCTTCGGCCCTCCTCCAAGATCGACGCGTTCTCGCCGCCCTCCTCGCCGCGATGCTCCCACTCGGCTCCCCTGTGTTCTTGTGCATCTCGGCTTCAACCGTTATTTTCGCGCTTTGCCTCGGCTTTGTTGGCTCGGATCCAACGCTACGTAAGCAAATACGGTGCCCTCTCGTTGATCCGAGGATCTGAACCGATTGAGTATTTCGGGGACTAGCCATCGAGCTAGAGGCCGCTCGATCCGGAGGCACCGCCTCGCCATTTGCTCTATTTTTTCGATGTTGCTCGCTAGTTAGTGAGTTCTGGGACACTTTCGTGATTATTCTCGGCCTTGCAAAGGCCACGATCATGGCTTGGGGACCTTGCGCAGGGCTTAATGTTCAAGGATGATTTAGGGATGGAATAGACTAATTGTGACAACAAATCTTAGCAAATAATTTCACTTTCATATATATATATATTTGATTAGCTCTATTGCAAACCTCGTTTTTATATGCTTAGTTAGTGAATATTTCGCCATCGCTATTGTCATCTATCTTGCGGCCGTTTCTCGTAACATTTCACTATCTTGTTTCCTTAGCATTGCTTCAGAGCATGTTATTTATCGCCCAAAGAAGCTTGCTTTGAATGATTCACTATTCTTGTGCATATAAGATAACTAATTGAGTAGATTTATACTTAACCCGTCAAGTATTAAATCTGTTATTGAGATAAAGTTGTCACAATCTAGTCTATTACTTGTCCATTGTGGCGAGGAGGGCCTTTTAAGGCAACCCGACATCTCGAGAACATTCAAACAATCAATATGAGCTTTATGCTAATTGCTTTATTCGTAATACTGCATATGTTCATATGTGAGATCCCGAGCTTCGTTTCTATTATTCTCGTTAATGTCAAAGTTCAATCCATATGTATTCTTCGCTTGTCTCGCTTGTGGATGTCCTAGTTTTAGGGAGGTGTCACAAATTTTTATTAAGTTCGCAACCTCCTAATTCGCTTTTTTGGTAAAAGGCTAATAACAAGCCATTTAGGCTAGTTCTTTTAAAAGGCTAATAACAAGCCATGGTATCCACAAACTTATTCACTCTAATTTGATTTTATTTGTTCTTTCTTTTAGTTCGCCTCAAACTATTTTAACTTATAAAGAAGATGTCATCCTCTAATCCATCGTCTCAAGGACATGATGTGCCCTCAAAAGAAGAACCGACCTACCGCAAGAGGACCAAACAAAAGGCCAATGCATCGATATACCATTACGAGATCGATCCAAAGGATGGGGCCCTAGAAAGCCAAAAAGGCAAATAATGCATTTCGAGTATGTGCGGATAGTAGCACGAACGGGTTCCGATCACGCTATCTTCCCGGAGGTTGGTGACTATTGAGGCTCGCAATGCCTTATCGACGGAAGTTCTTTCATCGCTCAACATTCCGTAAGAATTCGCCCCTAGTGCGACGGTATGCATCGCTAGCGCAGAAAGGCATGGAAGACCTTCAAGCATACGCCAGAGACTACGCCAAGAAGAATATAGATCCATACTCTAAGTATGGGTTCATTGATGCGACACATGGCGTGTTTTGTTGAGATGAAGACGATGCATTTAATTGCAAGGCCAAAGTGAAGCAAACAAGGCCTTGCAGTAAGGAACACTCACCCCACAGACTCGGCACCGGGCTACGCGGGAAGAGAGCGAATGGGACAGGAGGACGAGGAGGGTATCTCGCCATTTCCAAAGAATCACAGATCCACGTGCGAGATCGCTAAGAGCGAGGTCTTCGCCACATCCTCCGCAACTGCCTCTTCAGAAACCCTCATGACGAGGAAGTCTCGCCAACGCCGTAATATATAAATCGAACTACCAATTTTACGTAATTAGTCCATGACTTCATAAGTGAAATAACTTATCGTGATCTTGCAGTAGCGTTGAGTACACAATCGGTCGATGGCTCTTTTTGCCGATAGGGAGAAAGATGCACCGTCCATGGCCTTGGGAAACAAGGAACACCCCGGTCGCATAAGAGGCATAGGGTTTTTGTTCCATGGAAAACTGGATTCCCGTAAGACTTCCACGATATCAAGTAAGAAGAGAACTAAAGCCGAGCGAGTCAAATCTTATAAAGAATTTGGAGGACAAGTTGAGAGGAGAGTTGAGAGAAGAGTTGAGGGAGAACTGAGAGAAGAATTTTATGAAAGGATAAGAATCCTCGAGGAAAGGCTCACCAATCAAGAAAGAAATACTGCATAAGCCCCGTATATGTCCGAAGTCGCCCCCATCGCCTGTGAAGAGCAATTGCGCATCCGCTCTCCAAGTGACATAGATGAACATAGGGGACTTATCCTCAGATGTGACATTAAGGTGGCCACGCAAAGGCAATCTCCAAGTGAGAATTAACAATGGCACCGCTCCTCCGACCGCTTGGGGCATGGCGATCCATCCACTAAGGGACCATGGTGCACTGCACCATGATAGCGCCGGTTTCACCAAGGTCAATGTGGACGGGTATTTGATAGTTTCAAAATTGTCGATCTATAGAAGCCGCCAAACGACGAGATCGTGAAACTTGCGGATGCCATTGGCACATTCATCCAATGGCCTAGCAAATGACATCTCCTCGTCGCCTTCGTCATGCAACAACCGCGATGATCCGATTCGCTTATTGTATCGCTGTCCGATCGATTGGCTACTAAATCAGCAACAGACAAACAGACTCCACTTGATGTACATAATGTTGACTCTTTCCTGCCCATTCCTCTCCGTGAAGGGTTCATACAAAACAAAGAAAGGCAAGGGCAAACAGAAGAAAGAAAGGCAAGAACAAGTCGACTATCCATCCGCCGAGTTGGCTAAACAATACAAGCTAGAGAGCCACATTAACGAAAGGCAACAGAACTTCACTTAGTATACCTTGCCAACAATTGCATAAGTGGTACACCCAAGAAGCCGGAAAGCCAGAGCGTGAACGCATAACAAGTATCGCTAAGTTCAAGTATGAACATCTATTCAACGACTCAAAGGGGTCTTCTTCACTCGATTTTCGAACTTGTTCCATCTCTACAACCTCGACGCCGACGCCAAGACTCATAAGATGCGGACCTTATAAGTGTGTGCTATCACGCCTACATTCGCCTAATAGTGATAATTGTCCTCCAATATATATATAATTCACCTTTTGTATATATAGATACATGCAATCGAAGCTTACACGGCAGAAACTATCGATCGGTTTCTCGACTCCACATATAGTCTCAAAGCAAACAATGGATCTGGATATAAACATGGTCGAGAAATACGTGATAGAGGCATTGCTAGCACAAAAGATAAAGAATTCATACTTATACCCCATAACCTGTGGTACGTAAGTGCTACCACATGCTATACTTTGGTCTGCACTGCACACAACTCGCTTTCGCTCATTGTCCATTGTGATATACCCGTAGGTTTCACGGGTTCTAATTGTAATTGAACCAGCCACAAACCGGTTAAGTACCTTGATTCCTGACGTATGAAACCACGACTTGACACCTATCGCAAAATTACTCACCGTAATCACGCTTCCTACGCACATGGTCGTAAGTTGTTCTAGGTTTATATTGCTATTGGAATGGCTTAGGCTAACCTTTTGCAATCTTGTAGAGCGCTCAAACACGTGAAAGATTGGACTAAACTACATCATGATTTGAACTTTCCCAGATCCGCTATACACAACAATTCTATATCAAACCCCGTAATAGTGACTCTAGAACTAACCGTAGGTTTTATTTGCAAGTACACCAAAGAAGGTCGTGGAAATAACCTATGTGGATTTTATGTTTGCTACAACATGCAAACCATCGTCGTAAAAAAAATAGCAAGATGCTTAAAATCTGCTGGATCGAGGCCCATTTGAGCAACATTAGAGGGAAAGTTTGTTTCTTCCCGCCACCAAGTAATACATAAAAA